>CM063502.1:83248585-83323585 GCA_032207245.1 Pardosa pseudoannulata | reverse complement strand
ATGCATATGTAAACATCAGGAAATATACAAAGCAATGCTGTTATATATTTCACAAACACATATTTTTTATGGTTTATTTTTTAGCAGATAATATGAGTTCCCTATTATTTAGCTTTCTAAAATTTAGAAAAATTTCCAAATTTCATGTCATTTTTAAAAACTTACCTTAAGCAATTTATGAATACAAATCTATTTTAAAATGTTTATCAATTAAAAATAGCATTGACCTCTATAATCTCCCCCTCCTTCATTATTCTATTAAAGAACTTCAGGTTATCGATCCTTGATAGCCAAATGCATTCAACTGCACCATATCTAAACATTATTTAACATTCTAAGTAATGCTGTTATATATTTAGCGAATTTATATTTTTTAAGGTTAATTACTTTTTCAGCAGATAATATTTGTCCCATATAATCTAACTTTCTAAAAATTTCAAAAAAATGTCAAATTTCATTTCAGTTTTAAAAATTTTCCTCACAGCGACTAATGAATACGAATATGATTTAAAATGTTTATCTACTAATTAACACTATAAACATACCAACACTTAATACTTACATATTTCTACCATAGCCGGTCAAATGACCGAACTTTATGTTTCCTGATTAATTGCCCGAAATATGAAAAGTGGGGAGGAAATAAACAAATAAACTTTATTATAATTAAACAAAATAGTATAGTGTCAATTTTGTGCATTGCAAACACAAATAAGAATTTTTAATTCATTACCCATAGCATTTTTACACATACATTACTGGTCATTTGACTGGTTATGTTATGTTTAGTGTTAAAGATAACATTCCCCCAGGGGGGGAGTTAACATTAATTTACTCCCCCCCCCTCTATTAAAAACTTCAGGTCATCGAACTTTGACAACCAAATATATGCTTTAACATAATTAAATATATTAAGCAATGCAGTTATATATTTCACGAATATATATTTTTAATGGTTGATTGTTATTTCACCAGATAATTTTTTTTCCTATTATCTAGCTTTGTAAAAATTAGAAAAATTTCTAAATTTTTTTCATTTTTAAAAATTTTCCCCCGAGCGACTAATGAATACAAATCTATTTTAAAATGTTTACCTGTAATTAAAAATAGCATTTATTTCTATAATAGGCTCCTTCTTTTCTTTAAAGAAAAAAAAAAGAAAAAAAGAAACTAGAGGTCATCGATGTTTGATGGTGACATATATATTTAAATATTATTAAATTTGATAAGCACAGTAGTTATATATTTTTGTGATCCTCTATTATGATCCTATTTCAATTATCTTTTCAACAGCTAATACTTGTTTCCTGAAAATTACAATTTTTTCCAAATATCATTTCCCTATTGAGTTTCTTTCAGAACAACTAATGAATATAAAACTTTAAAAAGTATGTACCTACTAATTAAAAATAGCATTCATTTCTGTATACTCCCCCTTCCCCTTAAAAAAATATTAAAAAAAAAAACTAGAGGTTATCGATCCTTGATTTCCAAACACATATTAAACATCATAAAAGAAGCTAAGCAAAGCAATTATACGTTTTCCAAGCATGTGTTTTTTTATAATCGATTATTTTTTCAGCGGGCTGTATTTGTTTCCTATTCTCTGGCTTTTCCCCCTTTTCAAAAGTCCCTCTGACAGTCGCGATTCAGCTCAGAGGGAAAGCCCGTGATTGGGCAGTGGCCTGGCCCAATCGGCTTTCAGGCCTCTGTTGTACGGGGTCGCCTCTGCTGTTCAGCGCGTTTCTTACCTACCTACAGAATCTGCATATATCCCTCGCATTCTGTATTGATCTCCAAGCTGTTGATGGTTCGCCGTGTGCTTCCTGTTCTGTGAGTCGCTTGACAGAGAGAGTAAGTACTATTTTCTAGCTTTAATGCTGAGTGTGTCGATGGCAACGTTGTGACTACCATTTTGATTCTTCTGTCTTATTGATTTTTATTCGTAAAATTGGTAAAGTATATTTTTGTGATGGAATATTTAGTGCATAAATTAGATTTAGTAATATTATTTTTTGCATGTACTTCTGTTATATTTTTAAAATTATTATTTCGACCATTTATGAAGAGGTGAGAAAATGGAGCTGCATCGCCATTTTAAGTCCTCTAGAACTTTATTTTTTTATTATTTGTGCTTCATAATGTTGCTTTAAATTATTTATTTACTACAAATATTTCCGATTTTGAAATAGTGTGAAATAACAATTTAAGACCAAATTATATCTCTTTATATTTGCTACTATAAATCACGTGGGTTTTAGGCATAATTTTTACATGTGGATGAATTAATCTAAATGGAAGATTTTTAACGTTAATTGAATTGTTTAACGCGAGTGTTTAAAGAAACAAAAAATTGTTAGATCCAGTTCAAATGCTAAACCACCAGCTGATTGTAGAGAATTTCTCCCCCGATAGTTTGATGCTAAACGTAGTGTGTTGGGGGAAAATGTTTCGACTTGCTGGAAAGTGCCTTGTATATTATATATTGTAATTTTTTTATGTACGGCTTTGCTTTTAAGGTTCATTTATGAGTACTTATTTGTGAGTAAAAACATAAAAATGTTTCTAATAATTTTATTTTCCATCCTATATTCTGTTTTAATCTTATTACCGAAATAATATCGGATCGATGAATATAGATTAAAATATATATTCTCGTTCTGACTTTTTGTTCTGTATCAAATACTTCAAATTTCACTATAATTTTATTTAGATTTATTATTACTTGGGGAAAAATTTATTAAATATTTAGCGTTCAAAATTGATTTGATAGTGTTAGGAATTCAAACGTTTATATTCATTACGTATAACTTCCTTTGACCGCCTTTCATTCTTCTGTAGCATTAGATATGTAATACATAATATATCCTTGAAGATATTTAACGATTAAAATAAAATTGTGTGTGAAATTGAAGCGGATTGAAATGTGGAATGAAATGGTAAATTGGTTCAATAATTTTGTAATGCTATTCTTAAATAGTTAAATAAACTTTAAATAGTAGTTATGTCGGGCTTGTTCACTGAGCATGCTACTGTGTTAGATGTTAATTAGTTTGGTAGTTATTACGGCAAAATGTTTGGATCTTATTTCACCATTCGTCGATACCTTGGTTGGTTGCTTTTAAAATTATTTCTTATGAGTGGTGTATACGCTTTAATTTTTCTTTCTTTTGTGTTGTCTTGTTTTATCAAAACTCTTGCTGCTATTCCTTGCATTTAAAAAATGTTTTATAGTGGTGTGCTAGTTTAATTTTCGGAATTAAGTGTTGCGGTCCGTTTTATCATTAAAAAAAAAAGTGGTAAAAGCGTTAGTGGAATAGCTTTTGGAGTTATTACACTAATTTGTTAAGTGTAACATAGAGTATAAAACCTGGATAAAACATTTTTTTTTTCGTCTCGCAAGTGCATTTCTCTTAAGTCCAATTATTAATATAGGCCTTAGAGCTGAGGGTTAAATTCTTCACCTAGCGTAGTTCAATATTTAACTTGGATTTTTTAAACTGGTAATAAATAATTAACAGATGTATAAATACGGTTTCAAGAAAATGTCATTAAGTATTTTGTAGTATATTAAGTGTTATGTAGTATAAGGAGGTTGTACATATGAGATTAGCGGTATTATCTCGATCAAATGCCGTAGGATTTAAATCTAAGAATCTTTAAGACACTTGACTGTGATTAGCTAATGTCTATATATTGATGTTGTGACCACTCGTATACATTCGGTAATTCGAATACAATCTGATGTTGAAAACCCCTCTTTTAAGGCAATAATACGAAAATGCACATTGATATGCTGTGTCCGCCAAGGAAAAGTAGCTTAACTAAGTGGAAAATAATCTAGACTGTAACACATCCTTCTATGAGTTGCATAATCTCTTAAATTCTGAAATTCAATTTCCTTTGCCTTCGTAGCATTCGAAATGTTAAAGAAAAAAGTTGTTGTAATGCTCAAATTGTTAGCGGTACTTTTCAGGAAAGAATTCTGATAGAAAACATAATAAATGGAGGATTTAACATAGATTAAAAGTGTTATTACTCAGTTTAAATAACACTTGAATGTAAATTTTGTGTAAACTATGGAAACTACTTCCTCCTTTGGGTGGACTTAAAACCTTTTGGTCATTAAAATCTTTTGTGGATTAAAGTCGTTCCGTTTTTAGTTGAAAAAACTATGTATGGTAGTGTATTGTACTGGCTGTAAAGGGGTTTTACATTTCTAGATGTTGTGTAGATTTCCTACTCAGCCAAGCATTCCTTCTTCCCCCTTTTTTCCCAAATATTTAACATTGTTTCAACAGAAGTTGCCGCTGAAAAGCATTGAATTGAATATATACTTCACTTATTATAAGATGTTTATTTGAATAAAATCAAATTTTTAACGAAAATAAAGATTTCTTTATAATACTTGACAGATTAAGCAATTTATCTTCAACTTTTAAATTTTTTAGGCTGATACATAATAAAGTACATGATTTAAATCATATGATTAAAAGGGATGGTTGTATACTTAACTTGAAAATAAGCAGGTTGTACTTGACCGTATACTTTCTAATCGTATGTTAAAGATTAAAACGGGATATTAACAAACATAATTCAAATACTGGTATTTATTTTACTATTATGTATTTGGTTAAAGTGCTTATTTAACAATTCTAACTATACCGTTTACCAAATAATTATCAGTTAGTGAAAAACTTGTTGAAACTCTATCAATACTTTTACTTAAGTCTCGTGCTCTTTATTCCATTGGGACTACACCTGTATTAAGGTACCGAAACATGATCATTCGAGTTGCCCTATCAGGACGATATAAAAGAAATTATTTTAACTCTTACACTATAAGGTCACAATATAACCCAATCTCTTACCATGGAAGGGGGCTGGCCTCTACATCCGGTGTCGATATGACAGATGTTACTAGTACGTTTGTCTGGCTTCTTTTTGTTTGCGGTTTTGGGAAAATGTTACCGAAATAATTTTCGAGTAATTTAGGTTAGTTGATAAGTGACCGTTAT
Source organism: Pardosa pseudoannulata (assembly GCA_032207245.1). Lineage (NCBI taxonomy): Eukaryota > Metazoa > Arthropoda > Arachnida > Araneae > Lycosidae > Pardosa > Pardosa pseudoannulata. Next base: position 83,318,567 of record CM063502.1, on the reverse strand, counting down.
GGTAATACTATTAATTTTTGTTGCATGTACTTCATAGGAGTATTTTGAATATTTAGAATATAAACAATCACTTATGACAAAACGTAAAGCTTGGAGTTTTTTATATTTGACTATGCAGGTTTTAAAATGTCTATTTTTTTTTTTCTGGGTGTTAAAAGTACATTTTTTCACCTCTAGAATTTGACTATTCTACAAAGAATTATTTAAAACTCTTTATCAAATTTTTAGTACTTAAAAAATTAAGAAATAAAAAAACATTTAAAAGAAATTCGAAACGTTTATTTGGGAGTACGGTATAACTTTTTACCTGAATAAATTTTCCATATAAAAGATGAACAAAATTTGCTACGGTTATTTCTATTTTTTTCTAAGGTAGAGAAAAAATTCAATTTGTAGGTAAATACCATTATAAACACTAGATTAAAAATCAAAGAAAATTATATATTTTACAATAAAGAGCACTGAACAAAATTCCTCTATTTAACACATTTAGCTTTGAAATGTAAATTTTTGGGAGCAATGCAGGCTATGAATTTTTTATTTATTTTGGAGAAAGGTTTACAATGATCTATGCAAGTTTCGTATTTAGCTATTTTACTTTCGTTATCTTATTTACATAGACTAAGTTGTGGATTCAATTTTATATATACACTCCATGTCAATAAACAGCTTTGAAATTCTGATTAATTTCCTACTGTAACATTTGGGAATCTAATTTTAAAAGCATATTTTTAATGTTCATGGACAGTTGAGACTATCAAACACAAAACTAAAATTGTTAAAATTAACACAATGGGCCTAAAAAAGATTTGTATTGAGAAAAACGAGATATTTCATAATTTGAATAAAGTAATATCAGTGTCCAGGGACCTCATTTTCTTATGTAATTTAAAATTCCTCTTGTCAAGAATATAAGTTAAAGGGAAAATTATTTCGTGTGTTAGAAACTATTTTTTAACTTCAGCATTTTTTATATTTTAAGGGGTTCTTGGCCCTTTAAATCAAAAACTGAAAAACTCCATCTAGACTATTTTGGTGCTGCCATCTAGTGTCAATACAGATAACTAGTTACGTATTTCTAGTCATGCTGACAAGCAAACCATATTATTTTCAGAATGACTATGGTGCTAAAATACTTCCACGTTTTGTTTTTTCTTTCTAAAATATGTGATATGTTTCCACACTATTTAATAGTGTAATACAAAAGCGTTTTTTCAATATTTTATAAGCGTTAAAGTGTGCAATCTTTATTTTTATTGGAAAATGAAGATTTTTCATGCTTTATGCTCTTGCGTTACGTTATGAAGAAAAAAAATGTAAACTGTTTAAGCATAATTTATCATTTTTTTCCCTTGGTATGAAATATTTTAACAATTTTTAAAATTACTTTTTGTATTATAAGCCTTTAAATTTTGCATTTTAGAGAAAATTTTCTAATATTTTTACAGTATGCTTTTTTTCCCCAGTAAAAGTGGTCTGATAATTTTTAAGTCGTAAAAATTTATATATTGCTGCACTATGCTGTTATTTTGCGTTTAACTAATTGAACTGTGTGTGCGTATATACACACGTACACACACCATTGAACATCTGCTTAAAGTGTTCGATTATTAATGTTATACTGGACTTAATATTTGACAATTTATCTCAAAGATACAAAATTTTATTTCATTTAGTATTTTCTAGTATTCAAAATTGTAAAATTATATATATACTCTCCATGCGCTATCTTGAGTAATGTTTCAATATATGTATTAAAAATTTTGGAGCAAAAATATTGAAGTTAAAAACATATAGAAATTTAGAAAATTGAAATTTTAAAGTGAAAATTAAATTTTGATGAGCGTGGCGTTTTAAAAAGTTAAAAAATGTGCCTTTTTTATGTCTAAAGGGAAATTTTGAGGTAGGCCTGGAACACCCTTTATTTATTTATTTTTTTTTTTGGGGGGGGGGGGGTATCGGGACTCTGCGATTAGTTGATAACGCCTCCCCGGTAATTACGGGCGGTTATGGGGCTCCTTAGCCAGAAGGCCTTATCCCCGATCTAAAGGTAGACAGTAAGCGAGGTGAGCTCTGTTAAGAAAAATATAATTTTAAATTTAGGAAGGAGTAATTTAGATGCCGGTCATTAAAAGGTGGGTAAGAGAAATCGTAAGGGCTGGTGGTTGTGGTCCTGAACCTGAAAAATACTTAAAAAGAAAGTATTAATACCCTGAAAGAAAAAGAATAATTAGTAGGCACTTTTAGGTTTTACACTAGATGGAGTCTTACGATCTAATTAATAACATCAAACACAGTTAGGTACAATTTCCGCTCCATAATAAAAAATACACATAAATATTTTTATTTTTATTATTTTATAATTTTTATTTTTATTTTTATTTTTTTTATATTTTTTTTCCACATCACATCACATCACGTTTACATTACAACATAAAAGGGAAGGGGATGAAGTAATAAGCACCGAGAGGAAAAGATTAAGGTAGATTATCTATTGATTAGTTGAAAAAATTAACTTTGTCTTTAATCTGATGAAAAGGTTAGATTTTTGTGGTGGCTTGTAGTTTTATCTTTGTTAATGTTCCATTGGTACTATTAAAAATCTTTTCATTTGTAATTAAGATGTACCTTGCCCCAATCCCATTCAGGTCTTGATGCTATGCATAATATTATGGATTGGTTGGTGACCAGTCTTGGAGGAATATGCATCATAGCTTCAAAACTAGGGAAAAGTTAATATTTTGCGTTTTATGTGGAAAAACATCTGATAAATTTTAGTTAGTTCTGGACTGTTATACTAGTATAAATTTTAAACTGTATAAAACTATTATAGTTTGTTCAGCGCATATTTTGGAATGTGAAGTTTTTAATACCAGGACAAAACTCTAAAAAGACTTGAGTCAGTGGGTTCAAATTTCACTGTTGGCCACTCGTTATCTTATTTTAAGCAATGTCTTGGTTTAATTATCCCTTGAGTAATATTTAAAATAATTGACCACAGCCCTTCAAACCAATCACCCTTTTTTTTTTTTTTTTTTTTTTTTTTTTTTTGTCAAAATAATTTTACATAATATAATTCAAATTTATGACTGAAAAGTTACACAAGTGCAGCATCTTTTTATAAATATTTGAAATTCCTTGATTTAATAACTTGAATGACTTTTTTTTAAGATTATATTTCTAAGATCATAAATTCTAATAATTCATAAGTATTGACAGTGTTTATTTTCTATTCCAGGTTCTGGAATCCCCAAATACTGTGTGAACGTTGTACTGAGTTTCCCAGTACATTTAACAGTGTTTGGTGCTCAAGTTTCCATTTCAAGTTTTAATACTTTGGCCACGCATGTTGGATCCTAATTGTCTTGCGTTCACTATGAAAGTTTGGTTTCCCATTTGTCAAGTTGCTGTAGCTTTCGGGCACGACTTCTACTCTCCCTGGCAAATTCAGCTGGATACTTGATGTGCATCTTCCAAGTATCATCTTGCTTTACAAAGCACAATCTTCTGTTTTAGGAAGGCATGTGGTTTTCACTGACTGACAAGCAGCAAACTGTCTTTACTATGTTCTTTATTTTCAAGTAGTTCATTTCCGTGCTTTGGCATTAGAGACCATTGTATGTTCTCTGAAGTTGAGATTTTGGGATATAGCTCGATACTTTGCATTTGAGTGAACTGAGTTTGAACTCTGATTTTGCAAACACTATATAATAAACTTTGCATATCACAACAAACTGATAAACTCTATTTGCACTTCACTTATTCACTTTTGGTTAGTGCTTCTATTGTCGATAGGAAACAGCCATGACTGTGACATATTCCCTACACGTGTCGAAGGCAAGATTATGTGGTTTTCCCAAGCTTCTTACGAGATGGCGAGGGAGCATCTATAAACTCCTGTACAGGGAGATGCTAATCTATATTGGCCTCTACTACTCTCTCTTAGCTCTGTACAGAGTCGTATTAAATGAAAACCAAAAAGTGTAAGTATCTTAAGATATTTCTTAAATGTTTTTCTGTTTTAATTTCACAAGTCTGCTGATTTCAAAGTTTTGAAACGCGTTTTTGAGACACTGATTTGTAAGCCAACAACTGTTTCTCAATTTCGTAAAGATTTTCTTATGAAAAAAAAAATTGATGCAAGTAATGTCAAATACAATAAATGCATTTGACCAACATTCATATATACCCTAAGATCGTGTAACAAAACAATAGATCGTAGCACTCCAAACCATACATGCCCTAAAAGACATATGATCCACTGGACATCCATTCAACATTCATAATCTCCTCCTAAAACACATTCTGGATGCCAGTAGGATGTCCAGTGGAACTTTCATGCTGTTAAAGTATATAATAATGATAGGTGACCTTTTTTATAGGCAGTATTAAATTATGCTGTGATTAAAAAGACTGCATAAGTTGCTATACCTATAAATGCGGGGTTTTTTAAATTCTTATCTCCTTTTTGAATAGTTATCTGTTTATTATTTATCTAGAAATGCAGAAAAATTAGCCGTTTAACAAAAATTTACAATCTTATGTATTTTTGTATAAACTTATTAATATATAATTTTTAAAAAATTAAATGCAAGTTAAATAAAAATATTTTTAAATATATTACATTATAACGAAATGCAATGGAAAAATAAGTTATAACATAGTGACATTAAAATTCAATTTTGAAATTATCATAATCTATATAATATAGCTTATATGAAGGCCGCACGAGAACCTCGCGGCATCCGAGTGCGGTGTCAAGGCCACGCTTTCCTCACCTGTGGTATATATGCATATATGTATAAAATAAACTCACAAGTTTATTTTATGCATATATTTTTTTGAAGTTTTTCACAAAAAAACAAAACTTAAATGTATTTTTTCTTTTTTTAACTTTTTGACGTACTTCAGTGCTCAGAAATCCATAGAAGTTCGTTGATAAAGAAAATAAACGCAAGCCCGAAGAAATTGAACATAAGTAAAATTTATTTTTTACAGGATGCAGGTGATTTTTATGGTCCCTTATTGTGATCATATTTTAAAATATGAATACTGAATTCCTACAGTCTTGTTTTGTAAAAATGTCAAATTTTTCCAAACATCATTTCACTTGAAGGTTTCTGTCAGAGCAATTAATGAATAAAGAAAATAAAATTAAAAATATGCACATACTAATGAAAAATTGTATAATTCTACAGGACATTCGAGAAGCTTGCACTCTACTGCAACGATTTCACGGATCTAATCCCCTTGTCCTTTGTGCTGGGTTTTTATGTCACCATTGTTGTTGGAAGGTGGTGGCAGCAGTATCTTGCTATTCCCTGGCCTGACAAGTAAGTTTTCAATTTTTTTTTCTTGTAAAATGATTGTATACTCTTCCAATTATACGGGATAATGTCTGTATTAAAAAAACGAAAAATTGAAAAAATTGTTAGCTAAATTAATATATAAGCCTAATGATAAGGGATATTTAGAAATACTGAGATTTTTAAAATTGTAATATGAATATAACTCGTCCTTTTTAACACTTTAAATGACAAAGGACTGTCACAATCGGAAAATTTAATTTGAATTTCAAAGCTTCTTTGTCAAGTTATTAAATGTTAAACGTTTAGATTCTTATGCTGAATTATATCGGGATATAATTATTAACACATCGTATAATAAAAATTTTAAACGCTTTTAAGAAACTAAATTTTATTTTATAGACATATGAAATATCAATCGAATTTAACTGTTCCATCCTTTTAACATCTATTAACGTCTTACCTTGTACCACATAAAAATAGCTTAAACCAATCTGTTTCGAAATGCATGGTTTTAAAATTTTATATTTAAAAATACTTATGGACACTTTTGGCAAGAATTAAAATGTTTCCCCATTTCTATTATACTTTATATTTTTTACAAGTGCTTAACACTTTTCTCTGATCTAAAAAGAATCTTGTAAAAAAAAAAGTGGATATATATAATATTAAAGGGATGCCAATGAAACATTTTAAATATTAATTTTCAAACAACTCAAATTTCGACAGCTCTAAAAGTATTTTAACTTCCAATTTTAAATACTTTTGCATATTTCTAATAACATTTTCTAAGAGGAATAGAAATAGTTTAGACCCCACTTTAGCCTAAAATTCCCACATTTTCTTTTAGAATAAAGCCAGGTGTCTAATATTAAATCGCCTGTAAATTATTTGTTTTCAAACCAAAGTTAAATGCGATTTAAAAAAAATAATTTTGAAACAGGTCGAAAGTAAAGAATTAACGTATCTCTAGAAACAAAATTAGACTAGGAAAGTTTTTTCGTTCAAGGTAATAAACCGGAACTCTTCAATTTCCTTTTACTACTTCCGCCCGTATGTAACCTGGAAATTTCAATTATACATAAATGAGACTGCAGTCTCGTTTATAACTAAAGACTCTAGTTCAAAGAACTTTATTAAAGTAAATACCAAATAAGTTTTTCGCAAATATTTAAATTTAATTGCTTTCTTGGTTTTGTTTACTGTTTGCAAGCAGTTTAACAAATTCACCTTCATCCTTTTATTAACCAAATGAATCTGTTTTATTTAGGTGTTGTATGTTAATTTCTACCTATATAAATGGTGCAGATGAAAGAGGTCGTATGATCCGCAGAACGTTAGCAAGGTATCTGAACTTAATGGCTGCACTGACATTCCAGGCTATCAGTCCTGCTGTTAAGAAACGTTTCCCGACCATTGACCATTTGGTGGAAGCAGGTAAGCAACTGGAAACTTTGCGTTGTTAATTATTTCTCCCATTTGTTAACGCGGAATCATGCAAAATATAGAGTATGTATATTTTTTTCGAAAGAAACTTGGTGTAAGTTGTATTAATGTTTTTTAACCATTTGAGTGAGGCGAAGCGCTATCACTCTTCTCATATATATTGTCAAATGCTTGGAAGTGCAATCGTGGTGCTGTGTGTTACTAGAATTTCCCCATTAATTGAGAGAAAAATGAGACTTAATCTCTAATGTGACAATTATAGTAAAATACAGCAGTGCGATCACACTTCTGTGTATTTTTGACACATTACAAGACAAGCACGACAGCGCTTCGTAGCAGTCAGACGGTTAAAGTAAGGAGCGCTTTCTCCCAAATTTTTCTTATGTACTAATATATCAAAATAAAGAAGACTGGTATAGCGTGTCTTGGACGATGTCCGATCAGGTAGGGGAGCTACCTTTCGGTACCAGGGTTCGTGGCTTCGAATTCCTTTTCTGGCATGGATGTTTGTAGTCGTTCTGAATCAGCTTTAAGAAGCACGCCTGTCTCGTTAGCCTTCGTGTGGCAAAATAGGAGGTAATGCTCTAAACCAAAACAAACACTTTATAATTTAGTTATTAAAAGGATTGTGCTTGTGCGTTATGTAATCACTGTCCTCGAATGACATCGGTAAAAATCACCGTTTAAAGTGACAAGGAGCGTGTATTAATATAACTGCAAATTTAGAAAATATTTATGCCATAAAGTATCTGCTTAAACTACTTTCGCAGTTTAAAGTATTGCATGCATCATTTGACACTTTAGAAAATTAGAGCCATAATTCCATCCATACATCATTGCAATTTTTGTTAAAAGTTTGACATGGGCGTGCTTCAGAAACATTTTTTTTTTCGGCCTGGCGCTAAAATATTTTAATTTATCGTACCCTAGAAAGTACTTTTTTGGGGATGGAAGAGGGGGTTAGTTTCTTGATTTCTTCAAAAGAACTATTTAATTTTTTTTTCTATTAAACTTATTGCCTATTTTTCGCTGATTAGGACTGATGACAAAGGAAGAGTGCACAGTGTATGACGATATCTTAATGACTCATGGAAAGTGGTGGGTCCCGGCTCAATGGTTTGGTTCAGTGGCTGCAAGAGCACGACGGGAAGGTCGTATTAAGGATGATGTTCTCTTTAAGCATCTGCTTGATGTAAGTATAATTATTAAATTGCATTGGTTCATATTTTATTGCGTAATCTTTTCTTCTTACTTTTCAGACCGTATGGTAAACTTTAATGTTTAATTTGACGACTTGTGCTCTCTACAGACTGCTTTAACTATAGTTTAATAATATCCTTGTATTTCTTGATTTCATTACAGTGAGTTCTTTTTAAAAATGTTTGAGCTTTCGGTTTAAATATGTTTGTATTTAAAGTAATTGAAAATTATAGTACAGTTTGTTGATTTACTAAGCACATCTTACTCTGAATGAGAAATATTCAATACTTTTAACAATGCCATTAGTTTGTCATAGCTTTGACTTTCAATAATTGGATATAATCCCCTATGACCTAGTATTAGGTCTTAAATTCTTAAGAGAATTGTGATTGGAAACAACTTCATAATGATACTAAAAAATTAACCCGATTTCAAATCAATATGTAACATTTTAATCGTTTAATCTTTTCCTCCAGTCCTTTAACATTTCTTTAATTTTTCTAGGAAATGCATACATTCCGTGGGAATTGTGGTCTTTTGTTTAGTTTTGACTGGATTAGCATCCCATTAGTTTATACGCAGGTAAGATCTTATTGACCATTTTCAGTATTATTTTCCCCATAAGTTATTAGTATGTGTGCTTAAGTTTCTAATATTTTATATTCTTTCAGGTGGTAACACTTGCTATTTACACCTACTTCTTGGCGACCGTAATGGGTCGGCAGTATTTGAATCCAGAAAAAGGGTATCCAGGTCACGAGATCGATCTCTATGTGCCTGTTTTTACCATACTACAGTTTTTCTTCTATATGGGATGGCTCAAGGTAAGAAAAAACAAAGTGTGGTTGAAAGCCAATAACCACTTATTAAAATTTTACTTGAATCGAATATTTATCTGAACTCACTGAATACTGATTACTTTTAGCCTTTTACGAAAGCAGTTTATCATTAATTATCATTAATCTTTTCTCTCACTTGAACCTTTAATAAAATAGTACAATAATTTTTCCAAACAAACTTTTATCTTTAATGGAACCTCATATACATCCAGGTTTCAAGCGTGACTTCGAATTAGATTTTGTTTTCAATATCGGTTGTTTAAGTGAAATTGTTGTCCAAATCTACTGAAGTGAATTGAGAAACAAATGTTTGTACGTTATTTTTTTTCCCCTTCAAGTTACTAGTAATCGTTAAAACACCATTTATAGTGATGATAGTTAAACCTGAAACGCCTCGGAGATGTTTTTACGACTCCGAGAGTGTTAAGATAAACTGTTAAAAGCTAAAAAAAAAATTAAATGTGCAGTAGTTTTTTAAAATGAAAACGTATGCATCCATTGCCTATCCTTGTTTTGTAACAAATGTTACACAGCTGTCTGGCAAGAATAACAATGTTAACAATTATCAAAAGCAGCTTTTTAAAATTAATATAAGAGTAAAGCTTGTGATCTATTTTTTTATGTGCATGCATTTGAATTCCCTCCCCCCCCCAAGCTGAACGATAGCCGAATAGTCAGGGCGTTCATCCTCTGAACCAGAGTTCGTGGGTTCGAAACCCACTCTGGCATGGATGTTCATAGCAGTTCGGAATCGGCTTTAAGCAGTAGGTCCAGGTATCATTAGCCCTCGTGTTTCAAAAAAGTAGACAGTACCGATCGAAACTAAATTACAGGAAACCTCGCTTCCCCAAGCAATTCAAGCACTTTTCAGTCTGGTTGATTTCTATTTAATAAGATTCTGCCGAACAATTTTCTTTTTTCATAGTTTTGATTGCGATAATCGTCTAAAAAATATAAATTTCTTACATTTTTATGTTTGAAAACGGGTTAGTTAAATATATTGGTTACTAATATTTCTTGTATGTTTCATAGGTGGCAGAACAGTTGATCAATCCATTTGGGGAAGATGACGATGACTTCGAACTAAACTGGTGTCTCGACAGAAACTTGCAGGTAATTCTTTTTTTCTAAACTTAATTTTTAGAAATTTATTTAGGTTGACAAGGTTGTTCCTGGTTCAAGCAATAAACCCTCCCATGAAATCAACGTCAAGCGGTGGCCGAATGGGTAGGGCTCTACAATACGAGTTAGTGGGTTTGACTTCCACTATGGTATGGACGTTCGTAGCCTTTCCATATTTAAGTAGGTCTCGATATTAACCCTCGTGTAGCTAGAAAGTAGACAGTAAAGCTGTAAACCAAAACTCTTGAAAACAACTGATATTGTGAACATACAGATTTTAATCATACTGATTAAATTATTCCCGCTTTTTATAATTTGTGATTAGGGATGTTTTCAGCATTAACCATGGAGAAGGATGTAAATTTATTGCTGTATTTACTGCTGTATGTAAAGTCCCATTTTTCTTAGCTTAAACTGTACCAAGTTTTTAATGCAAATCCCATGTTTTTACGATGTTTGCGATGGGTAGTCTGTTGGTATGCTGCCTCTCTAAACTGAAGTTTGCGGATACGAAACCCTTTTTATATGCTTGCATGCATGTCCATAGCCGTTCGGCTTTGAGCAGTAAATCCAGGTTTAATTGGTCCTCATGTCGCTAACAAATTGACGAGTTGCTTTAAACTAAACCTTGCCATAATTATCCAAGCAGATATTACTTGTTTTCCAGACTGTGCAAACCCCGTAGTCTACTAAAGAGGATGATTTATCTTTTTTTTTTTTTTTTTTTTTTTTTTTTTTCTTGGAGGAATGGGAAGTTCAAATTGTTATATTTCTGATTGACGACAGGCCTTATTTTGCACAGGCGTGCTTTGTTTTTATGATCCTTATTTTAAATTAATTTTAGTTCATAATTCTCCTTCGTTTAGTTTTTTATATTAAATTTTGCAAACAATATTTTGGCAAATCCCCTCCCCCCCCAAAAAAAAAGAAAATGGAATGTTCTATTAGCTGAAAGTTTGTAAAGAGCTATTTGTACGAGGGTTAACAAGGTTTATTGCTCAAATTTTTAAGTTTAACTTTTTAAGCTTCTGAATTTTTACCATTTCCCTTTGCTAAGTATTCGTATAATCATATGTTTGAAAGCAAAACTGATACTAAAGCATTTATAGATAGTTAACTATAGTTCTGGTTGATCTTAACCCGTTTTATGTACTATGGTTGGAATCGGCTTTAAGCAGTAGGTCCCGGTCTCATTAGCCCTCGTGTTGCAAAAAGTAGACCGTAGCGCTCCAAACGAAACCAAATCAAACTTATCTACTATGGTTATATAACAATTTTTTCTTGATGCAAGAAATCTCATCCATCCGTCTAAACAGGACACTGGGGTAGAGGAAGTAGGGGTGAAATTTGCATCTCTATGCTATTATTTGAGCTGTCCTCTAAAATAGAACAATGTTATAAATTGGGATAAGGTACGTTTTCTGTTGCTTTAGTATAAAGATGTGTTAAATTGTATTAGTTTAAGTGGGCAAACACTAACAGGAAGTATTTATTTTTTTACAGTATTCGTACAACGTCGTCGATGTTATGCATCAAAGTAATCCTCGCCTGGTTAAGGATGCGTTCTGGGATGAAAGTGAACCTCTTCTTCCATACACCAAATCGTCATTTAATTTGAGATCTCAACCCCACCTTGGATCAGCTATGAATTTAGAGTAAGTATAAGTGATATTTATGAAGATTTTACATTATAAATTTTTAACCCTTTCAGTTCTAACAATAGTTACTGCTCAATAGCAATAAAATATTCAGCATGGAGCATCTTGAGAATAATCGCAGGGTTTAGATAGGCATTTGCAATGATCATACCCGTTTCTGAGCAGTCTATGTTCTAAAAACTCAGCCTATGTTGTTACTGTTTTACTTTTATCTAAAATTCTTGTTTATATAAACTTATTGAAATAAAAAATATTTACTAATTATGAGCTTTTTCCTAAACCTTGCCAAATTTTGCAAAGTGGATCGGCAATGGAGGGAAAGCGATATAAAATTGTTAGTTGTAGTGTTCAATTAATGCTATAATAAATTTCCTCATTATCTTAAGAACATTGAATAACATCCTCTGTTAGGTCAATATTTAATTTCATGACTTTTATTGTGCGTTAAGTATTCTGAGATTGTTTCATCAGCTATCTAAACATTTCTACCTATTTTTAAATGTTTAAATTTTAATTTCAGTGTGAATTTGGAAGAAGCTGAATTCATTACAATGGAGACGATTATGGAAGAAGACAGAGACGAGAATAATTACAACAGTCCACCTAGAAGCCCATCATTTGATCACGGTCATCCGAATTTTCCATGCACTGAAACGCCAACTAGAAGAACAAGTACCTGCAGCATTGATACGGACAGTACATCACTGTCTCGTTTCAGGTTGCCAGATTTTCCAGGGTCTAGACTAGTTAATATGCTTATAGGATCAAACAAAGAGCTTTCGCACAGCATAGATTCCGTAAAAGATGCCCAAGGCAACTCTGTTGGTACACCGTTTATTTTGAAGTCTCCGTGCCCTCGTCGCAAATCGTGCACTGAACCATCCCCTTTGGCCGCCATCACTGACGATAAGTCGGGAGCTGAGCAACCATTACTGATTCCTTTCCAGGAAGAAAAGACCTCTGACGAACGAGATGGTCTACTGTCAAGTGATCAAATTATATTCCAAGAAAAACCTCCGGAGTATTGCACCATCAAAATACCAGATTTATCTGTTGTCGAAGAGGAAAGCTCTGGTAGTTCAAGAGGTCCATCTCCAGTAAATGATCCTATAACATCAACACCTATTGATCCTGCTTCAAGCCCGGGCCAAGACTTGTCCTTGGACGCTAATTCATCTCTAGAAAGTCTCACTTCTTCAACTGATAGCCAAAGCACAGTAAACAGTTATTCTGCTCTCTTGAAAAATGAGGTGTAGGTGTTCCTTCATAGTTCTAGTGTTCTATGTATGTAGTTAGTCGACATGTTTTACTATCATTCTATTTATTATGAGAAACCAGTGTCATTTTAGTGTAGCAATCTTGTCTAACACTATTGTTTCTTTTTGTTAACCTTTGTTCAGTGGTGACAGGCAAGGTATACTTGTCATGTTTGAACGATTTCAGTATTTGAAATATGTGTTAATCTTCGTGTTTTGTCTTTTTCTGGTTTCTCTATCATTTGCTAATTGTGAGTCTTGATAATTTTGGTATATTTTAGTATTTCTTTCTCTTCAGGAATACTTAATGAAATTAATATTTCATCAGGTTCATCTCCAGATAAAGTAGTTTAACAGTGTTTAATGTTCTTTCCTAGTACTTAAATTTTTGCGAATAATTAATCTTTGTAAAACTTAATGTCTTGAAAGTACAGTAGCATGTATTTGTCATCCTATGAAACTTAACTTTTTCTAATACATTTTTCTATCTTACATTTAAAATTTCTCTTAGTAATACAGAAGCTAAAACGTGTTTACACACGTTGTGATATTTTTCAATTTACCTGGAAATACTGTGATGTTTTGCAGACTTTTTAAAAGTTTATTACATTCTGAAATATTTCATGACTGTCACTAAGCTAAATGTTAAATTCCTTAATGAACTACCTTTTTTCATATGTGCAGCTTTTTAGAGAGAATACTTAACATTCCAACTTTTCTTAAATGATAATATTGAATATGTCTGACAGTTTGCTGTTTTGTAAATCACATGTTTAACATTGCTGCTTTATTTTCACTTGTATTTACTATGGGAAAATAAACTTTTTACTTGCATTTTAATTCTATGCTTGTTTACTTTATTAAACTGTCTATCAATGTTGTAAACACTTGTAATTTGCTGGCAAGTCAAAGGGGTTGTAAATTTTTGAGAAAATGTAATCGTTAAATTTTGAACGAAAATTAATATAAGGTTGAAATTTCAAATTGGTTCTTGAGTTGATTTACTGATTAAGGAGAAATAACTTCTGCTTTATTAGTTACTTGTTAGTTAAAATTTATTTTCTGTAACAACTTAAGTTTTAAGTTTCAATTACACTTTTCAACTGATGTGAAAGAATATTTCCCAAAATGAATTCATTACCTTAGAATTGATATTCAAACCGTACAAGATTTTAAAATACTTGAAAAAAGGAAATGCGTTACATTTAAAAATAATTTAAATGTACTAGCAAAATACAGTACTGAGATTTAACCCTTCTGACTGCGAATTGAAGGGAAAAAAAATTAGTTGAACAAAATCAAATTAAGCAGATCTGGTGTTCGAATTTTTGTAATTCTGCGACTGTAATACAAGTTTCTGATCTCTCACTTTTTAAACTAGCGGTTTTGAACTTTCGGGGTGTATAACAAGTTAGCCAATTTAAGGGATAACCTTACTAAGTCCACTACAAGGAACAATCGAATAAAATCTTTATAATAAATTTTTATCAATAATATATTAAATATATTATATATTATTATTTAAATTATTACTGTTATTTAAATATATTTTTAATCGATATTTGAAAAACTTGTCAAATTAAGGGTTAAGATGACTTATTGGGGTGGGTAAGTGTCCCTGTCCCGGCCAAACCATCTACAGATGGAGTGGGTAAGCAGATCTCGAACTGTGGGACTTAGTGATTATATAACCAAATCTTAAGGCAGCTCTGTACCAACTATACTGAATTCTTCATATTCAATGTTAACCTATTCGTCTGGATGGGGCATTCCTTCTAGCTAGCTAGCATTTTTTTTGTTATACCACGTCATAGAACAGCCAATTTTTTGGTATATTATCTTGCTCTAAAAAAAGTCTAAGAATGTTAAATTATTAGTGAGAAATTCTGATATGTCGTTTTTCTAACACAAATCGGAGTATTTAAGACAAATTCAGAAATGGAAAATAATAATTTTGATAATTTTCTGTTCTGTTCTGGTCTAAGGTGGTGTACTTTTTTAAAGAATTCTTGAAATTTGAACCATTTAGAAAAAATATATTCTTATAGGTTATAGACAGGATGAATCTAATAAGGCATGTACAGACCCACATTGTGGCCCCAAATGTAGGGTTATCCTTTCGGTTCGAATCGCGTTACTGGCATGAATTTTAGATGCAGGTCGAGACCTAATTTAAGCAGTAGGTCCCGACCTAATTAGCTTTCATATATATATAGTTTGACACTGGTGCTCAGGTAACAAAACCTCACTATAGAATAAAACAAAGGAATTGCCTTTTAGAATAATGAACGAATAGTTTGTTTTTGTAGTACATTATCTGGAGTTCAGCTGTAGATCCGGCAACTTTTTTTTCCTCAAAATGGGGTTAGAGTAATTCCCATGAATCCTTCATTATTGACGTTAATCTTTATTTTTAAGGTTGCTTCAAAATATATAAGATGAAACTAATTCTCTTAAATACCCAACTAGTAATAAATGATTTACTCTTAGGGTATCTCTTATGACAACAAAGCACATGATAGTTAGGGTTGTAAATTCTAAGAATTAAGTTCCTGATTGCAATGAGCATGAACAATTAAAAAAAAATAAATAAAAGTACGCTTAGCCTAAGAATGAATATTCATAACTAAAGTGCGAAGTATTAGAAGCATCGAAACGTCCAATCATACTTATACAAAGCTATGCCATTAACATGATGCTCAAATTTCTGATTCAATCTAGTTTTGAACTGAAACGTTTAGAGTTAGAAAAAGGTAATGAATGTTACTATGGTCCTACTATAATCGTACCAGTTTAGAGGCGTGCGAGGACCATGATATAATAATTTATTCTTTATATCATTAACGAAATCTTCAAATAAAACAAGCTTGATGAAATCAGTTTGACATCGGTAAAAATATATCCTCTCAACTGGATGTTTCCATGAAACAATATTAGCCATCACAAGGCAGAAATTTTGTAGAGGGGGGGGGACCTCAGTGACAGTGTTTGAGGCGTGACCATGGTACAATATAGATATGTTCGTTTCTTTAATTTATAACCAAATGTTTAAAAACAATAGAAATCATTTAGGCTATAATAAGGAAATGTATTTATCTTCCTAAATGAGAAATTCCTAAAGCAGAAATGATGGCCGATCGGTTAGGGTGCTAGCCTTCGTTACCGGAGTTCGTGGATTCGAATTCCACTGTGGCATGGATGTTTGTAGCCGTTCGGAATCGGCTTTAAGCTGTAGGTCCCGGTCTCATTAGCCCTCGTGTTGCAAAGTGTAGATCGTAGCACTCCAAACCAAACCAAACCTAAAGCAGAAATTTTGGGTGGGGGTACTTCAGTGACAGTGTTAGAGGCGTGACCATGGTACAATATAGATATGTTCATTTCCTTAATTTATAAACAAATGTTTAAAAAACAATACAAATCATTTAGGCTATAATAAAGAAATGTATTTATCTTCCTAAATGAGAAATTCCTAAAGCAGAAATTTTGGGGAGAGGGGGGGGGGACCTCAGTGACAATGTTTGAGGCGTAACCATGGTACAATATAGATCTGTTCACTTCCTTAATTTATAACCAAATGTTTAAAAAAACAATAGAAATCATTTTGGCTATAATAAGGAAATGTATTTATCTTCCAAATTAGGAGTTCTTAGAAACTATTAATCTGGTTGAAAGCCGTAAGTATAAATATTTTTTGGGGTAGTAGTTGGGAAGCAAAGGTTATACTGTTATTTACGAGAAAAAGTTAAAAATACTTTTAATGCTATTTATGTACATTATTAAGAAGTATTGCAAGACAGTACTTATTAGTGAGTAATAATAAACTTATGGATTTTTTATGAATATGAATACATATATACACATTGTTTTCCATAGAAAATTTTCCTCGGGCGGTAAAATGCGTCAAATTAATTTATCCAAATCAACCATGTATACCCGAACTATTTCATATAGTCATTTGTCAACTTCTTGTGACTATTTCTGTTGTGAAGAAATGTTTTTACTCTTTTCATGGTTGAAAGCTATATTTCAACGCTTGCAGGGGATACTAGTAATGTACACAAATATGAATTACAAGATTATATGAATTACATGAATTACAAGATTTTTTTAACCTATTAAATAAGTTAAAAAAAAATATTCTAATTCCTATATTAAAAATATTTCGGGAAGAATCTAGATTCTCCATACACCCCTTATAAATCCGCCCTTTTTAACCACATTTGGTGAAATTCACTTAAAAATCAGGTACACTTTATTTTAAACGAACTAAATGTTGCGAAAACAGTTCATTAATATTCTTTAACTTTTCGCTCACTAGAGGGCAGCATAATAAAGCGGGCAACCAAGAGTTTGGTTTAATAAGATACCCGGCAGGAGGGATATAAATTACCGACAATTTCTCTTAACTTCCTTTTCAGTTACGCATAATTTTACCACGTTATTTAATGTCGCAGTCATTCAGAAGATTCAAACATTATCTCGAATTGTTTAAATAACGCTTTACCAAGACTCCTTCCACTTAATCAAATTCAAACACAGAGTTGCATTTCTCTCTGTAGTGAATTTCTTGAATGCATCACTGAGTCTCGTTACCTCCGCACTATTCCCCAGCTGTGCAATCCCAAACTATTAAATTTACTTTCACTTAAAAAAAATGTTTTTCCTGATCTATTGGCCTTTATTCACGTACTGCTTAGTGAATAATCATAACATTGCATAACGAATAATCATCAACAATTTGCATTCATAAAAAAATTTCTCTTAGAGACGTACTGTGAAACATTGTTTCTAACACTCATTTCACAGCATATTTAGAGATACAGATATTGCCATGGTTATCAGTTCTACTTCAAGCTTAGAAGCTCTTAATTTTTAATCTATCTACAAGGAACGTTCGAAGAAATTGTCTGTGAGTTGATGTCAATACAGATGGTCGTTCAGATCAAGCACTGTTTTGGAGCCAATAAACTTTTGTATGATAAACTACACGGTCAATATTTTTATACCGATTATAGCTATAATTTCATGGTATGATTTTATTACTTTACGAAGTTTTAAGATTTTTTTCTTTCAGAATAGATTTTTTTTTCTTCAAAATATTTGTTTTCTTGCCTTTAAGGTATAGCTTTAATATTTACTCTTTTAACCGCATTTAAAATCGCAACACTTTATTCTATATAATCCACAAGATCAGTGGCATCATCAGTCTTAGGTAATATTATAATCTCAAAAATCAATATTGAAAACGTACATTTCTTTTAGTGTACAAATACTTTATGAGCACTCCTAAATTTTTTGGATTTATTTATTTCCTATTATTGAAAAAAATTACTATTTTTTCATTTTCTTTTAATAGTCGTCTTTAGAAAAGGGTGTTCTAGCTGTGCATGAATTTTTAACTATAAAAATTCTTAGTATTCTCAAGGAGAACACACATTTTGTCGGCTAATTTATCCTGTATGAATACTTTCTACACTCACTGTACTAGAGTGCTATTAACACATTGTATGCGGGACACGTACTAGTACGTTTTCTAACGATTGATACTTGAGCGCGGGACACGTACTAGTACGAGTTAGTGTAAAAACATAGTTTGTGGGTACAAAAATAATGGTATATACAAGAAAACGAAGCCGAATGTTCTTGTCTACTACATAGATTCTGGAAAAATTTAGACAAATAAAAACTAGTTTTTACATCAGTCGTTGTGGAACTACAGAACGGGAAGGTTGATTAAAAAAATCAATTTAGATTTAAAATTAACTTTTTATTTATCCTTGCGAAAATGATATTATATATATGTATATTTACATATTATATATATATATATATATATATATATATATATATATATTTGTATTTATATATAAATTTATTTATTTGTCTATTTATATATTTGTTTATACATTTCAATATAAAATACGGAAAGTTGATTAAAAAATTAAATAATTTTCAATCTATTGAGACTTAACTGAATAATTAAATTTATGCACAAAACGCCCACTCCCGGTACAATTCCGCTGCGAAATATACCCGCATATAATGTGTTATAAGCCATTTGGTAGAACAGCAGTGAGCGAATATCTGTTAGATGATTTAGATTGGGCATTTAATACCATCCGTTTTTGAGTAGCAGAACTTTTAGTATTGATGAGACAAATAATATGTTTGATATATTTGATTCCATCTGTTTTTAAAAGTTCCATCTAGTATAATTTTACATACTTTTCCATAAATGATGCATAAGGGGAACTAAGATTGTTATCTGAAGCAATTTCTTTTATTCTGATGGATAAAAAGTTTTCAAACTTTAAGACAAAATATACCACAGTGCATAATTGTTTCGCTCAGAAGTCAATGTGTTTATGTCCAGAAAAAAAATTGAATTTTAATGCTTTTTAATGCATTAGTTTTTTTTTTAATTTTTTTTAAAAATGTTAACAATAAACAGTTATAATTATTGCCGAAAGCGAAGAATACAGTAATTAAGTACTAAAAAGAATATTGTTATTATATTATTCCATAATCCCATCCAGTTACTCTATAATATTATTAAATAATAAAAAAAACTTATCGCACTGGGTTTTGAAAGAATCAATTATTCCGAGGGGAAATATGACTATATAACAATCTTTAGCATTACGTTTTGGTTGATTTACTCTATAGTTTCTTTGCAGAATTAGATTCCTGATTGTCTAGAGTAGTGGGGAAACTTTAATGCCTAAGAATTCTGCTAGTTCGTTGATGTTGCACATTACCGAAGATTTATGATTAAAGGTGCTGTGACTTTTCCACTAAGAATACTAGGGATTGCATCTGGCTCACCATGACGTCCGTTAATGGGTGACTGGATAACAACTCTGCGAATATATTGACTCCAAGCAAGATATCGATTTTACTGGTCTCAGGATCTACCAGCTTTAATTGTTGGCCAGTTAATTCTATTCAGTTGGTAATTAAGGGTTGGAGTAATAACGCTACTTACACCAAGAGCTCTTAAAGAATTATTATTATTTGAAAAACAAGAAGAGAATATTAATTCAGTGGAATTTAAGCAAGTTTCAGCTGAAGTAATATTAATTTCTACTAAGCAAGGAGAAGTATTGAATGATGACAAATGGAAATTCCCTGTCCACTCCTTTGAGATCAATGAACTTATTAAGGTTTTGTCAATGGAAGCTTAACTTTTGATTACTTTGCTGAAGGAGATTTAAAATTAATAACAGCGATTGATAACAAAACATGATTTTGTAATGCTGTTTTGTATTGGAAATTATTTGAAATTGGTTTAGTGAATTGGTCTCAATATTTTGAAGACAAAAATTTGACTGATATATATGCAGTAAAGTGTGGAGGGCGAGAGCACAGCTTTTATGACAAATACTAATGTTACAATTTTCTAAAATATGATTAGCTGTTAAACAATTTGCAAAAAGGTTTATGGAAATTATTAGATTTCAATCTCTCATTAACATTCATTTTATTAGATTTCTTATATTATTTGCCTGATGCATTTGTCCACACTTGACGAATGTATTTTTTTCATTACAACTGCATTGTTAACACTCAATCTTTTTGTTTTATTTCCCATTCATTAACCTTTTTCAATACTGGCTTACAGTTTTATTAGTTTGAGTCGTTCTACTCGCTTTTTTTCACTAAATGTACAAAACAACTCACGGGTAGGAATGTTTTACTTGTTTTAAAATCTCAATTCATATCTATGCTTAATTGAATCCCTCACTTTAGTTAACACAAAATTAATATTCATTAAATCTTTATGCAAAATCGAGTCTAAACCCAGCGTGTTTCAATTTCGAATACATTCACTTACCATATCTATCAGTTGTCACAACGAAATTTTGTCTCTGGCTTTATACATTTTTAGAAGGAATGTTTTGTTTATTTGATTTAAAACCAGGTGTCTAATGTAATCGTAGGGATTTATTTTACTGAAATCTCTTCCCCTTTTGAAACTCTTGACTATTGTGAGTTATGTTGTATTTAATTCTCAAGACCAGTCTATTGTTTGCATTCGATTAAAAAAACTATGAATGTGGATAAAGACCTCTTATTAGAATAACACCTGCCCTATGGTTCCATGAATAATATAGGTTCTGGTAAAATTAGTCCTCATGTATCCGTATATCTAACGGTCAACTAACCTACAGATGATAGGCAGTTACTTGAGATTAAAGCAAACGTGTCATGATTTTTCCTAAAAATTAAAAACTATCTCTCTTTTACAACACTATACTTAAATTATCTATTGTATTATAAGTCAAGTTTCATTCAGGTTACAAAATGAATCCACATAGCGGATACTCAGTTGTATTAACAAATTAACTTTCATTAGAGTACGAGGTACACTAAGACAAGGAAAGCCCTGCACAAGATCAATCAATTTTCTCGAAAACTATTTTAAAGTAGTGAGTGAAGGGATGGAAAATATTAACGTATAATATAGTTCTTTGAAACGGACTTAATCTAACTGTCATATCATGCACAAGATTGTCGTGCAAATGTAGAGTCGGTTTGGAGCGCTTCTGTCTACTTTTTACACGCGATTAATAAAGAGAATGAATCTCTTTAAAAAGCAATAAAAAGATTGCTATCAAATTTTCAAGACAAGAGGTTTTTACAACTGTAAAATATTAAAAGAATGTAGTTAAGCCCTTCATATTCACTTCATCTAACAGTAAAAGAACTGCTGGCGTTTGATCAAACTATGTAAGTATTTTCCCTGGAGGTAACTTATTGACATTACAATAGCTGGAATAAGTAAGCGGTGTACTGAATTTAAACAAAAAAAAAATCAATTATAGTACATAGAAAAATATTATTAGAGTATTATCTACTGTCTGTTTAGCATAAAAATGGTGCCCACCGATGCTTTCATTATTAAATAATAATAAAAACATCGTCAACATACCATCAAGCCATTCAGTAAGTCAAAAAACTATAGAAATAATAAAATGAATTTTTAAATAAAACTATTTTACAATTGTAGAATATTAGAAACAGGCAGTAAAGTTCTTCTTGCATAAAATAAAAAAAAAAATCATCCTATCGTCTTAGTGAATTGTTGTAAAGGGAATTATCAAGACTGCTGAGAAATAAGGAAGACTGTTATGTTGATTAAATATTAGAATATTCTCAAAAGACTATAAAAATAATAAAACGAAATTTTTTTAAATAGAACTATTTTAAAACTGTATCATATCGGAAAAATCAAGTAAATCTCTACATATGTAACCATACAAAACTGCTGCCATCTAATCAGACTATCTGCAGCGGACTTAGACACAGGTATGACACAAACAATACTGTAATGATAGTAAAACGAACGATCATCTTAAGAAAAGACGATAAAAATTACACAAACAGATGATTAAAAAAGGAGTATTTTGAAACTGTAGCATGTCAGAAGCATGAAACAAAACGTTATAAATGTAACCCTGTGAAAATGTAAATTTCAATGTCTTAACAAAATGTCTTTTACGGTGTTATTTTACCGTTTTCGACGACATTAAAAAAATGAAATGCCTTGTATACAATAATATCTAGAGTGCAGACGTAATGTACTTTTGAATAAAGTAACAGGATTGGAAGTCAATTTGATATCCGACCCAGCCGAAGTCATATGGTTACTTAAAACTGATAACCCGAACAGAATAACAGCAACCCGAAGCGCCGATCAAGCTGCTGTAGACCTGCGAGACCAGTCATGGATTGAGTTGATGTAGTCCAATCCGATAAGATGCTAAAACTACAAAGGTAAGCTCAAAACTACTAGGATGAGCGTAGAGAAAGATCTCTCGGGTACCTCATGTTTGTGAAACCCATATACACCTGAAGGTGTGCCCTTGAGGGGTTAATAGGACAGTAAAAATTATCTTGAAAATTAATTTAATTTTCAACATTTTTAATGGTAGCAAATGAAATTTAAAACCTTTATCAAGCTTTTAAAAGTATGTAAAAAAATTTTACAGGAATAGACCACATAAAAGTCTCTCTCTAGTATCGGCAACTGCTTTCCCGAAAAGAACCTCTAATCCCCGCTTATATGTTGCAACCTTTGCCGAATAACTTGTTCCCATTACTCAGATTATTATCATAAAGCAATAAATCATTTCATTTAATTGACTGGGAACGATATTAAAATAGAGTATGGTAGAGGCCTTTTTGCTTGGCTCCCCTTTGTAAACCTGGATATAGCTTTATATGTTGGGAAAGATATTGCTTCGAGAATAATGTCACAGGGGAAAGAATGGCTATTCTAATTCACCCAATAACCTTAAAAATGTAAGAGGTGCAACGCACTGCGTATACTGCAGTAAAAGTTTAAACAATTTCAAAAGAATCAGAATGTACAAAAATAATTGCTGAGAAATTCCTGGTGAGGTAAAAGATTATTTTATTCTGACAAATTTAATTTAAGGGTTCAATTAATATTATGTTGAAAAACGTTAACGAGAATAAACCATATAAAGGTATCTATCTAGTACCGCCAACTGCTTTTCTCCCCCCAAAAAAACCAAATCTCTGTTTATATGCTGTAAGCTTTGAGGAATACATTGTTCATATTACTCAGCTTTTCATATGGCAGTATATCATTTCATTTAATTGACTGGGAATGATATTAAAATAGAGGATACAAAAAGCATTTTTGTTGGGCTCCCCTTTTCAAATCTCGATATAGCTTTATATGTTGGGAATTATATTGCTTCCAGAATAATATGTCAAGAGAAAAGAATGCTTATTGTAATTCATTCGATAATGTTAAAAATCAAAGAGATGTAACACTACACATAAGTGGCAGGAGAATTATAACTAATATGAAAGAATGTAGAATGTACAGAAATAATTTCTGAGAAATTTCTAATGAGATAAAATAATAAAGATTTTGTTTCAACAAATCTAATTTAATAATTCAATTTATGTTATGTTGAAAAAGGTTTTCTACTAGATGTTTCATTTTTTAGACTAAAATTAAATAATAATTAACTACTAAACAAAATTATTATACTTTATAAATGAATAATGTTACCCTAAATTATAAAGTGCCATACACCATCTATCCAAATAAATGGTATTAATTTTTAAATTATATTTTCCTAATTTCTGGTACAGTCTTATGACGAATTATTGCGGTTTCAGTTAAGTATAGCAAATTTAATTATAAAATTTAAATAAAATTAATTTAGCTAAACTTCATTTATTCATAAAATAGCTACAACATTACTAATAAAACTATATTTCTCCATTTGACCTTTCTTCAGTTATAATATTTAATTTCTCAATACTCTTAGAATCAGTTAATTCCCAAAATTTGGTACCGATTTGCAGTCCAATATTGCTTTTGCCTAAAAACAACGGATGTTGCTTTATTTTAAACGAATCATAATACTAATGGAGAAGAAAGTATACCTGCTTGCATTGTAATGTAAAACGTTTATAAAAAGACCATGTATCCATATTTTATGTAACACTTAAAATATATCGTTTTTGGCTGAGAAATATGTAGAAATACAAGTTAAAACAATATCCTAAATTTCTGTAATTTTCCATTTTGAAAACATATCTGTCCACTTAAAATTTGGATATTTTACTAGTATGAGTTTGATATAAATTGGAATAATAATATGCAATCATTACCGTTATAATAATTTATCAACTTTTACGAAAGGAATTAACCTAAAGAACGTTTCTAAATACAAGCCAATCCAGAAGAAATGTTATTTGAACTGAAGTTTTAAAATAAACATGAATTTTGATATATCATGTAATATGAGTTTTATATAATAAAAGCAAGGTGTCAAGAAAGAGATAGAGCAGTTAAATTTCTGTAATTTGTAAGTTTATTTAGCTTATTATACTAAAACGTTAACTGGTTAAAAGTATAAATAACTATCAAAATGTAAGATTTGATATGAAAGGAATTAACAGAAAACTAATCAAGTAGAAATTAAGAACGAAACTTACAGAGTGAATTGGAGCAAGGGAGAAACTAGATGCGGTAACGTATCCGGTCCCTGTTTTAGGTGACACAATGAAGAATCAGGTGTGTCTTGAATAATGAATTTATTTACACCTCTGCTGTATACATCATTTCATAAATACACAAAAAAAAACAATTTCCGATCACAGGTATGTGATTAGATACACGTAGGCCTGAGTAGAGACGTGCAATATCTAAGATCTGACTCTGCCGAAATATTGGTGATCCGACGGAAGAAACAATTCGGTAGCTCTCGCGAAAGTTCACTGAAGTAATGAAGGTAGAAATTACTCTCAATTAGACGGGATAAGAAGTGATCACAACTGGTTTTCTTCGAAGAATATCGAAACACAGTTAGAGTTCCTAAGGGAAATATGCAAGCAATCCTGAAGAGGATTATATTAAAAAGGAAACCCAATGCACAGGGTAACGTTCTCAATCTCAGCAAGAGATATATCCCAAGGCGGGATTTTCGTTAAATAAAACTCTCCGAGAGACTGGTCGAGGCGACCTCCGAGGTAGCCGACGCTGACTACTCTTTAAGGAAAAGATCCCAAGATGGGATTACAGCAAAAAAATTCTCCGACAGAGAGACTGGTCAAGGCGACCTCTGAATTAGCTGATCGCTAGCTAACTAACTTCTCTAAAAAAATCTTCTCTCGTCTCTTTCTAAGAGAGGGGCCTCTAAGAGAGGGGCCTCACCCACAATTTCATTAGTGGATCATCTACAGATGACCTCACCTTCAACCCACTGGATTGGTCTGTGTTAAACAATCACCAGCCTCAAACCCAGAGGTTCCTGGAATTCGTAGCGGCTAGATCCAAGTCGCGGAAATTCTTTGCAGTTCTGATGGGGATATTTCTGGCTGTCCTTCAAGGTGTCGGGTTGTCTGGTATATTGTTCCGCTAATATAGGGCCCAACAGTCTAGACATCTTGCTGACGGGAAAAACAATCCCTTTGTATCTACACAAGCGAAGTCCACCTCCCAAAGCAAAATTCTTTGATGTTGGCACACCGCTAAATCACGCCATTACAATGCCTTCCCACACCCTACCACTCTAATTTTGTTCCTGATTTTGTATTTTTTAGGGATAAAATAATTGCTTGAAATAACCCTTTTCTGTACCGGCCCTATCAAATAATTAATTCATAGTAAAAGCATTTATAAAACATTTATGCACTTACCCCGTTTCAACCGGGTAAGTGCGGAAGCGGATGTGAAACAGTTTTGACATCAAATTGATAATAATTTTTACACCACCAGCGAAACAATTATACTGGTAAAAATATAGTTTAAGGTAATCAATACAAAAAAGTTAATAATAATAATTAACATAGCATTATTAAATGATTTGTTTCGACTAGTTGAACTTTGTATATCATATGACGCACTTGCCTCACTTAAATTTATGTGAAACAGCTGTTTGGTATTGATTTATTACTTAATTTTGTGTCTTATCCCGTTGGTTTTGCTTTTATATTTTTTCTATATTCTAGCACAAAGGATTTATCTCATATCATAACGAGTATACTAGGTAGGCTTAAGTATTAGAAAGGCGGTCTCTTACTAATCCTTATAAAAATTAGAGTAAATAATAAGATGGTTTTCAGTTGGGATGGTAACTTTAAAAAAAGCAAATAAGACAATAATTAAATAAATTATACACGTGAAAGTACATAAGAGAACAAACAGCTGTGCGAATAACATAAACGTTTTCAATCTAACTTTTAACGTGAGTATTACGTAAATGATCTTGTTATGTACGTTTATGACAATAACTACTTATAAATCCAGTATTTGATTAAGATTTGAGAAACACTGGTTTGGTTTGGTTTGGTTTGGAGTGCTACGGTCTACTTTTTGCAACACGAGGGCTAATGAGACCGGGACCTACAGTTTAAAGCCAATTCCGAACGGCTACGAACGTCCATGCCACTGTGGGATTCGAACCCACGAACTCCGGTACCGAAGGCCAGCACCCTAACCAATCGGCCATTGTTCATTTGAGAAACACTGGAAAATGGTTTATGAGAAAGTGTGTTAAAGCATTTAAAAAACAGTTTTGAACACTGTAAAAACAGAAATTGTTTTTTAGAATGGGTGGAGAAAAAAAAGATTTATAGAAATGTAGTTTTTATAGTTTTTCCTTACAGTAAAATTTTGCCGAAATTAATTCTCTAGTTAAAGTTCAAAGAGAAAAGTAAAAATAATTGTAAAACATCTTTAGAAGTACGTTATAACGTATGTTACGAAATATTTGAACAATATTAAGCGATTGTTTTAACTTTATTATTATAAAGTAAGTTTGATATAAACAGAAAAGTAGTATGCAGTTATTGAATAAAGAGAATCTTCAATAGGTCATATTTATAGCAGAAAATCTGAAGATGTGTTTATGCCTTCAAAATACATAATTCTCGGCCGAATTAATTAGCGAAGCAGTGCGGAGGTTTTTTACAGAGGAGAATACTTAGTAAATTTAATATAAGCAGAAAGAATAGTACGCAGTTACTGAATAAAGAGAATCTTCAATGCGGTCATATTTATAGCAAAAAATCAAAAGATGTGTTTATGCCTTCAAAATACATAATTCTCGGCCGAATTAATTAGCGAAGCAGTGCGGAGGTTTTCTACAGAGGATAACACTTAGTAAGTTTAATGTAAGCAGAAAAATAGTACACAGTTATTGAAAAGAGAGAATCTTCAATGTGGTCATTTTTATAGCAGAAAATCAGAAGATGTTGTCATGCTTTCAAGATACATAATTCTCAACTGAATTAATTAACGAAGCAGAGCGGAGGTTTTCTACAGAGGAGAATACTTAGTAAGTTTAATATAAGCAGAAAGAATAATACGCAGCTATTGAATAAAGAGAATCTTCAATGTGGTCATATCTATAGCAGAAAATCAGATGTGTTTATGCTTTCAAAATACATAATTCTCGGCCGAATTAATTAGCGAAGCAATGTGGAGGTTTTCTACAGAGGAGAATGCTTTAGATATTGAAAGCATTTTGTTTTGTTTTATTAGTATGCTAGACGATTATATTATTTTTATAGTACATTCAAAATAATAAAATAAAATAAAGAAGACCTCAAGAAGATAATACTATTGTGTGAAATTTAACAAGGAGAAGGGGGATTGTGAGATGTGACCCTTTGTGGCAAAAGGAGGGGGGTAATTCCAAAATATTGAAAAAAAATGTGACATCATTTATAGACAGCCCCCAAGTCCATTCCAAACGTTTACGGACGTTCATGCGAGCAGTAAGCTTCGAAACTGTGGACGCCGGTACTGAAAGTAAACAAATATATACATGAAATATTTTCCTCATTTTTTTTTTCCACTCAACATCGATGAGGGCTCACTATCCATAGGATTCTACCAGGAAAGTAAACCTTTTCTCCAAATGGATACAGTGTAGATCAATGTTCTTCAATTTATTTTGGTTGATGATACGCTAAAAATGTCTGAAATTATTTGCAGCATACTTAACACTTAGAAAAAATAATTTTGAAAATTTTTTTAAGAAGCTATTGACATAACTAGAAATATCATAGCCCTAATATGGAATATAAATGATGAATGAATAATTACATAGATTATAAATTATTAAATTTCAACAGATAGCATATGTTTTTATTACTTTAGTTCAGTACTTTAATTTTCTTATCGATGTATCCTTACATATATTTTGTCAATCTAACTTTTTGGGGGATTTAGGATTTTGATATATTTTCAGCTATTTAGAGTTTCCCAATTCTAAATACCAAAAGTATAAAGGTGAAATTAAAAACTTGAAAAATTAAAGAATAGGAAACACCATGTATAATTTTATTTTGTTAGCGGAATACAATATGAATTTTGTTAAATTCACATTAAATATAGTTATACATTGAATTATAGAATTGTGATTTATAATTACTTCTCAGTGTTTTCGAATTCTAACTACCAAAAGTGTTAAAGGAAACTCAAAAATGGAAAATTCAAACATGAGAAATACCCCATTCTAGTTTTATTTCGTTAGCGGAATTCAATTAGAATTTTATTAAATTCATTTTCATTCTCTTTGCTCTTCTAAAGTATTTATTTCAATCCTAGTTTAGTTTTCATTTGATTGCGCAAGGTATTAAGTTTGCACTACGGCGCATATCTCCTCCTCTAATCGCGTATCTTAAAGAGATGAAAGATTTTTCTTCTCACTTTTGCTCCTGATCTTCCAACATCATGGCAGCACCTCCTGTTGCTCCAAGGAAAAGACTTGTCTCTATTAAAAGTTACAGCATTGAGGTATGCATTTTTAAGTACATATTAGCAGCAAAAGTAATAGGATAAAGTGGAAATTCTTAACAAGAGTTAGAATTTTTCAAATTGCATATAAATTTGAGAATAAATTTATTTAAAATGACTTTAATAAGAAAAACTATATAATATATAAGTGAAGTGGATTAATTATGGGTAATTTCATGAGTTATAGTTAGATATAAGGTTTTGTTTCAGAGATTTTTAAAATTGTTTCAGATTTTCTTCTCTTTAAGGACATTTATAAAACTTTTTCTGGATTTTTTTGAAGTTACATTCAGGCTGAAATTAAACCGAAATTAAACCTATGTTAAATTTCTAAAACATAAAGTAAAATTTAGAATATTTTCAGCTTACTGATAATTTAACACACAAATTAATTTAAAATAATTTAAACTGAAAAACTATAAAAAAAAATCCACGTGTAGTAGATTCTAGTTAATTTCATTCTTGATAGTTAAGGATAAGGTTTTAATACACTAAATTTTAAAATTATTCCATACTTTTCTGTCTTTACGAACACTTATAATACTTTTTAAATGTTTAAAAAAAATGAATTCTTCCTTAAATTCAACCTATATTTATTTTCTGATACATCAAAGAAAAATTTAGAATTCTTCAGCTAACTAGTTACTTGATTTAAAACAATTTATTTAAAGTAACTTTAATTAAAAGCTAGTTAAAATATATATTTAGGAAAAACTATATAAAAGATATGTGTTTATTATAGGCAATTTCATGTTTAATAGTCTGTTTTTTTATAACAGGTTTTTAAATGTTTTTCCTGCTTATCTCTCTTTACGAACACTTGTAAAATTAAAAAAAAAAAAATCGAAAATGCAGTCATGCTAAAATTAAACCTTTTAGATCAGCGGTTTCTAAAGTAGTTATAAGAACCCCCGGAGTTGGTTGTAAGTTAGGGAGTCCGTAGATAATAAAAATGTAACTGAAGGTCCTTGAAAAACGTCCATGGAACAGCGAGAAATTTCACATAAATTTAAATAATTGTGGCACATTTCCATTTTTATTAAAGTTAAGATAAATAACAATAATTAGATTGGCAATATTTTATCTGCCGGTCACTTAAAACGAGATGAAGATTTGCTTGATTATTGTCAACGCTTGATGCTTTTTCCTTCTGACTTCAGAGAAAAATTTGAATACATTCTTCGCTTGGTTATCTCCAATTGGGTGTTGGACACGTTTCAGTAAACCTACAAACTCTATACTAACGAATCTAAACAAATCTATATTGTTACAAAAGCAATTTACTGAATTACTCATAGATAGGAGGCTATAACCGATATTTTAGCAAGGATACTACAAATCCTGGTTACAAATCAGATACCGATCCCATTAGTAACACTAAAAAAATGATATTTATATAATTTAAAAGAGGATATAGATACAATCATGCAGATTATAAAACAGGTTTCCCATAGATATTACTTTAAAGGCCTAATTGTTTTATTAATATGTTATTTTTACACTGCTATTAAATATTCCAAATTATTATTCTGATTTTACTGTTATGTAGCTTTACAGAGTTATTTTATTTGGGATTTTATGGTAAGGTGTTTGCATGAAAAGAGGACCGTGGGCACAAAAAGTTTGGCAATCTTTCTAGGGCATAAAAGAAAAATTTAAGTCAAATAATCCAATACTTTTTATTAAAAAATTTCAAGTACTTAAAAGCTATTAAGATTTAGAATAGATAATCTTCATAACTTTGTTATTGATTCAATAATATTTTCTTGATGCTAATGATTATCAAAACTTAAAGACATTATGTAATTCATTGGTTAACTTATTGTATCACTTCAATTAAGGATAAAATGTAAGCTCTTAATAACAGCTAAATTCTTCAGCTTACTGATAATTTAAAGTACAAATTTATTGAAAATGACTTTAATTTAAAATCTTTAAAACATATGCGAGTAATGGATTCATTATCGGTCATTTAATGCTTAATAATCAAGGATTATGTTTTATTAGATTGGATTTTAAAATCATTAATACTTTCCTGTCTTTGCGATAATTTATTTAACTTTTTAAATTTATTTTCGAAATGCATTTTGAAACTTAACTTACATTAAGTTTCTAAAACACAAAAAATAAATTAAGTTAAAATATCGGAATATTTTTTTTTAATTTAAAGCTAAAAATGATCAACTGTTTCTAAATTACTTACATGCAGATATTATAAACTTCAGACCCTATTATCAATTCTGTAAAACTTTTTCGATGCCTTTGTTCAAACAACCGTTACAGAATTGGGTGAATTATTAGATCGCTCAATACTTTTCAGAGACATAACTTTTTAATCTTTTTAACTTCATGATATATATATATATATATATATATATATATATATATATATATATATATATATATATATATATATATATATATATATTAAATAACTGAGTTAAATATTAATATATAACAGATCTTCAGAAAAGTTAAATATCTTATACGTAAAACCAGTTAAATATCTTATATGATAATTATATCCCTGTCTTTAACTATATACCATCTTTATAATGATGATGATTAACCAGTTATAGACCTAAAAATCCAAAAAACTAATTTGTTTATCAGTTGAAAACTCTTTCTTATTGGCTTCGTTCAAAGCACCACAACACGGAAAGGTATATTAATTGGGTACCAAAAGTTATCAAACCCTTAAAAATCCAGAATTAACAAAAAAAAAAGCTTATTATGTGGGATTATAATGATTTCTACCCTTATAATAGGTCATTCACATCCTTATCGTTGCATTTTGATAATTTCCCAGGAAATAAAGTAGAATATTTATAACTTTAAAAGTCAATTTTGGTTTCTAAAGGTAGATAATATTACAATAATCATCGAGGCAATTAAAACTTGAAACAAAATTACTTATATAATGTAAAAATGAAATATATATTAACCTTCTTTGGGCATAAGTTAAGAGCATATGGTAATCACTTGCTTATTAATTTAATTTTTCTTTGAATATTTAATATTTTTGTGTCACGTAGCACAGCTACGTCATTGGATATTTAAAAATAACACTTAAATTGCAAACATAAAATAAAAAATATCTTGCATAAAAATTACAGATTTGCTCAATATACAGCATTTGAATATATTTTGGCAGCTAAATGCTATTTAGTTCAGAATAGAGGAAAATTCAGCATGTCATCAAAACAGGAATTTGGAAAAAATGCAACATTATTAGAAATACTTATCCTGTACTACATGCTTCAAGATATCAAGAAAGTTTAGTTACATTTATGGGAAAAAATCATCTAGAAAAAACTAAATGATTGGTATGATCTATAACATTTTATGGATATGTGGTAAGAAAAAATATGTAGAAGGTAAGAATAGGAAGACCTAAATTACTTTTTTAGAAATCAATGAAAATGAAAGATTAAGAAAATCGGAGTGAAGTAATATTTGCCGATGAAATGAAATTTGGTCCATATAGAATGAAATTTTTATCAAGAAGACTGGATAAATCTGCAACTATCTACAACATTTTATGAACTTGCGATAAGAAAAAATAACTTCTATTGAAAAATCAATGACAAGTATTTATTAAGAAAATTTGATGAGAAAATTAAATTTGATTCTTATTGAATTACAATGGTATTTAGGTACAAATATATAAAAATTTGAAAAAGAAATTATGTTTGATAATCGTGTTTATCTCACAACATAGGGGAAATAGAAAAGACTCTGCCAATTGTCCGGACTTAAATGCAATAGGTTGTTTTTAATACAAATGCAAGAAAAAAAAAGGCTTTTATAGGTTAAAGATGTAATGCAACAAGAATGAGACAAAGTTGTAGAAGAAATTAAATTTAAAAAAAAGATTAAAAAAGCTGTCAACAAAACTGGTGGTTGTTAGGCGAAATATTAAAAAGTAGTACATCTTTCATGCTTTCTTATAATAGATTATCAAGTATCATACAAATTTTCTCAGTATTTGTTTTTATTATTACGTTTTTAATTTAAAAATACTGCGTTATATATTGTCTTGATAAAATAACTTTAAAAAGCTAATGTTACTAAGACAGATACATACAAAATATTTTTTTTATTTCAAACAAGAATTTTTAAATTCAGGTATTAGAAGTTTTTTAATAGTTTTTCTTATTCAATCGCTTTTGGGAGTTATGATATGTAATACTATAAAGTGATTATTCTTTATTAAATAATGCTAAACTTTATGCTCAAAAAGACATTTATCATTGGTTTTTTAAAGTATTTTGAGTTAACATATTTATTGCCTTTCTAACCTAATTTTACTTTAAATGACAGTTAGTACTTGAAGATGAGTTGCGGAAAAAATCGACATTTTTAAAAATACTTTTCTAAGGTTTTTTATATTAATTTCAACTACCACAAATAAACTGTTAAAATATGCAGCGAAAATACTGTATAGATTTTCTAATAATTTAGCTTAAAGATTTGAAATATCCGAGAGTTATTCAAGGAACTATTTAGAAAAATAGTCTATAATACGACATTGGAATTACTGTCGCTTTTAATATATATGAAAATACACCAGACAGTACATTTGATAGCGAAATGTTACTTTATTCATAAATAAAAAGTGTGTCGTCTTTCATCAAGTCTAAGTATTTTAATAATTAATTGTATTCACTTAAAATAAAGTTATTGAAAAATTCAAGTTCTCAAAACTCTAGCACACCTTTTTTATTGGCAAATTTAGACTGAAAATTATAGAAAATTTTCACAAAAATTGTCATTGAAATTTTATTTGTATGACAATGCACACATATTTTATAAGTTTAGAAAAGCAGATTAAATTAAAGATGATTTTGTGTTTTAAGTACAGTTTGGTGCTTGAGTACTGTTTCTATAGAATTTTTTTTGTTGAGTTTCGTCTTGGAAACTCAACAAAGGATCATAGCAAAATTGGTAGTAGCAATTTCCTTATTGACGCTGTAAATTGGAGCCACAAAACAATGACAAAGCATCAAAAAGATTTTTAGTGTATTTCAATTAATCTCTATTCATATAAACTTATCTTTCCAAATACTGTATGAAATTAAATCTTATTCTATCTATTAGTAGATTTTTTGTTATGTTTAGTCAAAAATAGAATAATGAAACAAATTTTAAATATTTTAAACTTTTCATGTTAAATTTACTTTAAAGAATTTCCAGTGTCTGAAAGATACCGCGATTTATTCTATTTAGTATCATACGGGAAGTTTTAAGCATGACTACTTCAAAAGAAATTAAGCATCTTACTGATATTTTGTTTTCAGTTCAGAATAACGTCTATAGGTACAATAATTTGTCAAGTTTTGTATCTTTCCTTTCCATGGAAAAAAAGTTTATAGTGAAGCAACACAAAAGAGGGCAGAATGTGGTTATTTATGGAAGTGAAAAAAAAATGTTTGATGAATTTTCATAATAATACGTATTAGAAATAAAACTTCCCGTAGTCAACTAACGCTACCAACCGATTTGTGCAAGTTATCGGAGTAGTTTGCTCTAAAAGAATGCATAAATAGTAAACAGTGCCTTTAAATTAGCAATAACTTACACAAAAATATGCCATTTGGACTTGATTACAGCTATTCACTTTCCATTATTATATAAAGGAATGCAGTGGCGTACACGAGGGAGAAGGAATTAGAGGTCCCCCCCACCATAGACCGAAAGACTGGAAAACCCCATAAAATTTTAGTTTTTAACGTAAAGATTTTGCCTCGATTTGAGCATTTTTTTTTTTGTATTTCAACATTTGTATTATATTTTTGTCAAATTATAATATTATATAATATGATATTATAGTAATATATTATAATTTGGCAAAATGTGGGGATGTCACCCAAAATATCTATCTATCCTCTAGTACGAGAAAAGTTTGTGTACGCCTCTGATAAGATGTCAATTGACTTATATATTACTGGAAAATATGATTACTGAAATTGAAATCCAAATTCACCTTATAACAGTGGTAAGAAAAAATACAAGATGCTACGAGAGAAAAGAAACAAATTAATGCAGATTGCCGAAAAATTATTTTCACTCAAAAACTGTGGTTCAAGAACACTGGAGATCTCAGCTTTTCTTCATAACAGGTGACAGGAAGATTTATTGTGGTCACAAAGCTATTTCTATAATTAATCACAAATTTGTTCAGTTTAGTACTTTTTTATAGTTGTATGCAATCCACACACTTCCCTGAATTCAAGGATGCTCCATCGACTGATATGTTTATTTTTTTGCCTTCTTAATCAATGCCTAAAATGTTTTTATTAGGGAATAATATTTTTTACTCTTAATTGGTAAACTTGTTTTAATTTTACTAATCCCGTGAACTGTTGCTATTTATCAAAGCCTAATACTGTTAACACTAAACATACCAAAACTTAATACTTACCTATTTCTTTTATTTTGTCTTTATTTCATCTTTTTATTTTATTCACTTAATACGTACCTTTTTTTATTTCTATTTTAATTCCATTACCCATCACATTTTTTACATATACATTACCGGTCATTTGACCAGTTATGGTATGTTTAAAGTTCAACAGAGGTTTCGTAAAAGTTTAGCATTAATGCTTTCAATGAATTTTCCAGGATCATTTGTACCAAATCATAATGTCTGAAATTTTAATCTCGTTTATTGACTTGAAGATTAAAAAACGGCATAGCTTCGGAATTGACGATTATAATTTTAATCAAAATTGTGATATCCAGAATCGTAATCGAAATTTGTTAATATAGTTCTTTTTTATTTAGTTGCTGCATACAATCCCCTAACTTCTGTGACTTCAAGGATGATCTTCAGTCACGTTTCTGTTCTTTCCTTGTTAGTCAATACTTAAAATACATTTCATTGAGGGAATACTAATTTTTATTTTGGATTTGAAGAACTTGTTTTGATTTTACCAATCCTGCGAACTGTTTTTATTATTCAAAATCTAATGCTTTTAAAGATCAACAGAAGTTTTATAAAAATGTAACATTCATTGTTTCGAAGAATTTCCAAAGTCTGAAAACTGAATCTTGCTTATTCGCTAAAATTAAGAACGGACATAGCTTTGTAACTCGTGAGTAAAAGATATATTTAAAATTATTATTTCTAGATTGTAAATGAAATTGACAAGTCTCTCCTTTTTCTATGATATGGCTGAGTTAATGACACAGTATTTTTATCAAAATGTACAAAATGTACTTAAAACGGTATTAAATGTTTATCAAATAATTACTAAGCCATGCTAAGTAATAATCTTTTAAAAGAAGTTACCTCTGCCTACATTTATTTCACTATTTGAATATTTTGTTGAAAGGAGCCATGCACACATTAATCCCAATATCTCTCTCAAGAAAATAAAGCTTTATAGAAAATCTTAAATTTTTAACCGGATATTACAGTAATTTCTTCAAGTTAGATTTCAAGCAAAATAATACCGGCTTTTGAAGATAACATTCTCTTATTTTACTGTTCTATTATTGCCGTGTGCAACATTTCCCCTTAGATCATTTAACCACCCAAATATGATTTTTTCCATCCTTTTCCCTTCTTATGGAAATATTTTCGGGTCTAAATGTGCGTTAAAATAGTATTGGCAGAAAAGCTATATCAAATCGTCTTATAGTGTAGAAGTGAATTTAATGATTAATAAGAACAATTTAAAATTATTTTCTTTCATCCATCACATTAATCATACTATTTATGTACTCATTTTCTATGAAATATAGAATTACCTATAATCCTTTAAATATTATAACATATTCTTTAGTATATTACTCAATTTTTGGTGATAACATAATTGCTATGTAACCGTTATGTATGTATTATAGATTTTCTTTACGCTTATTATAGCATTTATGAAACTCTAAAAAACTTTGCATTGCAATCTATGTACTCTCGATAAAAGAAAATACATAGATTGTAATGCAAATGGAAGAATTTAGGTGAATGTAGATAAGAAAGAATGTATAAGGTTATTTTCATATAAATAACAAAAAATGACAAAATAGCTTTCTAATTAACTTAAGCATAAACAGTATCAATACAGCATTATAAAGCGGGGTATCATGTGTGTGTATACTATATACATATTTTTACATATTTTTAGTATATTACTCAATTTTTTGTGATAAAATTATTTGCTATGTAACTTTTATATATATAATTCTTGTTTTCTTTACGATTATTATAGCCTTTAAGAAACTCTCGATAAAAGATAATGCATAGATTCCAATGCAAAGGGAAGAATTTAGAGGAATGTAGATATGAAAAAAATTATCAGGTTATTTTCATATAAGAAAAAATGTCAAAACTAGGTTTCTAATTAACTTAGGCTTAAATAGTATTATTCTAACATTATAAAGGGGAATACAATGTATGTATATATATATGTGTGTATGTGTTTCTGTGTACACTATATAAAGAGAGAGGGAGATAGTCTGTTATATTTTCATAGCATCGTTAGGAGTGCTTCATTTTCAATTAAAGCTAAATCGATTCTCTTGCTTAAAGTCAATTTTGAATACCGAATTCAAATACCTATACCAACAACTGGAACTCATAGCTACAGGCTCTTGTCCAAACGTCAGCGTTTTGTGTGTGTGAGTGTGAAATCACATTTTACAGGTATTTTGCATATTGATGTCTTTTACAGGCCGCTGCCTGTCATTCCAGTCATTTTAAATTTTATATCTACTGAAGTAAACAACCGATTGGTCTACGGGAAATGGCTTCATTATAATACCCATTTTTGATTCTCACATAATGGAAAGTTCTACTGTTTTAATTAGATTTTTTAATTATTCAGCTTTGTCATTTTAAGAAATAGTTTTTTAAAGACGTTAAAATATATATACCGAATGTAAAAAGAAAGTTATTTATTTTTGAATTTTTGAAAATTACATATTGGTAACTAATTTTTTATATAAAATTGAATTGAAATATTTTTTCTCCTGTAAAACAAAAAACTCTATTAAAAGGAATTTTTCAAAAGAGTTATCTGATATAAAATAAAGAATTAATAAGATCAATCTACTCATTCTTCACTTTATATGTGTAGAAAATTTCCTGTTAATAGTTTATTCAAAAACTTTATAAGTCCATTAGACAGTACATTTGAGACGAAAGCTTCATTGTAATGAAGCTAAATAGTTTTATTATAATAATCATTTTTGATTCCTCTTGTAATAAAAAGTTCTTAGTTTGAAATAAAATTATTTCAAGATCTTTAATTTGACCTTTAATAGCTATTCAGTTTTGTAAATTCAAGAAATAAATCTATTAAAAGAATGTAAAATATATACACATTGGGTAAAAAGGAAAATTTACTTACTCACAAGATAACTATTAAATTTTATATACCGTAAATAATTTTTTATATCAAACTGGAGATAAATACCTGTATTCTGTATTTATTCTGTAAATCAATAACTTAAAATGTATGTAGGATTTTGATATAAAAAATCGAAACTTTAAAAAAATTAACAATTTTTAAATTTTGATATTTATATTTCTATAAAATAAAAATATTGATTTCATTATTAAAATTGAGGATAGCAAAATATAAAAGATATTTAACTTCAACTTTCGTAAAAGTTTAGTTACTATTATAAAATTTCTTGTTAATAGTTTATAAAAAGCTGTATAAAGTTCGTTAGTATATTTGAGACGAAAGCTTCATTATAATGAAGTTACATAGCTTTATTATAATAACCAATTTTGATTCCTTATATAATGACAATTTCTATTAGGTTTGAAGTAAAGTTTTTACAAGATCTTTGGTTTGATCTTTCATAGTTATTGAGTTTTGTCAGTACAAGAAATAATTCCGTTAAAAAAATGTAAAAATTATAAGCATTATGTAAAAAGGAAAATTTACTTACTCACAGGATAACTATTAAAATTTATATACTGGTAAATGATAACCGCAAAATTCAAAAGATATTCGACTTTAACTATATATAAAAATTTAGTTTCTATTATAAAATTTAAGAGTTTTAAGCAAATTTAATATTTTCGTTTGGTATATATTTTATTCATTTAAAAAAAATTCCTTAAATGACAAAACTAAATTTAAAAATAACACAGTTTATTGAAGAAATTATATAAATGTCATTCTAGGAGCAGAATACTTATTTTATGATGAATTGATAAAAACAGCTATAATATGGATTTCTCTCTTCAAAGAGTACTGTCTCCTTAAATTAAGTGCTTTACTCAAACTATCAATATATATTTCCTTCTTAAAAAGGAAATCCAATAGTTAAAATGTGATATTTATAATGCTATAAAATAAAATATATTAAATGAATTAATAAAATTAAAGTTCATAAAATATAAAATCAATTAAATCACTTCAATTTGATGTAAAAACTTAATTGCTAATATATAAATTTTAAAAGCTATCTTATAAGTAAATTTAATTTTTTTTACCGTTTTGTGTATACATTTTATTCATCTATAAAAATATTTTTTTTAATAGCAAAAATGAATTGAAAAAAAAAATAGTTTTATCAAAGAACTTGTAAATATTTTGTTCTAGAACCATCAGAACTACTTATTTTATGATGAATTGAAATAAAATATAAAATGTATTTAACTTTAATTTTTTTATAAAGATTTCACTGTTAACAGGCAAACATTAAAAGTTATCTTAAAAGTAAATTCATTTTTAAAAATATTTTTTTAAATGACAAAACTAAATTTTAAAAATACATTTTTATCAAAGAACTTCTAAATATTTTGTCCTAGAACCACCAGAACTACTTATTTTATGTAAATTGAAAAATGAAATACAAAATATGTTTAACTTTTTTTATAAAGATTTAATTGTTAACAGGCAAATTTTAAAAGTTATCTTAAATGTAAATTTAAATTTTTTTAATTTATTCATTTTTAAAAATATATTTTTAAATGGCTAAACTAAATTTTAAAAATATAGTTTTATCAAAGAATTTGTAAATATCTTGTTCTAAAATCAGAAGAACTACTTATTTTATGATGAATTGAAATAAAACATAAAATGTATGTAACTAATATTTTATAAAGATTTAACTGTTAACAGGCAAATTTTAAAAGTTATCTTAAAAGTAAATTCAATTTTTTAAAAATTTATTCATTTTTAAAAATATTTTTTTTAAAATGGCGAAACTAAATTTTAAAAATACAATTTTATCAAAGAACTTGTAAATATTTTGTTCTGGAACCAAAAGAAGTACTTATTTCATGATAAATTAAAATAAAATATAAATTATATTTAACTTTAATTTTTTTATAAAGATTTAACAGTTAACAGGCAAATTTTAAAAGTTATAAGTAAATTTCATTTTTTTTCAATTTATTCATTTTTAAAAATATATTTTTTAATGGCGAAACTAAATTTTAAAAGTACAGATTTATCAAAGAATTTGTAAATATCTTGTTCTAGAACCAGAAGAACTACTTATTTTATGATGAATTGAAATAAAACATAAAATGTATGTAACTAATATTTTATAAAGATTTAACCTTTAACAGGCAAATTTTAAAAGTTATCTTAAATTCAATTTTTTAAAATTTATTCATTTTTAAAAATATTTTTTAAATGACGAAACTAAATTTTAAAAATACAGTTTTATCAAAGAACTTGTAAATACTTTGTTCTAGAACCAGCAGAACTACTTATTTTATGATAAATTGAAATAAAATATAAAATATATTTAACTTTTTTATAAAGATTTAACTATTAACAGACAAATTTTAAAAGTTATCTTAAAAGTAAATTTAATTTGATTCAATTTATTAATTTTTAAAAATATATTTTTAATGGTGAAACTAAATTTTAAAAATACAGTTTTATCAAAGAACTTGTAAACATTTTGTTATAGAATCAGCAGAACTACTTATTTTATGATGAATTTAAATAAAATATAAAATGTATTTAACTAATTTTTTATAAAGGTTTAACTGTTAATAGGAAAATTTTAAAAGTTATCTTAAAAGTAAATTTCATTTTTTTTTCAATTTATTCATTTTTAAAAATATATTTTTAAATGACGAAACTGAATTTCAAAAATACAGTTTTTATCAAAGAACTTGTAATAATTTTATTCTAGAACGAACAGAACTATGTGTTTTAGGATTAATTGAAAATAACTGTGATTTTTCCGTTTAAAAGATAATATGATCCTACAAACTAAGTACTTTACACAAACTAAATTTGAAGAAATATTTAAAAGGAAGTCCAACAAAACAATAAAGGAACAAAAAAGGAAGTCCAATAGATTTTCAAACTGAAGACATTCCAACCGTTACTAGTGATCAGTGATTTGTTTCTTGAAAGATACAGTATAACTTCATACATAGCTCGTAGAGTAAATTAAACAGTATGATAATGATGCTCATAAAATTAATTGCTAATTTTATGTATTTTTTCCTATTATATCATCAAAAGGATCATAGCTTGTGATAATGTCATAATTCTAATTAGATGACCTACATTATGAAGTATTTTTATCTTGATCAAATGACGTCTTAAGACTGCTCACTTCATAAATTCTTAAACTGTCTATCATGTGGCCGATGATATGATTTCTTTGAACGGTATGAAAAGCAATTACTAAGACCACAATGAAATGCATTTGATAATGTCCTCTGACGTAGTAGAATATTTGTTTATTAAATATTCACTAAAATATTCTCTAAATTTAATAAAACAGACGAATAATTACTACAGTATACACAGATTAGAAAAAAAATACTTATCAAATGCTATCATTGAATAAATGTAGATCTTTAGCATTTACTTTTTACACAGTTATGTATGCATATACGGAGGAATACATGCATACGCACTCACACACACAGATATATGTAATAAAGGTTGTATATATATATATATATATGTGTGTGTGTGTGTGTGTGTGTGTGTGTGTGTGTGTGTATGTGTAATATATCAAAATTATTGAGCTTAAAATAGCGTTTAAAAATTCTCCTCTTTCCCATTCTTATCATTTCAAATCTATTTTATCAGCCACAAAATATCTTATCTAAAGGAATGTCCGAGACAAACTCTTTGAACCCATTTCCCAAAGCAAACTCTGAAATAAATGTAAATTATCTGTAAATTCATTCCCTTTTCCAGCTGTCGCTGGTGAATGTTAACTTTTTCTCAATGATTTAAGTTCTTTCGACTATTGAGAGCGCTGACTATGCTACTTTTTCTGGAAAGGTATTCGTCTCTGCGTCTTATTTTGGGGCCCAATTCTGTAAAAGCAAAATGTTTTCATGACCATTCCGTTCTTTCCCTTTGACTGAGAAACATGTCATTTTCGTAGATCTGAAATAAAAGTTTAAGTTCTCCGTTACACTTGTGCTGCGTCTCTTTTATGGAACGGCAAGACAGCATCATCTTTATTAATTAATAGCTCTTAGATTTCTCCTTGCCCAGTAACCCGGGAAAGTAAAAACAATAGGGCTACAATTCTATGAGACTGGCGGAATTAATTTTAGCTCGTTACATACATACATATATTATATATATTATATACATATTATGTATATATTATATATATTATGTATATATTATATATTATATATATATATGTAACATATTCTGGTTAATTGTATCATATTCAGGAGTTCGTCGCTAATCAAAATAATCATAAAATAGTCGTAGCCAATATATTTTTTATTTCCATATGGAAATACGTACAGCCTTCTTAGGCCTTACGCCACACTCTACATTCCATCATCTAATGGAATAATGTCCCTCGCTCTGTCACGTGTCTATCAACACCAGAAGCAAAACGATCCCACTCTCATAATCTAGAACACCGACCATCTTTAATTTTTACTGTTATATATATATATATATATATATATATATATATATATATATATATATATATATATATATATATATATATATATATATATCAGTGGTTCATACTGTTATACATATATACTGTTATATATATATATATATATATATATATATATATATATATATATATATATATATATATATATATATATATATATATATATATGTAGGACCCGCTAAAAATGAGCCCCACATCAATATTCAACTAGTGAAATTTATTTACATGAAAACTTATTGGCTACATTCGAACACAAAGTTCCATCCTCGTCTACTGCTAAATGTGAACACGAAGTTCCATCCTCGTCTACTGCTAAATGTGAACACGAAGTTCCATCCTCGTCTACTGCTAAATGTGAACACGAAGTTCCATCCTCGTCTACTGCTAAATGTGAACACGAAGTTCCATCCTCGTCTACTGCTAAATGTGAACACAAAGTTCCAACGAGAGCGAGAGACCGACTGCCTGCTCGCCGTAGATCCTTTCCCTTCTTCACAACCAGCAATGGTGTTGCCACCAAGAACAAGTGAAATGTAGTCTTTCTCTACATATATATATATATATATATATATATATATATATATATATATATGTATATATATATATATAATATTATATATGTGTGCGTGTGTGTTTATTTGTATCTATCTAAATGCATATATGTATACATGCATATAAATATATGTATAACCTTTATATTTATATGTACGTGTATGAGTATGTGTTTGTACAATTCGTATTGTTTAATGAATACGATTCTTTATCCCATTCCTTTAAACGTATCCTAAAATAAGAAAAGCCTAAATTTTACTACAAATGCAAATGATATAATATTTAATGATATTATTTGTTTTATATAATATGATTTGTATCAGATGAAATCACTTAACTGCATTGACAGCAATAGGATACATTTTGAAGGATAATACCAAGACACAATGAAAAAGCAAGGTGAGTAAATTACACA
The DNA here is from genome assembly GCA_032207245.1 of Pardosa pseudoannulata. NCBI lineage: Eukaryota > Metazoa > Arthropoda > Arachnida > Araneae > Lycosidae > Pardosa > Pardosa pseudoannulata. The sequence continues at coordinate 83,274,598 of CM063502.1, read as the reverse complement.
GATTTCAAGGTTTAAAAATCTATTTAATATTTCAAGATTCAAGTCATGGCTTAATTTCATCATTCAAAATGCCAGCATACACGAGAGTCCTTAAAAACGAAAAACACATCAAATTTATATGACAAAGTGGAACTGCAAGTCGCACTGAAGGATACAGGTAATTGGACACTTAAACACATTTCATTCTATAGTAGAGGGGAGTGACCCAGGGCCCGATCAAGGCAAAGTTGGGCCCAGGACCTGGTAGTCTTTAGGGGCCCCCTACCCTCCTTTCAAAGCAAAAAAAATTAGTTTATAAAAGAGGATACAAACGAATATTTATGGAGGAACGTTTATATTAATTTACATACCTTTATAAAAAGTGACTGAAGTGATGTAAATAAGTAAACTGGAGTGTGTTTTAGATAAAATTGTCAACATTTTAACTGTTGTAATTTCTGAATAAGGTTTCATAAAATATTACTTGAAATTTTAACAAAAAACATTTTCAAATTTTGTTAATTAAATTATTTAGAATTTAATAATTAAGTACCAAAATTTAGGGGGCCCAGAGTCTAGCCCAGTCGGCCCGTGCTTTAATCAGGCCCTGGTTTGGTTTGGTTTGGAGCGCTACGGTCTATTTTTTGCACACGAGGGCTAATGAGACCGGGACCTACTGCTTAAAGCCGACTCCGAACGGCTACGAACATCCATGCCACTGTGGGATTCGAACCCACGAACTCCGGTTCCGAAGGCCAGTACCCTAACCATTCGGCCATCGTTCGGCATCAGACCCTGGAGTGACCTGATATGTTGGCTACATATATACAGTAAAACTCTAGTTGGCATAGCTCGCACAGTAAATAAAATATATAGGTAAGGATGCAAATGAAATTGTTTTGCTTACTTTTCTCTCCTATTACATTTTTTCTATTATATAATCAAAATTTTCACAGTTTGAGACGATATCATAAACCTAAGTAGATGTCCTACATTATAAAGTTATTAAAAAATCTTATTAAAGACTCATGAAAATTAGTCTTATGACCTCTCAGGTGATAAATATCTTAAGCTGCTCACTGTATTTGGGGATCTAAAAAGAAAAAGATTAAAGTATTTTTCTCATGATTTCATAATAATAATATTACTTAAACAAAAAATGAAATTTTTCTCTTTCAACTGTATATAAAGCATCTAATCAGAGTTTTATATCTAATAAAATTTATTTCATAATGTGAAATATACCCTACCCCAATATAACACATAAGGACTACGAATTGTACTAAATATACTCTTTAATTAATAAATCAGACGAATAATTACTGCAATAGATGTAGAAGGCAAATAATTAATATTTATTTTATGCAATATGAATCTAAATAAAATAAAATCACAAGGTTGTATCAGCTGCAATATGGTTGATTTCATTCAATACTACCATGGAGTGCCTTTTTATCTGGTTTGAAATTTGCAGTATATCTCTTGCCCAGCTCGCTCGGTAAATTAATAGTGTGAAGACAATGCACATATAAACGAATTATTCATATATACTTCTTTAGGATTTTTTTTCACTTACATCATCCAAACATACCCAGCTTGAAATAATGTCATAAATCTAATTAAGTGACCTACATTATGAAGTATTTTTTATCTTAATCAAAAGACGTTTTATAGATGCTCAGTTAATTATAAGGATCTTTAGTTATCCATTGTCTTCTATCTAAAAATCAAGAAAAAGATTAAAATATTTTTCTTGTGACTTCTTGATAATATTATCACTTAACCAAAAATACCTTTATTTCTTTGTCTATAATATAAAAACAATTAATAAGAGACTTATGATGTTTATTTCATACGTGAAATATATCCTAAAGTAACAGATCACCTAAGTATTAAGAATTGAATAAAATGTGATTTTGAACTTACTAATCTGACAAATAGCTACTACAGTAGATGTAAAATTCAAATAATTATTTAATCAAAAAAATATTTTTTCATCCAGTATCGATTTGAATCAATTAAAATTGCACACCTGTATCGACTGCAATTTGATAGATTTCGTTTACTACTAGTATGAATGACCTGTTACTAGGGTTAAAAGTTGCAGGATAACTCTTGCACAGACTGTACAGTAAATTAAATAGTATGATAAAAATGCACATAAAAACTAAGTTCTCAGACCAAAAATACCTTTATTTTTTTATCTCAATTATAAAAACAATTAATAAGATACTTATGATGTTTATTTCATATGTAAAATATATCCTAACGTAATAGAACACATAAGTATTAAGAATTGAATAAAATGTGATTTTGAACTTATTAATCAGACAAATAACTACTACAGTAGACGTAGGATTCAAATAATTATTTAACCGAACAAATATTTTTTCATCCAGTATCAATTTGAATCAATTAAAATTGCATACCTGTATCGACTGCAATTTGATAGATTTCATTTGCTACCAGTATGAATGACCTGTTACTAGGGTTAAAAGTTGAAGGATAACTTTTGCACAGACTGTACAGTATATTAAATAGTATGATAAAAATGCACATAAAAACTAAGTACTTATATTTCTCTTGTAATGAATTTTTTTCTATTGTGCCATCTGAACAATTCCATTTCGACTTAAAGCCCTTAATCTAATTAGGTGGTGTACATATTAAAGTATTTTTATTTAAAGTGCTCAGATCATAAAGATCGTTATCTACCCATTGTCTTCGGCTATCTAAATAGCAAGAAAAAAAGTTTTTTGTGTGACTTTATTATAATATAATCCCGTAGCCAGAAAAATTACTTTTTTTCCTTTTCGATAGTACAAAAAGCAATCAATAAGAGCTTAATGAAATTTATTTTATGTATGTAATGATCTCTGACATAATACAATACTTAAATATTAAAGATTCTGTCAAACAAATATATTTGACAAAATTAATAAAGCTATCAAATAACTACTCAAATACATATATAGAATTCAAATAAAAATCTTCAAATGTTTACCGAATAAAATTAGATTATTAGCCTTGCATACATAAGTATATACAAACACATATATATACTTATATATACAGCGGTTGGACAAAACAGTATGAACAGCTGTGGAAAAAACAACATTTGAGGGAACTTTCTGTATTCTGGCAATGGAATAGTGCCACGTAGTGGAGGATAATGTACACACAGCAGTCCAGTCTTAGCAGTCGGAGGCGAAATTATTTTGGGACTTTAAAACTTTGTCAAAGTAAGAGTTATGAAAACATCCACCCCTGTTGGTACTGGAGAAGTGTAACGTCGATTTTTAATGACAGTTCATAGCAATAAGGGAAAGACATCTTCGATCAAATATAACAGTGAACGAAAGCAGAAGCTGACTAAAAGAGACTGTGGGTTTTGAAGCGATTGGGGCTAGAAACCACACGGCAACAGCATCCCAGGACATTTGAGATGAATACACATCTTTAGGAAGAGGTATCGACCAAAGCTATCTGTGAACTGCACCTACTAAACATACACGGTATATTAAATAATTGGCCAAAAATACTGGTGACACCATGCAGTGCATTAAAACAATGTAGTGTTACGGCTATTAGAAATGGACTCAATAACAATGGAAGAATGTTATCTGGTGAGAAGAATCGACGTTCACATTATTCCGTGTTTACACCTGAAGAATGCCAGTATGAGCTTATGATGTTGACTGTTTCCTTCCTACTGTTAAGCATGTTGTGGGATTGGTGGGATTGTGGGGAACTGTGTCTCACCGTGGTATTAACTCACGTGTCCTCCATGTGCGGTTTGCAAAAGCAATATATGTAAGTATTCTGGCCGACCTTCTTTAACCATTTGTGCAAAATCTGTTCACTGATTTTCGACATTTGCTCCAAGATGATAACGCTCGAATTCATACTACAGAAGTTGTCAGACACTCCCTTGATGAACTTGATGATGAACTGCAACACCACATATGGGACCCTTAGTCATCTGATCTAAATATAATTAAAACTTTGTGGGGTATTTTGGAGGGTAAACTGCGCACTTAGTTTCTCCCTAACAATACACATTTTGAATTAGTATCCATTTTTCAGGGGGAGTGGTAACGTATCTCTGTGAGTGTTTTCTATGAATGACTTGTATTTGTCCATCCCACGATGGATATAAGCTGTAATTAAAGCAATAGAAGGGCCAACAGCGTATTAAATAAGATTTTGTGTCATTTCACAAATGTTCATATTGTTTGGTACAACTTCTGCACATATTTATACCTACATATATACATATATTAAAAAGTATATATATATATATATATATATATATATATATATATATATATATATATATATATATATATATATATATATGTGTGTGTGTGTGTGTGTATATATATATATATATATATATATATATATATATATATATATATATTTCTACAATCTTCTCTTTTTCTACAGTCTGAGTTAAAAAAAAGATTTTTAATTGACTATGAGATTTTAAATAAAGGTAATAATAGAAAGGTAATGTTAAAAATTTTGTTTCATGATTTCTTAGTGTTACTCATTTTTGTCACAATTTTTCGAATGCAGGTGAGCTTAAAGATTACAAAGTCATTGATGTAGTTCTATATATCGGGATTAAAAAGGTCTTCTAGTCCTGATTCTAGAATTAAGTTAAAATATTTATTGGACTCTGAGAAATGAAATGGAATGAAAATCCAAATAAAAGACTTTTCATGCGATAGTAGTCTGAAGTAGTCTGGCTTGAAAGAAGCAACCTAACTCACAAATTGCAAAGTAAACTAAAACGTGTGGTAAAGATGCAAACAAAAATTAACTAATCACATTTTCTCATCTTATGCTTCTTTTTATCATATCATCCAAAATTTCACTGTTTGAGATAATGATATAAATCTAATTAGATGAACTAAATTATGAAGTATTTTTTATCTTGATCAAAAAATGTCTTAAGAGCGCTTAGTTCATAAAGATCTTAAGCTGCCTTTTGTCTTCGGAAATATATAAAGGAAGAGAGAGATTGAAATATTTTTTTCTTGTGATATAATAATGCTATCACGTAACTGAAAAAGACAAAATTTTCCTTTCAAAGGTAGAAAAGGTAATTAATAAGATAAATATTAAATTTATTTCAAATGTATAATGTGTTCTGAGTAGAATACTTAATACTATAAATTCACTAAAGTAAGTATTATTGCTAAAATTAATAAATCAACCAAATAATCATTGAAATAAATATGGAATTCAGATAAATTTGCTTGAAATGCGTGTGAGTATATTGAGGAATATGAAGTACCTTAGATTTTCTTACCTTAGCCGTATTATGTTTTCAGGGCTATTTGTTAAATTTTATTTTAAATTAAGGTTTTATTTATAAACTTTCTTGTAGAGCGTGTGTGTACATAACAACTAAAAAAGGATTCTATATCAGTATTGTTGGCATTGTACATAAAGGAACTGCGTCTTATAAAGTAATTATCTGGATTTTCCATTTCTTTTTTTCAGGTGAACTCAAAACATGTATTAACTCCCAATGATTTTTATCAGTAAATCAGATACTATTTAAAAATATATTAATTCTACATCCGTTACATTAACTTTACCTTGAATGTAAGTAACAGAAGTTCTGACAACTGTATTTCAAACCGGCTTCTTTGTTATGCCACAACTTAGGTCCAAAGTACAACAGCTCCGAAGTTAAACTTTTTTTAATTATTAATAAGTTATTTGAACAGGCATTTAAATTTTTATAACTAATATTTCATCTTTAGTGCTACCGTTTGGTAAGTGGAGCACGTCGGACTTAAAAACGTCGTGTTTTAAATTCCTAATTTTTGTCGAATTTTTGTTTTCATTGGAATAAAAGTTTCTCGTACTTAAATCTAATTTTTTATGTATACTAGTTAACTGTTAGGTTAGTGACAAGTACCCATGCATTATCGAGATCAAAATTTTAAAAAAGTCAGTAGGTCCAAGTTGCATCACTGCATTGTACCTTTGGCCTGATTGAGATTTAATTGTTAATTACTCAAAGACATATAAACAATTAATATAAAAATGATACTAAAATTACATGCATTTACTAACAACCTATAGTATCAAAATAACTCCTAAAATAAATTTTATTTTCTGAAGTTGAAGAAAGTTTCAATAAATCCGAAAATAGTCTCTAGGCTCAACAGTTAGACCTATATACATGTATATGTAAATATATATATATATATATATATATATATATATATATATATATATATATATATATATATATATATATATATATGAAAGGACTCGTCATAGATATCAACACACCAATACAGTCACAAATTCTTTATTTCACGATTTATGCAGAGAAAGACAATGGCTACGCCATCAGTTTTATTTTCTTTGTTCCATTAGCACAGACAACAGTGTGGAGGGTACTCCAGCCCAGATTCACTATCTCCTTTTTTCGGGACATAACCTTTCGTCTGTATTGTTTTCTCTGTACTCTTCTGCTGACACTAGCACCTCTCGTCATTAACGTAATATTAATTAGTTCTTTGTGTTTTTGGCAATAATTCTCTTAATTTTCATTCCCCAATTTCCAAACCCGACAAATATATATATATATATATATATATATATATATATATATATATATATATATATGCATGTAGGTTAAAAGGGTGGTTGAAAAATTTTTTCTTCTATTTTGAATGATAAGTAATTAGGGAGTCTCGGGTGTTACTAAATTCACTCGAATAGTTTGGAATTTTTAGGACAATTTTTTGACTTTACAAAGATGTGTTAAAAATGCTGCAAAATGCTGATTTTGACATTTTCAGCAAAATATTTCGAAATGTTAAAATTATTTATTCTACACTATTGCCTGTAATAATCATATAATGTGCTAAAATTCCTGCATTTTGATTTTTAAAATGCATCGTGCCTTTTAAGTTTGGATTTTATTTTTATTAATGGTTGGTTGTGAGCACTGTGGTTTAATGTTTTGCTACACAAGGGCTGATATATTTTTAAGGAATTTTTAAAAAATGAGATATCCTATCAGAATGTTTGTCCAGCTCTCAACTTGCTTTGCGATGCAATGATTGATTTGTAATAATATGGTCAAATTTTGCTGTACGGTAGCTAATTAGATCATAATCTACTATTTAAAGCCGATTCCGAATATTTAAAAATATCCAAGTCGGCGGTAAAATTCGAAACCTGGAATCTGGACCATCTAAATATTACCAGGAGAAGGTAGCTGTACAACGAGTTTCACTAGACCTTGTTCCACATAATATTTTACTCGTAATGTTTTGCTTTTCTCAGGTAACAAATTCTTTTTTTGAATTGACTTTTGACACTCTTTAGGGATTGCAACTTTGTTCTGGTAATGACATCTCGTAATTCATGACCACGTATTCTCGTTACAGCCTCTGTAACTAATTTCTTCGTTATTTCTGCATCCTTAGTGAGCTTTCAACAGTAGATTGTTGATTCTTTAAAAATCGCTCATGATATTTTGTCGTCTTCAACTTCTTTTGACGAAAGACTTTTTACAAGTTTTGAGACACCGAAATTACGACATGAGTCTTGACTTTCTGTCTTGAAATTCTGGAAGACACAGTCCAGTTGAAACAGCTGCATAAATATCAAACAAATATTTCAATCTATGTTTCAGTATTTTTCGTTTTTTCTTTTTATGCAACCGGAGTAGACTTGCAAGGAAGCAGAAGTAGATATTCTTACCTCATCATTTTAGATCCGATTATGCAAAAAAAAAAAAAAATGTGTTAGTTCCGGAAGTTTTTTGGTTTAGTTTAAAATTAGAGGCCAGCTTGGGAACTTATTTGTAAGAAAATGCATAACAAATGTTGAAGTTCTTTTCTCAATTTTTTTTCGAGTACCGTCATCAACTGACAGTTATTAGTCCAGAAATATTCGCTTTGTAATTCTTTAAAAAATCAATGATGTGCTACTTATTCATTATGACTGGAAAATGCTCCAAATATTGAGAACCATCTTCAGACAACGCAATATGTTCATCTTTCTGTCACTTTAATTTCATTTTTTCCACCAAAAAGGGTTTATTCTTAATGGAAAATCGCAAGATTTCAAAGTATTTTACCATAATTATACTATATTCAGTCAACAGAATGTTTACATAGAAATGTAAATATTTTTAAAAAAACTTACGTAAAGGGAAAAATAAAGTAACTCCATCCTAAAAATATGCATAATAATCATGTAAAGCCGTTATGTATTTAACCTTCCCCAACAATTTTTTACTTTAAATGTGTGAATTCAAAAAACACAAAACTAGAACTAAATTTGAATGTGCAATTATTAGTAAGGGTTTAATACTGAATTATATTTAATATATCGAAGTTAATTTTTTAAGCCTAGACTATATTTAGATATTGATATTTTCAAGTATTTTACATGAGTATTCGTTCAAGTACGAAAAATACCTAACCTTTTTTACCATATTGACGGTGGATTACAACAATCAAATTTCGATAGATGACTGAACAAATCAAAATTATTTCAGGAAGCATTTGAAACACGAACATGAGTTTAAATTATTCAACATAAATATATTTTTAATTTTAATTAAAATAGATAATACTTGAAGAATAAGAACACTCAAGTAACAATAGCTTTAAGTGTTTTATTTAATGCTCAACACTTAGTTGACAGAACTAAGAACTGAACTGATAAACTGAGTTATTTGCTCTTTTATACCTTAGTGGAATATTCTGGAACACATTTCCAGTAAACTGAGGGATATTCTAATAACTTCAAGAATTAACTAAAGAATTATAAATAAATTAAATTTAGTTTTTGTGGAGATCAGGGGACATCTCACTTACGAAGATTACATCTCACTTAAGAAGTTTCGAGTCATAGCGGCCGTGCCACATAGTACTTCACGGGATAAAGTTTGAGCGGCCATAAATTAATAGTTTATTAACTAATTTAAAATAAATTAACATAATGGGGACTATACGATAGACAGATTAATGATGGCCGATCTGTTAGAGTGTGGGAATGTCGTATGCTAATTTTTTGTAGTCTATTCATTCAAAATTTATATACTACTATAACAAGATATTATTTTGCTCTCCTATGATATATTTAGAAGTATGAATATATAGCTAAAAATAGTAGAGTTAAATTCAATAACTGGGTTGAAACATTTTATTTGTTGCTGTTAATGCCAGTTTAATGAGCCAAGTACATGAGCAAGAGGCCATGCAAATCAAGACGAAGGGATGTGCCATTTCATTTGACGAGCACCACTGGGGTGACAGAACGACTTTGTTCAAGTGGATCCTCGTAAATTTAGAAGCAAGGACCTCCCAGGATTAGCCTGTCACTCCCAGAGGTATCATTTGAGAAATTAGAGAGCATTACGACCACGAATATATTTTACTTTATTTTAAATATTTTCTAGAAGTAGCCTGTATTCGACAACTTTGTGAGATATCCAAATGTTAAAATGGGTAGCAAATGTTTTTGCCGTTTCTTTAATCTTTTCTAATTATTTTTGTTTCTTTGTGTCTGCATCTTTGGTTGGTTGGTTGTCTGCTGCTTTATGGCACTCAATACACCAGGGATTTATTGAGCCAAACACAGGGTAAAAATACTCATACAGTGTACAACCTGTAGAGAAAAGAAATAAAACCAACAAGGCAAATTGAGCAGTACTATCTTCGGAAGAAAAATACTTCTAGTCTCTACAACCCAACATCGGAGCAGAGCTTACAGTGGCAATCTCGGTTTTGGAGACCAAGGGCTCTGAGGTGCGAAGTATATGCCCCAATTAAGCGGTCAACCTTACGTGGAACTCCCATTGTTTAGATTCAAAGCATGCTTAGTCCTTAGTTTGTCTTCCCTCTGAAAGGATAAGAGGCTGAATCAACCTTGCCCAGCCCGAGGATCAGTAAGACATAAAGGTGTATGCAGAGCCTGATTTCTGACAGGGCAAATTGGACAAGCACCCGGGCCCCCAGTCAAAAGGGGCCCCCCAAATTAACTGCCATTTCAAGTTAAAAATATGATGCGTATGTCTAAAATTCACTTTAAATTATCGACAATTTCTTCTTTTAGTTTTTGACTTATTCAGTATCATTAGAGAGCTTGTTCACAAATGTAAGTGCTGGCAAAAAATGTAGAACACGCAGCTACATTCTGTTTTAGGCAGGAAAATTCCTCGGGTAAGGACTTACAAAATTCTAATTTACGCTTTATTTTCCAGGAATTTTTTTTGTAACTATTTTTTATAATATTACTTATTTCATAATTTTTCATTTTATTTTAAACTAATTTTATTTTACTAACTACATTGGTAAATCAACTTTAAAGGCTCTGTGGGCCATAATTTAAGCATCACTACATATAACAATCACCCCGTAGCCACAACCTGTGTACAGAAGAGTGAAGGGGGCCCGGATGAATGGTTTTCCCTGGGCCCCCATTTCTGTAAGTCGGGCTCTCGATGTATAAATAATAGAGAGAAGTTGCATACATTAAAAGTCAAAATAAAATAAACAAAAACAAAAAATGTCAAACAAAAATGATCTGGTGCAAAATCAAATATGTGGATAGAAACCAATATGTTGTCTGCATCTTTACAAAGTATATGTTATTGTAGAGAAATTGTCCATTTTTTTCCTTCTGCGGGGAAAATGTGTCGTGACATATGACCGTGATATATATGTCCAACATCGACTTTTGGCCCATTAGTGTTCGGCAGTTCAACGGTTGAGAAACACTGATCTGCATTAATTAATAAAAATGACAGCATGATTGTCATCCGGTTTTCGGATAGAAAGAAGTAGCCAACAGTCACTAAATTTTGCATACCGATAAATCTTTACCATATTTATTGTTTTTCAATAATTCAAATGTGAGAAACTTTCAACGCTTGACTCCATGACAGATTTATAGCGTGCATTCAGAGATACACTACTCCATTTTTAATAAAAGTCTATCTTTATGTTGTTTCCAGTTTCTGCAAGTCGATAAATTAATTTTAAACGGTAGGATAAGTTTTATCCGTACTTAGATAAGTTTTTGTTGCATAAGCTTTTCTCCCAGCTAGTTTGTTACAGATTTATAAGGATAACATTTTTGACTTCAATAAACAGAAATTTTAATCTTTTGGTTTTTTATGTATATATAGAAATGAACCAACCTCAAAATAGGGCTATCCGGTGGGAGACAACACATTGATCTACTAATTAGAGATATTCCCTGTGTGAAAGTTTAGAAACAAGGTGATGCTAAACTAATTTATAACAAAAACGTTCAGGTATTGACAAAACTAAATGTTTCAATGAGGGAGTTCTTCGTTTTGTTGGGAGATGGAATCACTGGAATAGGCAGTTAATTGCTAAAACGTGTCTTGGTGCACTAGTTGCTGTCCTTTCACAGAAAATAAATGACCCATACACTTTTGGTGAATCTCTTTCAACTGTTACAATGACACGTAGGACATACATACGAACTTTATTTGTTTAGAGTTGTTTCATACGTGCATAATATTTGTATATGTAATACTTTTACATACACAGCATTTTGAAAATGAATTAATATTTTACCGTAACTCTGTATAGTATTTCCTTTTCAAAATAGGCGAAACTCCTTAGAATGTTGAGACGTACTCCTTTAGAACTGCTGGCCAAGAACGAGTCAAAAGTCATAACTCTACTGAAGACAGAATGAGTTTTTGCTTTTTTTTTTTTTAATAAAAATTGCTAAAAATTCCTCTGTAATGTGGTAATAGTGTACAAACAAAATGCACAGAATAAAATGATCCACCGAAAAAAAATAGAAAGATTTGAATTTATTTTACATTAAATAACCCATTATTTAACCTTTACAGCTAAAATTAATATCTCCTATTTGGGTGTCCATTATTTAGAGGAAGAGTAGGTTTTGATAAGTGTTGCAGGTTTTATACTCTTACATATAAATCTTAATGAGTTTGTTGTACAAATATTTCCCTGCAATTCAGTCTACGCTTTACTTAAATTTGCTCAGCTGCTTTACCTTTCTATCCAAGCTGATTTTTCTTGAGAGAAAATCAGACATTTTTGTAACCGAAGGATACCATTAGAAACAAATACTTTTAATGAACTTAGTCATTATAGTTTCAGACTAACAGCTGTGTCTAAAGAACATATTATAAATTACAGAAATATTTCAATGTCTATGATTAAGTCAGGAAATCAACCAACCAACCATATATAAGCCAACTTTTTAGATTTTATTATTAAACATACTAGCTTTATGTTCCTGATACGTAGACAGAAAAAGCTGTAAAATGCCACCACAGGTAGAAAATTTTTTAATTAAGAATTTTGATATTTTAATTTTGATAAATAATATTTAATAATTTATTAAATTGTTGTTAATATCGTATTTCAATTTAATTTTTAAGCAATATAATATTACTAAATTATTGATTGTGATCGGTGAGATGAAATAAATTTAAAATTGAAGATTATTTTTCATACTCTAAGATTAAAGTATAATAGTTGAAATTGAGGAAAAAAAAGTACTTACACAAAGCTTTACAAAGTTTTTGTTATTTTTAAATTAGATTCACGTTGTTCTTTATTGACTTCAGTAAATAGTGCCTATTTATCATCGTCATAAATGAAGCTATTTGTAAAATATTTACAACAAAAATCTTAAATATTATATTGATTGTGATCAGTGAGATGAAGTAAAGTTAAAAACTGAAGATTATTTTTTATGCTCTGAGATTAAAGTATAATAGTTCTTGGAACTGAAAAAAAATACTTACACAAAGGTAAATAGTTATTGTACTAAAATTATTTTATCGGGAAATATTTCTTCGCGTGTTAGTTACAGATTAGATTTACTTTATTCTTTATTGACTTTAGTAAATACTGCCTATTTATCATCGTCATAAACGAAGCTATTTGTAAAATATTTACAACAAAAATCTTAAATATTATATTGATTGTAATCAGTGAGATGAAGTAAAGTTAAAAACTGAAGATTATTTTTCATGCTGTGATATTAAAGTATAATAGTCCTTGAAATTGAAAAAAATACTTACAAAAAGGTAAATAGTTATTGTACTAAAATTATTTTTTCGAGAAATATTTCTTCTCATGCTATTTACAAATTAGATTTACGTTGTTCTTTATTAACTTTTGTAAATACTGCCTATTTATCATCGTCATAAACGAAGCTATTTGTAAAATATTTACAACAAAAATCTTAAAAATTATATAGATTGGGAACGGTAAGATGAAGTAAACTTAAAAATTGAAAATTATTTTTCTTGCTCTAAGATTAAAGAATAATAGTCCTTGAAATTAAAAAAAATACTTACACAAAGATTTACAAAGGTAAATAGATATTGTATTAAAATTATTTTATCGGGAAATGTTTCTTTTCGTGTTTTTTACAAGTTAGATTTACGCTGTTCTTCATTGACTTTAGTAAATACTGCATATTCATTATCGTCATAAGCGAAGCTATTTGTAAAATATTTACAACAAAAATCTTAATTATATGGAGCAGAATTTCTAGGAAATGGCTATGAGTATTGAAAATCTCGATACCTCAGTGGACCACGGGGGAGATGAAAAATATATGGGGGACATTCAGATTAGAGCTATTGTCATTTGCGTTTAAGGTTGCATAATACCTTTTTACGTCTAAAAGTTTTTATTATGACAGATTTTTTTATTTCGATTCGTTGCAAAATAAAATGGCTAATTCCTATTAGAATGATTTTTACAAGTTTTTTATAACGCTCTAATTAAAAAAATTATTTAATTTTACCATTTTAATTAGTATATTTTTAAAACAATATTAAAAAATATATACGCTTACCAGCAAGAAACCTATATTTTACATCAAATTTCAGATAAATATGCTTTTTTATTGTAACTAAAACTTTAAAGGTATCTGACTCTATAAAATTTATAAGAAATTAAAAACTGCTAAGAAATTGAAAATTTTAAGAAATATCTGTTTATCATGTTACAAAACAAAATGTATTTATCGTATTAATTGAATTGGGATTCATGGGATAAAAAGGGTAATTAGCTTCTGTTTCATAAAAAAAACTACTTTCCAATTTACAAATTTCAAAAGTTATTTTGATGGCAAATGGATGTATATATTTTTATTCCTCTCTATATTTATTTAATAATATTACTTCTTATAACAACATTAAATAGATTTTTATAATGTTATAACTTTATTTTCATTTTAAACCGAACCGAATTTTTTAAAATTCTACAATCTGTTCCATAAGTGTGTTTAACCCTGTCCCGGCCGGAGCCATACAGTCTGTATGACTGATCGCCACGACGGCAACCACCACACCACAAGGTGTTGCTGACCTACGAGAGTTCCGTCATGGTTCGAGAATAATGTTGACGACCCCAGTAAGGAACATTACTACAAAGTAAGTTCGTGACTACCAGGGAAGTCTGAAGAGAAGGATCACTCAGGAAACCCCGGGTTCGTGAAACCCGAGTATACCTAAAGGAGGTATACCCCTTGAGGTTGCAGACGGCTATCATTGGCCTAGGAGGGACACTCCTAGTTACCAGGGGGCGCCACGAGGAGGCCGATAGCTGTCCTAGGTGAGGTACCGTAGTACAACACCCTGAGGCTCATCCCCAGAGCTGCGCCGTAGCACTGCTGAGGAGACTCATTATCCCCCCCCCCCCCAATCTGTTCCATAAGAGCGTGTCGTCTATTTCTCTGAAAATACAAACGAATTAGTTAAAAATACATTTGTACCGTGTAGTATACATATTAAACTGAAATGCATTTCACCTAATAAGTTGTCCAGTCCCCATTATTATCGATTATGCAAGAATCACTTTATCATTCGATTTTGACGTTGAGCAGCGTTTACCCCGTTTCGGTAGGTCGTCAACATTTTGTAAAGCTTTAAAACGTGCTACCCACTTCTTGACGAACGACTCCGACTTTCTGATGTACCATGTTTCAGCTGCACAAGACATTTTTGGTCCTTTTAGATGGTTACACAGAAACACTGCCTCAAAACGGTTGTTGATTTAAACACAGCAAAACAAATCGAATAAAGAATATAACCATAAAGCATTCTTCTCTAATGTTTGAAGAACACGTGCAATTAAGACGGTATCTGTGCGCTATCTATTGACGAAGTTATGAGCGACACGCTCTTATGGAACAGACTGTATATTGAATAAAAAAAACGTTGTTTATAAAAAAGACTTTTTATCTCGAAAGATCATACCATGCCTCCTTAAGAGTGTTATCGTGGTTTGATTTGAGTTTGGAGACACTTTCTCGTTTTGGTTTATAAAAACTCCATAAGAAACTTTCATTATATTAATTATAGTAATGTATGATTATATAAATAAGAAAAAACTTTATTTTTTATGTCAAATATAAGTTATTGAAGAAATGATAAAACTTTTATTTTACAGTACTAATGTCTTAATATATCTGTCAGTTCTTAAGCATCACCTGATATTTCGGAATAAACATGAAAGTTTTGACAATTTCAATAATTATAATTCAATGTAATTTATTACTTATTAATATAATTCTAAAAATTTTACTATGCATACTTTTAAATTTGAATATTTCCCATAATGTATTTCGATTCTCTTCGTATAAAAGTTACGAGTTGCATAAAAAAGGATAAGTTAATTAAATTCAAAGCCTAAATAAACGTTATCTTGGTTAAACTTTTAAAAGTTCCTTGTGCTGAAAGTAAAATCTAATCACATTATTTATATTTCACCCTAAGCAAACATAACACAGGCCTAATGTAAATTTTCGAGATAGGTACAAATAGTATTTGGTATGTAAAAATGTATTCTTAAAACATTTAAGCATATGTTATAAACATTAATTAATGGTTTCTCAACACAGTCAGTAATTTTTAAAAAATATAAATTATTATGGATAAAGATTTATGAAAAATTTTAAAAATGTAAATAATTTAATTTAAAATGTGAATAGATATTTTGTACACTGTGCTTAAATTTGAAGCTGAAGCTGAAGGTTTGTGTTGAAATAAGAAATCCAAGTCTCCCTTTTTAATTCGAAACTCAAAATTATGTTTATTCAGTCACTAAGCTATGTCAATGATATCATTTTACTTGAGGCTAAACAGCGAGAAGATGTGTATTTAACGTTGGGTACTCTAGGCGCGAGCCTACAGCCCCTTCTTTTAGAAGGCCCACAAAGCATGAACTTCTCCCACTTTCTAGTGCAATTTTTCAATCAACAGTAAAACTTAATAGTATATTTATATTTGCTTATTTTCATTAACAAACAAAGCTTAAATACAATGATTGGATAAAGGTCAAGGTGTTAAAATTACTTATACATTAAGGAAATTGTCAGATGCAAGTTGTCTGCCAGGATTTATGCAGTTTAAAGTTACATTAGGCTACAAAAATATAAAAGAGGCATTACATGAGTAACACATTTCCTGAAAAAAAAATATGCATTTATTATAGCAAGATCATTATTTTAAAGCATGGATGATTGTGCAGTTGCTGTAATAAGCCCCGTGGAATAAGTTTGGTTTGGAGCCCTACAGCCTACTGTTTTGCACACTAAGACTTATGCTACAGCTTAAAGTCGATTCCAAACGGCTACAAACATCCACGCCCGAAGCAGGATTCGAACCCGCGAACTCCGGTTCCGAAGAGCAGTGTTCTACTATTCGGCCATCGTTCGGCCACCCCGTGGAATAAAATTTTGCAAATGAACAATGCAAAAAGTAAGTTTTTCGATCTACTGACAGCACAAGAGTTAAACGGGATTCATTACTAAATAAGCTAGAAACTTTTATAAATGAAAAAAATTAGGTATAATTTTACTGAAATTGAATCAGAAGTCAACAGTTAAAACATTTGAAAAATCCGAAAAATACTTTTCTATGTAGTATGCGATCATTTAATAAAAAATGGAAATTCTACAAATATGTTATAATTTTTTAGGTTTCTTTAAATTTATTTATATTGTGTTCAAAAAGGGTTTGATTTGGAATACTACGGTCTACTGTTTTGCACACGAGGGATAATGTGACCTGGACCTACTGCTTAAAGCCGATGCCGAACGGCTACGAATATCCATTTCCGAGGCGGGATTCGAACCTTCGGACTCCGGTTTCGAAGAGCAACGCCTTCCCATTTGTCCATCGTTCGCGTGTTCAAAAAAGGAACAAAATACGTCAATGCCTTGTATAGAGATAACATTGGTTAAAACATTTTTAAAGATGGTTTGAAAAATTTTTAGATGAAGAGGACAAGCAGTCAATTAATAATATATACAAAAAAAAGTATTAGGTATAAAAGAAATTCCTTAAAATGTGAAATTATTTTGAAAATTTTGTTATCCATTTCAAATTTTGTTGGAATAAAATAAAAATGGTGCATAATGTTTTATTAATATAAAAGTGTATTCACTATGTAGTTCTAAACCCAATACACTTTCTTTTTCACCTGAAAAAAGATCCAATATTTTTTCTGCGCCCATTTCTGATAAAGAGACTAACATAAATGTCAATTTATATTTGTACATTTTGTTTATGCTAAAATTCAAATATACGTTTCGTACATTCTGCTTCAGCTTAACAGTGAAATGTCATTTGAATGAAAATGACGTTGTTTTGTCGATAGTATTAATTTCTTCTCCAATAAAAAAACCAATAAAGTCTAAAATAATTGTAAATAGATACTTTTATATTCTACTTAGATAAAGAATTGGAATTGATAAAAGTCAAACTCCACTTCGTTTGAACAGAAAATGATAAATTCTCGACTCATTTTATTTTTTCTCAAAATTCAAAATTATATATTTATTTTGTCACTGAATTATGTCAGTGATATTCAACGATATCCCTTTATTTGTCTAATTTAAAAAACTAAAAATAAATAAATAAATAACAAAATAAATAAACTATGAAGATATACTGATTTTAATTCAATAGTTAAACTTTTATCTTCTTTCCCTTATGTTAATATCCTTTTCCTTCTCTCTAATGAATAGGCAATTAAAATTTAGTATAAATTTTCAATATTTGGTTATTGTTTTGAACTTATTTTTAAAATGTGTTTGTGTACCCAAATGGAGGTTTTTTCTTTTTTTCATCTTAACAGGAGGATGATTAAGAGTTTTTTTTTTTAAATTAATTCTTATAACGAAAAGCAATTTAAACGAAGTTCTCAAAACAATATCATATGCTTAATACAATCATTCAAAGGATATTTTCTTTAAAATTGACATAATTTTTATCTACTTATCTATTCATTTTAATATGTCTAGATGTTTTGAAATTTCATTCTATTCCTAGAAAATGTGTTTTAATAGTCTATTCTTTACTTACATATTTTCTCTTTTTTCATGATTTTTTTATAATAAATGTGCTTAGTTATCTATAATCGTACCATGTTCTAATCAATAGCAAAACACATACCAAAATATTAGAGAGATTACAGGTAGAGATCAAAGATCTTACACAACAGCAAAATCATGCAGTACAACGTTATAATGTTTTTCCTTGACTACATGAAATCGTGTGATACCTTAAAGGATAAAAAAAATTCATTTACTCTAGTATGTAGTGATATGATAATATTTTCAAACTAAGAAAGTAAATGAAGATACGGTAATTGGTTCTGTCACGACAGATATCTGAAATTTTGCACTCATGAACCGAATACTACGTCCATATTTGAATTCTAAGTATTCAATTACTTACATTGAATTGCTGAAAGTTATAGCTGTTCTTCTATTTTCAACAAATGGCTATGATTAATTGGCAATTTTCTGATTAAAGGATAAAAAAAGTCAATATAAAATGATTTCTGGTTTTCACTTTTTCTTCAGATCTCCTAGTTCTCCCTTTACTCGAGGTCTTATGGCTTCAGAAAGTCGTTACATCTCGACTACAAGAATCTCGAGTTACATCTAAAATACATGAGCATTACAGTGAAGTGAGTACATGAATACATGAATACATAAGTGTTGCAGTCAAGGAGCGTTCATTTTACCAGCTTTCTTTAAACTGTAAAAAAATAATGTTACGTTGGCCTAGTGTTTGAGAAAGAAGAAATTAAAACTCATTAAAAAACACATGGACAAATATGTCTTGATTAAATGATTTTATATATTAAGTGCCTAAGGAATACAAGTGGAATACAACTTATCATTTGTAGATATCGAAGACTCCTCTCGACTCGGCGTCTGCCCTAAAAAAATGGCGTTGATTTCCCTTTTTCTCGTGTCGCTCCAAAAAATGTCTATCCCACAAGCCGTGGATGCCAGCAGCGTTCACCCTCTTCTCTCCTCTGGTAACAATCTTGTCCTCTAAAAAATCCGACTGCCCCGAGGAGAAAAAAACACAGGTCCACTCAGAACGGAGTGATCAGAATCGCGTCAAACCAACAGGACCTTCTATTGGTTGGGGGAAGTCTAAAGTTTCTTCTAGTTCAACCGGTCCTGTACTGTATGTCATTGACGATGGCTCACGGGAAGATGTAACTTATTTTTACATCTAGATGTTTTGAAGTTTCATTCTATTCGTGGAAAATGTGTTGTAATAGTCTATTCTTTACTTACATATTTTCTTTTCTTTCATAATTTTCTTATAAATATGCTTAGTTATATATAACTGTACCATGTTCTAATCAATGGCAAAACACATACGAAACTATTAGAGACATTATAGTTAGAGATCAAAGATCTTACACAACAGCAAAATCATGCAGTACAACGTTATAATGTTTTTCCTTGACTACATGAAATCGTGTGATACCTTAAAGGATAAAAAAAATTCATTTACTCTAGTATGTAGTGATATGATAATATTTTCAAACTAAGAAAGTAAATGAAGATACGGTAATTGGTTCTGTCACGACAGATATCTGAAATTTTGCACTCATGAACCGAATACTATGTCCATATTTTAACACACTGTATGCGGGACATGTACTAGTACGTTTTCTGACGACTGATATTTGAGCACGGGTCACGTACTAGTACGGGTTAGTGTAACAACATGGTTTGTTTGTGGGTACAAAAATAACGGTATATACAGGAAAACGAAGCCGAATGTTCTTATCTACTACATAGATTCTGGAAAAATTTAGACAAATAAAAACTAGTTTTTACATCAGCCGATGCGGAACCACAGAACGGGAAAAAATTAAAACTATATACTACTATTTCTATTTGATTTTTCATATTTACGATACTATTATAAATTTATCCACTAAAAATATTTTTTTTGTTTACAAAAATCTTATGGTTGTTATTCATATATTTCTATTTATATATTTGTTTATATATTTCAATATAAAATACGAAAAGTTGATTAAAAAATTAAATAATTTTCGATCTATTGAGATTTAACTGAATAACTAAATTTACGCGCAAAACGCCTGCTCCCGGTACAATTCCGCTGCGAAATGTACCGCACACAATGTGTTAATTCTAAGTATTCAATTACTTACATTGAATTGCTGAAAGTTATAGCTGTTCTTCTATTTTCAACAAATGGCTATGATTAATTGGCAATTTTCTGATTAAAGGATAAAAAAAGTCAATATAAAATGATTTCTGGTTTTCACTTTTTCTTCAGATCTCCTAGTTCTCCCTTTACTCGAGGTCTTATGGCTTCAGAAAGTCGTTACATCTCGACTACAAGAATCTCGAGTTACATCTAAAATACATGAGCATTACAGTGAAGTGAGTACATGAATACATGAATACATAAGTGTTGCAGTCAAGGAGCGTTCATTTTACCAGCTTTCTTTAAACTCTTTAAAAGCTCCCAAACCTCAGTTTTTTTCAAGATTTGTTTTCTGAAACAAGGTTTTAAAAATTTATTATTAAATTTATTATTTGCATCAATATTGCACTGGATTCAAGATTTATTCACATTTTTATCTCCACGAAAATACAATGTGTATGTTTAATCTATTATTAATAAAATACACTAACAAAATATAAAGTACACTATTCAAATGAAATTTCTTTGAATCGAAAAAATTTAAATCAATACTCCAACTGAAAATAACTTTAAAAATATGTACACTAATATATATTACGATATAGTTTACTTAGGTACATTATTCCTTTTAAAATCTTGTATAAATACTGACGCTTATAACTTTGCTTCTACGGAAGACGGAAACTAACTTTTTACGATGATATCAAAGTTCACAGCTTAATATGGCATCAATTAATATGACGTTCTTTCTGGTTTCTGCTTGAGATAGGGACATAGAAAAATTAGCAATTATATTCGTCATTTATTATGAAATGGCTCTGCCAAGCGGTATGCTGCATATTTTGATACGGTGTCATCAAGGGATCTATTTTATTTATTTGTTTATATATTTTTATCATGGAAAGCCATTCAATAAATATTTCGATCCAACATCAATTGCAAGTCAAACTTGATAATAGCTAAATATTATTGCTAAAATTCACACATATATTTTCTGAGTTATATATGTAAATTTTAGTTGATGTAATGGCAAAAATCAATAATAAATTGCTATTAGCATGGAACTAATAACATAATAACTAACTAAAATTCTAGCAATGATTTCAATAATACTAGTTTATTTATGAAAAATTCTCAAATTTCTAACAAAATTAAAACTAAATGACTAAAACTGTAAATAATTATTCAAGCAATGGTAACACATTTTAAGAAAAATTTGCAAATTTCTCAGAAAATTGATTACACCATTGAAAGCAAAATGTCGTTACAACAATACCCCTCAGTAATGTTTATTTAAAGCAATCTTTTCAACAGAGAGTTACATTTCTGAAGATAATATAACGCTGCAATTATGACGGGGTGAAACGTCAAAGTGCACTTAATATCTTTTCTTTCTTCCGCGATCCATTTACCGCCCATAGCTAAATCGCTATGAATAACGTTAATAGTAACGGTCAAAGAATGTGTAAAAGATGCGGAATAAAGTAAATCGAAAAGGGAAAAAAGATGATCTTTAGATCTCCAGCAGAGACCAAAATCTTTCAGCCATAACAAGCGAGAGAGTTTGACCCTTAGTGGCTTCCTCTGTAACTACTGGTCCGAGGGACAACCTGGACTTAGCGACTTCCTGTCTCAGTAGCCATTTCCGCCTCTGCTCGGTAATTCCTTCAAGATCTTTTCGCCTTTTTATTTTTTTCATCTGAGGGCTATTTTGTGGTTTCAACTGTTGCTAGTAAGATCTCGAGAATTAATAAAGGAAATTACGATAGGAGACTGTGTAAGAACACTTTAACGGGTGTTTTACTTTAACGCTTGTAATGCTTTTAATAAATGTTTAGTACTTTCTATTTTTCATCCATTTTTTAACCATATTATAGTTATCACGTGGATGAGAATTAAAATACTTAATCTTTAAAGACTTAAATCGTCATTGCAGGGAAATATTATTTTAACTTAACTTTACGATGGGTAACATGCAAAATAAATGCAAAGTTATGTAGACCTATTTGATTTGTCAAATAAATCTACTTCATCTTAATTTTTTTTAACATCACGCTTTCTAAACGCGCTCTCTAAAATCTTTAAAGACTTAAATCGTCATTGCAGGGAAATATTATTTTAACTTAACTTTACGATGGGTAACATGCAAAATAAATGCAAAGTTATGTAGACCTATTTGATTTGTCAAATAAATCTACTTCATCTTAATTTTTTTTAACATCACGCTTTCTAAACGCGCTCTCTAAAATCTTTAAAGACTTAAATCGTCATTGCAGGGAAATATTATTTTAACTTAACTTTACGATGGGTAACATGCAAAATAAATGCAAAGTTATGTAGACCTATTTGATTTGTCAAATAAATCTACTTCATCTTAATTTTTTTTAACATCACGCTTTCTAAACGCGCTCTCTAAAATCTTTAAAGACTGAAATAGTCATTACAGGGAAATATTATTTTAACTTAACTTTACGATGGGTAGCGTGAAAAAAAGTAAAATTATGTAGACCTATTTGATTTGTCAAATAAATCTACTTCATCTTATTTTTTTTTTAACATCATGCTTTCTAAACGCGCTTTCTAAAATCTTTAAAGACTGAAATAGTCATTACCGCGAAACATTATTTTAACTTAACTTTACGATGGGTAACGTGAAAAAAAAAGTTATGTAGACATATTTGATTTGTCAAATAAATCTACTTATCTTAATTTTTTTAACATCATGCTTTCTAGGCTTTCTGTTCCAAGAGAATTTTCTTTATAAAGAGAGGACTAATTCCTCACTTTATAAAGAAAAATCTCTTTGGTTTTACTCTTTTATAAGACAATGGGTTGGGGCAATATACGCGTCATGTCATTATAGAACTCAAAATTCCCTGCGAGCGCATGATGCCTTCAAATTATTAAACTTTCAATTTAAATCTAGGAAAAATAACAGTATGTTAAGTCTAGTTACTTTTGCGTTGACATGATTCAACTAATTATAATCAATAAATTTCAAATTCAAATTCAGTATGCTAACAAGATTTTAAGACACTGAAATTACAAGTATTTTACCTGTTAGATAAATTAATGAAACACTGTCATTTTTATGGAAAAAGCATACTAAAAAGAATAAATATATGTCATTATTAATACCAATATCCTCTAATCGACAGGCTAATCAATCTTGATTTGGTAAATGGGACGAAAAGTTTTGATTAATGTGACAGTACTATTACCTTTTTGCTCAATAAGCAATGATGTCTAATTCTTCCACTCACTGTGGCAGTTTTGGGATTTGCAAGGTCTAACTCTTTATAAGTATGATTCCAAGCTTCACTAATTACTTTTTATCTCTACCAGAAACATTTTATGGTATTAAATTACAGTAATTTAAAAGTAATAGTCCAAAAGCTTTTAATGTAAGTGAAAAGAAGGAAAGATATATATATATATATATATATATATATATATATATATATATATATATATATATATATATATATATATATATATACATATATGTCTATATATTTATATATATGTAAATACACATATATGTAAATAAGTATGCACGTATTACGATAAAGAAATATCTATATACTTTTTTCGAAGGGGGATATGAAAAATATCCCACTTTTCCGGCAAAAAGAGATATCTTAAAGGGGATATCTATAAAACAGATTCCGTTTTCAAGGAATTATCTTACATTAAAGTAAAGATAGGATTCTAGAGCTATCACAGATTACTGAGGTTGTGTGTTAGTAAACAACAATTTTTTCTACATGTATTTTTTCATTTCATTTTAAAATTTCTCAGCATCTGCATAAATGGACAATTATTGACATCACGTGCCTGTATTAAGTTAAAGTAAAATACTGTAAAAAATATAAAATGTACAATAAGTCAATTATATTGATAAATTACGAAGTACATAAGAAAAATGGCAGGTTTATTTTTAAATCGCTCATATCACTACTTCTTCAATTTCCGATCAGATAAAACTTTGACTCTAAATTATTCCACTGCCATTGTGCTATAATTTTATGGACTATAATTTCATGCGTATGTATGAATTTATATATGCAATCTGGTCCTAATTAGTATAATATATTAAGTAAATATAGGTTATTCAATTAGGTTCTATTAATTACCTGTAAAATAAAATATAAATATAACAGGTACTATATCTTAATTATAATGATCAATCATGAAGTATTATTCATGAAGTATTTATTATTGTAATTTGTCACATTACTGTTTTATAAATTTCCATGAGTTCAGATTTCCAACACTAAATTATTCTACTGCCAATGATAATTTTAATTTTTCTATGTGAGAAGTGATTTTATATGGTATATGAATTTATATGTGAAATCTGTCTATAATTGATGTAGCAAGTGAAATAAATAAGGATATACTACTAGATTCTATTGTATAATAGTAAAGTAAAATAAAATTATAATAGGTACTTAACTTAATTAGACGAGAAGTGCTAAAAAATCTGATTTATTGTTATAATAGCTCATGTCAATGTCTCCTTAATTAAATGCTTGCAAAATTCCGATTCTAAATTATTCAACCCTCATCGCCAATTTTTATATTTTTGTATGTGAGCAATGATTTTATAAAGCAGCATTTATAGCTCTTTAGAGACTCTTTCATGAAGTTCTCATTTCTGTTTTTCCCTTCATTCAAATGTACGCCCCTCCGAATAATGGCCTCTTTTTTACGCTTGGATTGTTTCGGAATCCAACAAGCGGAGATTTATAAATTCAGTAGAGACGAATAGCGATGAAACTTAACGATTTTACAAGAAAATATTCATCTCTTAAAAGTCCCTCCGCAGAAACTTGAATAGAGAAACCTATCGACTTTTAAGTAATTGGTTTGGGGACTTGGTGTAGTTTTCTACAAAAACTAAACAAGTGGTTTCTGTTGACTTCAGTTGACAAATAGTTCATCGCATGCATCACTAAACACATCGTAGAAAAATGCCTATGGAAAAGAAAGAAACACTCGAGATTTCAAATGGTTATTATTGGCACTAAATGCATAATTTGTAAAAAAAAAATAAATGTAGAAAGGTTATTAATAAATTTCGAATAGATATGAAACTTTAATAACCATTTTCTAGTAAGGGAATGAAGGATAAAATCATATCAGTTATATTTGAAGAAATATGAATGTCTCGAATAGGAAAGAAAAAACAAACTTTTTTATTGGATTCTATTTCGTAACCTGTAGCTTAGTTCACCAATTTTCATCGTATCAACAGATGTGCATTGTAAATTGTGTTGTGTTTCGAATGGCACTTGGACAAGCTAAGCAAATGAACCAGAGGCTGCATGATTTAAGGCGAAGAGATGCGCTTTTCGTTTGAAGTTAGGTTGAAAGAAAGACTTTTTTCTCATAGGGTATCCTCGTAATTTAAAAGCAGAGACTAAGCAACCCCTCCTCCCATGTTTGGCAAAAGCCTCCTGGACAATTAGTCATTTTTTCTCGGAAGCTTTGGTTCGGCCTTCCACCTCCAG
>CM063502.1:83196085-83243585 GCA_032207245.1 Pardosa pseudoannulata | reverse complement strand
AACAATCTTCCGAGGATTCTCAGGATTATACAAGTATTACTATATTTTTTCTCACTGTATCAATTCGTTTGTTGTCCTTTAAAACTTACATATAATACGATTTTCAATTTTAGTCTTGTCAAGGTTGTATTGTACATTTGGAAACCAGAGCTTCTAAGAAAAAAGACTTTGAATTTGATATACTGATACGTATTGATGCCACAAAAGACAGAGTCCTGCACATCATTAAGGCACTGAAAGCTAACTCTGTTCAAGATATAAATATCTTAGCCGAGGAAAAGATAAGCATTAAAGGTAAATTAAAGTTTGAAATACAGTAACCCCTCATTACTTCCCCTATTTGGTTAAACGACGCTTTATTTAAGTCTTTGGATTTTTTTTTTTTATATCTTGAATTAAAAGCGTGAGTACACATGTGTGTTGCACGTACAGTTAAAAAAAGTAGATGGAACTTCTGTATCTTTATTATTCAATTGATTCTTTTTAATTACTGTATTTATACTACTACTTTTATTATTGTATTTTAAGTGCATATTTTCATAAATAAAAGTAAATTTTGTAACATATCACTCAACTTCGGATATACCATGTTATCGGATACATGGGGCATTTTGCTTGTCATTCGATAAGCGAGATATAATGAGGGGCTCCTGTTCTAAAAATAAAATTTTAAAAATTGTGTGTGTCATAAAATGATTTTTTTTTTTCAAAAGATCCTTGGTTTCCGCGCCATATAAGTGAACTGGATTTCTGCAACCATCTTATGACGAAATTTGAACCTGAGCTGGACCTTGATCACCCAGTGAGTTGTCCCTTGTTTTATTTATTTACTTTGTATTTTGAATTTATGAAATGGCGCGTGTGGTTTATTACAGTTCATAATTTATATATCAAGATACATATTTTACTGTTTCTAACTAAACGTAATTTGAACCCATTTATTTTTAGAAGAATGATTGAGAAAATAATCATTAGGAAATACAATTTTTGAAGGTTTGGTACTTAAGAGTACTTACTGATTTCTCTTCAACAAAATCATTATAATGCATTATATTGCATCAGAAAATGGAGCTCTTGAAACTCTTATGCACCACAGTAATTTTGCACCAAAAGTCTGTGTTGCCTTCCGATTATATTGACACTTTTTGTGACGGTGGCAAGTGATGAAAAAACTGAAACTGATGCTGATTTTTTTGTTATTTTCATTCATTTATGTCCTAAACTCCATTAAGTAGAATTTCAATTATATTGATTGAACATGAACAGGCAGAGAAGTTTCATGAAAGACTAGTAAAGTTTAAACCAGGAGACTGTTTCCTTTAGTTGATGTGAGTGTTTTGGCTTAATCCCTCAGTTTCTTCTCAGAGGATTGATGGCATGGATATTCGTAGCCGTTTGGAATCGGCTTTAAGTAGCAAGTCCCGGTATCATTAGCCCACGTGTGGCAAAAGAGTAAACCGTAGTATTCCGAGTGTTAATTTTCGATTAATTTGTACCTTTTATTCCATTAGCCAGTTTCGTGTGAGTTTTCGGAATTTACTTTAAGTTATTCTCTTTCTGAATTTATTCAGTCTTTGTAATTTAACGTATTCATAATTCTCTGAGGTGATATGTTCCAATAGTTAATTCGACTTCTTCCAATTTCTTATCTTGTTTACCGAGTATTAGATTAAGACTTAAACACAGTTATAGATTTAAAAACATTATCAAATCAAAAGCGTGTGGCCAAGTCATCGCTGACAAGGATAAAAAACAAAACACAAGAGGAAATAAATAAATATACATTTCTCAATTGAATGTAAGAAGGAATCGATAAGTGAGGATTTAATAAATATTTATGACAAATTATTCAATGTATGTGAAGAGGGAGAAATTAATGAACTTTGCGATGAAAGAGAGGAAATGCTTGAAATTATAGATGAACTACTAGCTACAATTAATAGATGTATTCTAAAATTGTCTACTAAAAGTGATGAACCTAATTCCTTGAGTTTAAAACAAAATTACAAGTCATTTGAATCAAGTGAAATCAAACTCCCAACGTTGTCTAATGACATTTCGGGAAGAGTAGAAGAGTAGATTAAATTCTCAGATTTATTTCAGGCAACAGCGACAAAAATTTCAAATTTTTCAGATGCACAAAAATCGCAATTGAGAGCTTTTAAAGGTGATGCGTTAAAAGTTATACACTCACTTACTGTACCTAACGCTAATTTCGAAATTGCTTTTGAGTTGTTAACTGAACGTTATTATCTTAAACGCGAAATATTGTCTTCAGTAATGAAAAAAATTCATAACTCTGTCCTCATTAAGTTCTGAATCTCATACTCAAATTCTAAATTTAGTGGGTTCTTCGAAAGAATTTATAAGAGTTCTTGAGGCAATGTTGACAATGCCTTAGATATTCTTATTATGTTTTTAATTCAGTTTAAACTTGATCCATTTAAACGCGGCTAGTGGGAACGTTCACTCACTACGGATGAAATTCCTTCATTGGATTCATTGTTTTGAGTGTTGAATTATAACTATTTTTCAATAGTATAAAAAATTGAATTTATTTTAATTATATATTCAACTTTTCATTTGAACGATATAGGTCTATAATTATATTATTTATAAAACCTGTCACTAGTATGCAATTTAATTTGAAAAAAAAAAGATAATTTGTAGAATTTTTTTCTGTTTTTCTTATTTAACTCAAACACTGTACTTTACAAGATGTGAAGCATGGTCAGTCAATTTTGAAGTGTCAAATTACACATTTGCCCCGAGCGGTATACTTAGCACCGGCCCTTTACATATATGCAGTATATTAAAAGATTAACCTAAGTACAATCCTAATTTTAATTCCATACCTTTATGAAGAAAAGATTCACAAATCAAGAGAGCAATATTTCCGGAAATTTAAAGATTTTCTTACTTTATCTTTAGTAGATGGGTTAATAGATTAATTGCAGAATTTAACAGTAATTAATCAGGCTGCAATTCGGGGTTGAAGTCGGGTTGAAATGTTCATTTTACAGCAAAAGAGGGGGGAGGACTAAGAGCTTGTTTTACTGGAAAATACAGTGTATATCCACTTTACTATGGATATAAGCCTCATTTATAATCAGGTATCTCTTCACCTTCCACCATAAAGTGAACATTGCAGCCTGGTTTCAACCTTATTACTGTAATTAACCTATTAACCGATTCTCTAGATAAAGAGAAATATTTTTATATTTCTCACAAATTTTGAATTTAAACAACTTGGTCAATTTTTGTTACTGAGAAATGGAACTTCTTGTGTTGCAGTTTTTGTTGGACGAGTGTCATGTTTTACTAATTATAATGGTATGGAACGAGGAAGAGTATAAAACTTTAGATTTTGTAATTTGAGCAAAATTTAATTTGCAAATTAAAAAAATACTATAAAAGTGGTGCTTATCTCATTTGAAACATTTTTTAAACTGAAAGTATATAACTATGACTAGCAGATGCGAAGAAAAAGATTGGTCAAGGACTTTACTATGCACCATGTATGCTCATTACGTATATAAACTTTGGATGTTTCCATGGTCTAATTGTCTGTCATGATAGTTTGAATGTAACAATATGTTTCTAGGTTCTTTCAGTATATTCATGGAGAAATTTTACTGTAATTATAATCATATGTGATGAGTTAGTGACTGTTAAGCTTCAGCCACCTGTTCTGAAATTACTTTATTTATTTCCCACATTTCTAATATTTTACCCTTTAGGGATTTGCAGATCAAGTTTACAGATCAAGGAGGAAAGACATTGCAGACATAGCATTCAACTACAAATAGTAAGTAAAAGATCATATAATAAGAGTTATAGTATAAAAATAAAATTCAATGCATTAATTAAGTAAATAAAATTATTTCATTGTTGCAAACAACAAACAGTTTTTTAATTATAAAATATAATAATACTGTTAATTAATAGAACAGTTTTAAAAGTTTGATAGAAAAGCCAAAGGGGTTGTGAAACAAAATTAACACTTTCAAAATTAACCTGAATTTTTTAAATAACAAAAATTCCTTTTATTGGCACTAGTAGGTGATTTAGAAATTTTACAATATACCAAGAATTAATCTTTAATATTTTTGCAGTTTTCGAGCATTTAAATTGCATTGTACATTTAATAATGGAGATTCTTTTCTAACAGCTAATGTAAAATTCAAGGAACGTATGTATAAAGAAAATATCTAAAAAATTTCATCTTAACTCTTTCCTACAAAGTAATGTTTTTTGAAATTGCTTTGGTACACAGCACTTAAAACTGTAACAAAATATAGATTTACATTAGTTGAACTGGTGGGAATTATCACTTCCCCAATTGTGAGTGAGTTTTAAACTAAAATATATTCCTCTTTTTTGGCAATCCCAGAAAATGAGATGTAATCGAAGTAAGCCCTCGTATCTGCACCAAGCGGAATTCCCAACGTAAATTCAAATACCTCAATAATTTGAATCATAACAAAGCATAATTTTACACTAGTTGAACTGATGCTAATTACAGTAGACTCCGCTTAATGTGATCGCGGTTAATGTTATCAATCGCCTATTGTTATCGAAATCATTTGGTCCCGATTTTCTCCTTTCATTTGTATGTTAAAATTATCGCCTTATGTGATCATTACATCGGTTAATGTTACCAGTTTTCGAAACTCGTTTTAACATGCAAAGGATTATTCACAATGCATTCAGAAGGAATCCAATCTATTTTTCCCTTCGCTGTTGTTTTAATGTCCGAGATTTCTCCCTCTTCCACCTAGAGAAATGGGGAATTATCAAAGGAGTGGAAAATTACTCGTTCCTGAAATTTTTCAGAAATACGAACACCCTGCTGGTGGTCAATGGTTGTCAGATAAGTTAAAGGCAACACATTCTGACCGGAACTGAGAAGAAGAGTATTCACATTTTATGCCTTGCTCGATTACATGCAGCTTATCGATATGGAAGCCAGAAAGCGAAATGATTTAACATTAAAACAACGATCGAAATTTTAAATCGTTATGACAGGTTACCAAAAATGAGTCAGAGCAATGCTGCAGCGCAGTTAATTATTTCTCAGCCTTTGAATTGCATTGAAAGTATTGAAATGCGGAGTACAACACCGCTCCGATGACGTTAAAAAACATTATGATTACGAGCAATTTATCAATGAGCTTCTTAGAAAAAATTGTAGGCAGTCAACAATTGATCAATTTTTTTAATTATGTGTACAATCCTTATGTTTTAAAGGATAATATACAGTACATAAATATAAGGGGAGTTTTTTCATTTTATATGGGAATTTAGTATCTGTAAATTAAAGGGTGGGGGTAAATATATCTAATTTTGCATATCGTTTATTGTTATCTATCGGTTAATTGTTATCAAAATCACGGTGTCCCAAACTGATCACATTAAACGGAGTCCACTATATATCTTCCCGAACTGAGAGAGTTTTTGATACATTAACGCTCGAACTATCAAGACCATCATTTTGACGGGTTTCAAATTTCATGCTTAAAAATTTAAAATAATTTTTGTATTGTTCTAGAATTTTATGACACGACTTTTAATGAAATATAAGCATAGATAAATATTCCTAATCAATTTCCACTCACCCACTTTAATTTCCAAAATTTGTATGACCTATACCTATTTATACCAAGACCCGTTAAAATTACGACTTTGGCAATTTCAAAATTGAATGATCCAAAGTGTTCGGCAGCCGTTATAACAGGATCTATTTTGTTCCGATTATGATTCAGTTTAAAACTGAACGGTCTAACTGGTAAATGTAATCAGGACACAATCATTGTCAGTTGTACTTCTAACGTGATAAAGTTCTTGGTGAAAAGTACATTGCAGACATAGCATTCAACTACAAATAGTAAGTAAAAACAATCAATAACAATCTGTGAAAAGTCCAATCTCGGAAAACAGTATGAACATTATATTTTGTAAATTCTAGGCAATATAAACTATTTTTGTTTGTTTTTATTAATAATTAATGAATAATTATATTAAATGTTGGTTTTGTTAAATTATATTCTTTTATTAAATAAGTCAAAAGTTACAATGAAACCATGATTTAAAATCCTTCAATTTGACGGGTGTGGTAAAACTAGGTATATATTTAACATCGGTAGTTCTAATATTAGTTCAAAATATAATCCTCCCATTTGAGATTTGAAAAACTGAGTCTTACTCAAACCAAATTCTCAATCCGCAGTGAATGAATTCCCAAAGTACAAATAATTTGATGCTCTTAAGGTTGTAACAAGTACAGTTTTCATACATTTTATTTCTGTCTAGAGATTCAATAGGTGAATGATTTCGAAAGTAGGTCACAAAACCCCCCGGGGATGTCAATCGGGTAACATTGTCACTGGGGCAGGAAAACATAAAGAGAGAGAGAAGAAAAGAATTTTTTTTTCTTGTAATATTTTTCTATTGTGTAAAATAGGTCTCAAGGCCATTGTGTCACTATGTTTTTCTTATAAACGCGTATAAAGAAAAAAAATTATATAGTGCAACCACACTTATATTTTCTTTAGAACATATTCGAATTCTGCTGAGAAATCTAGATTGGTATACAAATAATTAAAATGTTTGGTTTAGTTTGAAACGCTACAGGCATATTTTTGCAACACGTGGACTAAATGCCGAACAGTGGACAAATAGTAGGGAGTTGCCTTTCGATTATGGTGTTTCGATTATGATATTCCGAATCGGCTTTCAGCAGTAAATCATGGTCTTATTAGCCTTCGCGTTCCAAACAAATGATCAAAACGTTCCACACTAAACCAAACCGAGGACTAACTAGTTCACATGTATAAAAGAAAGTACATAGTTATATATACATGGGTAGTACATGTGTACAGTAGGGAGTGAATGGCTAACAAATGGTACTTAAGCGTAATTGTACTTATATCTTTATACCATAGGTAGGCATGCATCTATATTTCAAAAGTTATCGTTTCTGGGTTTTCTCTTTAAGAATGTATATATATATATATATATATATATATATATATATATATATATATATATATATATATATATATATATATATATATATGTGTGTGTGTGTGTGTGTGTGTGTGTGTGTATGTATGTATGTATGTACGTATGTGTATACATACATATATATATAAATATATATATACATATATATACATATATATAAATATATATATACATATATATACATATATATATATATATATAATATATTATTAGGGTATGTATACATGTATATGCATACATAATAAAGGTAGAATTGCAGATTCATGTAAACAGGTGTTTAAATTTTCCTATTTATCCTTTAAAAAACGACATATGAAAGTTTTTTACCTTATATTTTTAAGAGTGCAGTTCTAACTGAAAAAATATATTAAAAAATCTCATTGTAATAAGATTCTTAATCTGTTTTAATCTTCTGTAGCGGCCAAACTATTCCTCCCGTGAAATATACGGAAGAAGAGATACGTACTTGGTGAGAAAATACATTTAATTGAATAAAATTCTATATGTAAATTCTGTACTTTTTAAATTCTTTTATGAAAATTAACTATATAAAGTCTATTCTTTCTGAGAACAATAGCACAATTGAGTTAAAGTTTTTATATAGGCACTCAAATTAGAACTTAAAACAAAATTCAGTTCAATTAGTTTCAAAATGAAATTTACTGGATGGTTGAAGGTCAGAAACTTAATCCTTGCTCCATGAGACTGTATTTCACTTATTTAGAGATTGGTCGAATCCCTGGTGGTTACTGAATATCTGTGTTACACGGGGAGAGAACTTAAAGAGAGATAATTCAAAAAGACTTTAGGATTTTACTAATATTAACAACTAGCATATAGCCCATCATGTGACGAGATTAGTACAATTTTTAATTTACCAGAATCGTAAAGTACCCTATGAGGCAGGTAAAAAAAATGGTTTGTTTTTTGGCTGATAATTATCTGGTACACGCTCAATAATTTGTTTATATTCATACTCCTCTAAAGTCTCCCGATATTCTGAATGCAGTTAGAATCCCATTCAATTCATTTAGTCAAACCGTGTGGTTATGTATAAAAAACAAACACACAAATGAACTTCTTAATTTTCAAAGATATATAACTTAAACGCTAGATATATATTATTCCATGAAATAGACTCCTAGACTTTTATGAAAAGAATTTGTTGTTAATACCGGTGATAAAATTCTATTTGCAACAAAAAAGTAATCTATGATTACATTCAAAATTATCACATATGTACCTAATCTATTATTTAAGCCAAATATAAAAGAAAATTATTTATGTAATATATAAGTTAAGTGATAAAACGAATGAAAATATTACAAACGGTATTTAAATAATTTAAAATAGTAAAGGATTAAAAGAGATGGTTAAAAGAATGACATAATTCTAGAAAAAAAATTATTTTTACCTATTTATTATGTGATTTGATTAAATGCTCTTAAGCGGGGAAAAAGGGCTTGAAATAATGGCATTAAACGTTCGAAAAGGGGGGAAAGGGGGGGATTTTGAACTTTTTTTTATTTGCTTGGAATTTTTAACTCATCAAGAATCCAATATGGATGCCCCTATCCATTCCAGGTCCAACCGCTTCATAAATTCGAGGACAGACGGACAGATAACTTAGGCTATTATTAGGCTTAGAGGATTACAATATTGATCACTGTATCAGTAAAATCTTCAATGGGAGAATTTTTGCATTTATTTTGGGACTTGCCACAGTTACGAATACAATGAACTTTCTAAAAAGTAAGATTATTGTTGTCATTTGTTAGCTCAGAGCTTGTTAGATGTATAGTTGTATGAAAAATAAAAATATATAAAAGCAAATTTAACTCTGTTCTGGATTCGAGATTGTAATAATACTCTTTTAAACCTAAATTTGCAATTCATTGATCTTAAATATTCCATTAATTTTTCCTTTTTTTTATTTTTTTTTTTGTCAATTTATTTGCTTACTTGAAAAGAAAACTATAATAAAAAATAGACCATTTAATTTAATTCCCCTTTTGGGGACTATTTTCGAAATCTGTAATGAGTGACACAGATTGGGGAAGGAGGTGCTTGGAGAATAATACTCAGTCAAGGGTATGTGAAAAGGAACCGACCAGCTGGGGATCGTGGACTGAATAAGGGTGGGAACAGTAACCTCCTACTATAGTCCATGTAAAATCTATTGACGCTTCAAGGTCACTCTTCATCAAAGTCATCGGTTACTATGGTAGCGACCAAGAAGCCTGTGCATTCACACTTATTTTCAGCACTTCAGTTGAGGATTTGATTCCAATACGTTCAGACGACTTGCTTTATTATTATAAGCAAAGTCAAAATTTTTAGTTGTGCATTAATGCTTTAACTATTTACATAAAAAACAGTTTAACAATATGTATAAAATGCTTATAATAAATCACAGATGTTTTTGTCAAAATATAAAAATTTATTTTAATTTAGAATTCTTACTAAAACATTAGGAATCTCTACCTTCTAAAGAAATTTTCACTTTCTAAAAATGTGTCAACAGACCATAAATCTTTAAATACATAATAAAATTATACAAAATATTGTTATTGCACTAAGTCCTCTTTCAATTCTTGTAAAATCATAAAATAATTAATACAGTACAATTTTGAAATAGAAACTTTACTATGGTCCACATAATTTCATAATATACTTATTAACATACAACTTAAATTTAAGGAATTTCAGAACTACATTCTCTCAAATAAATTAATTATTAAGGAATACTTTTGATATTTAAATTAAAAGAATTATATAAATAGTGAGAAATTATAACTAATTACTCATTAAAATTAGCGAAATATTCAATCATCTTAATGATATTATTTCTGTAAATAATGCAACTGTGTGTGCATAAAAAAAAAATATTTTTTCAGTAGAATTTTTTAAATCTTACGGATTAGATTATAACATACAATTTTTGAATTGTAATTTTATAAAATGGAGTTATATCTTAAATTTATAAACTTAGAAACAGGTCTGAAATGACTCATAAAATTTTGTGTAAAGTGTTAAGTATTCTTTAAATTGTAGTCTAAATAAACATACTTTCATCATGCACGGAGAGCCCACACGATGCATGACACCCCTTAACACAGTGGGAAAAAAAGAGTAAAGTCTTTCCCCAACTATCGTTACCATAGTTACAGTTGGTCATAGGGGAAAAATCAGTGACCTTGAAGTGCCTATAGAGTTTACACCGAGTATAGAGTATGTCCGATATGTTTTAATGCATTGACTCTTATTGATAGTTCAATAACATTTAAGTAGTTTAAAATTCTCTCTGTTATACCAAAGTATGAAATCATAATGTTTATAATAGTTATTAAATGTTTGCCTTTTGAGTCTTAAAGGGTAATTTTACATTAATTCTTTCAATCTGTTGTCTTGGTTTCTTATATAATTTTAAAACTTTTAGTATTTGTCTGCAATGTCCATAAAATAACGTTATTGGCTTATAGTGAGATTCTTATTTAAACTGCATGAGCGAAAGTGTTAAAAATAAAAATTTATAAACTTGCAATATAATCCATTGATAGAAATATATAATGTAGGCATGAAAGGAAAAATGTGTATAAACAAATAAAAAAGTGAGATGATGCAATATCGAGGCAAAACAAGTAATTTTTTCTTCATCGGTAGTCTCAGTAATATCAATGATTAACCCTCTAAGCGGTTTGCACGTACAATTCCGCCAAACCGATGATGGCTTCAAAACGTGCAATTTTCGACCTCCATAAACGTTCCGAAAATTCATGTAATGTACAATTTTGCCAGTGCTTTCTTCCCTGGAGTTTTGAGGTAGGAGGGTGAGGTCTATTGTTTAGGAACTGCACCCCTCTTTCACTGACATTTATTGAGGGAATTACTCTCTGAGGCACAAAGACGCTGATAGCTTTTCATGGCTTTGTAAATCTCTATTTCAAGTATTTCGTTTGCGGTAACAGATTTATCATTAATTCTTAAATATCTTGGATGACTTTCGTAAACAAAATATAAATAAGTCTCCAAAAGAATATTTCTATTTGTACTTTTAGAATCCATTATTTCTTATGGGATAATACTACAGACTTGACGAGCTTTATGTGTATTAAAAATTAACAATCTATAATATCTATTTATATATCTATATATAACCGGGAGTAAAGGAACAATAACGAGGGTGGGTTTTCCATATTCCATTCTAGTCAACAAAGGGGGAAGGTAAAAATCATAGAACTCTTTGGCCACTGACATTAGCGTATTTTGGAGAATTTTTTCTTAGATGTGTTCCACTCGGAGGGTTAATGATTAACAGTTAGCAATTACAATAATTAACTAATTTAGCGTAATAATTAATTTTCTTAATTCTTAAAATGATTTAATATTATTGTGCTATAAAGAACAGTACTTAAAAGGAGTTTATGACTTTGATAAATATGTTTTGACTATCTGTAAATGCTTATATGAATCCTTGACAGAGAGTGTGTGTGTGTATATTGGAAAAGATTTTCATTCAATAAAAAAGTTTAATATGCTCTAATGACGCTATTTTTTTCTTTTTAATATTTATTCTAGGGGAATAGTATTCAAGAATCTTAAACTCCATCTTCCGACTCATGCCTGTACTCAGTATTTAGACGTCTTTACTGTTTTGGAGAAAGAATGTGGATATAGAGAAGATAACATTCCTCAACTAGAAGATGTATCAAAATTTCTCAGAAGTAAGACTTAGCTGTGTGTTTGAATAGATTTTTTTTATTTCGACTTAAATTACTTTTTATGCACAAATGAGATTATTGCATGCATTTTAGTATTACTAATATTTAATTTAAACTACTTAATATTAATGCATTAGCAGTTTTTGAAGAACTTTTATTTCATAAAATGCTGACTTGTCTATGTCTTGCAAAAAAGTATAAATTCAACCTCAGATAAGATATTTCTTGTAATTCAATTTTAATAGATAGTTACTTTCTACCGAACGACTTCAATGCAGAACAAAAATGAAGCAGTTTTGCTTAAATGTTTACGAAAATATTCAGTTACGTTATAAATAAAGTGACTATGAAACTGTAGAAATAATGTTACGTTGGCTTAGTGTTTGAGAAAGAAGAAATTTATACTCACTCATAAACACATGAAAAAATATGTCTTGATTAAATGTTTTATACAATTAAATGCCTAAGGAATAAAACTGGAATACAACTTATCATTTGTAGATATGGAAGGCTCCTCTCAACTAGACGTCGGTCTCTCAAAAAAATGGCGTTTCTTTTCCTTTTTCTCGTGTCGCTCCAAAAAATGTCTATCCCGCAAGCAGCGGATGCCAGAAGCGTTCACCCTCTTCTTTCATATGGTAAAAACCTTGTCCTCTAAAAAGCAGGCTGCCCCGCGACGAAAAAACAGGGGTCCACTCAAGAACGGAGGGATCAGAATCCCGCCAAACCAACGGGCCCTTCTATTGGTTGGGAGAAGTCCGAAATTTCTTCCTAGTTCAAACCGGTCCTGTTCTGTATGTCTTTGACGATGGCTCACGGGAAGAGGTAAAAAAAAGCCGAACCGAATGTAACTTATTGTTACAGAAACCCAAGACAGATATTATGTCATATCTCACATTACATTACCGTATCTGTCAGAGTACGGAGGCCTTAGCTTTTGGTGCCATGCACTCTCTTTATATCTGCATTATTGAATACATCTGATTGGTCAGATTCGCTCTATGAACTATTGAATTGATTTGATTCAGAAGACCAACTGAAGCTCGGGATCGTAAAGCCAAGAAAAAGTAACTTGCATCATCTAAGAGAGAACATATTTCTTGATGTAATTTGTGAAACATGTATTTATGCTACTGAACTATGACAAGCCAAATTATTCATTAATAATTATTTGAACACAAATTTTCATATTTGTGTCATTATCGAATACGTTTCTTGTACTGATGCCAGTATTGAGTACCCTCTATGATCACAAATTAATTATATCATGATCTTAAATATCTAGTACAGTGCTGAAGAAGCTGTTACTACTGAAACAGAATCATTACGACTCGTACCTCTAACCTTTATCGTTTCCATTTCACAGCTATTTTAATAAAATTCACTTTTCCCTATCTAACGTCTTTCTGGGGTAATACACAATATTCATTTTCAAATCAAGTCATAATCTTTGATAATACCTTTCTTGATATTCCGAAGTTTCTTTTCTGTATAGATATGTTAAGCTTTGAGACAACTTCATATCTATCTAAATGACACTTCATTACAATAGTTTAAGTATTCCACAACATCACCTATAAAATTTATAGTCAAGATTTGTAATGGGTGAAACATTTAAAACTGTATTTCAAATAACTTTTGTCGATTTTTCTAAAGTGAACACTTATTTTCAGTCACTTATTATACGGACGATTATTCTCGTTTTATTATATTTATATGTTCTGTTTCTATATATAGTGTTGTATTAGAGACGATTGATGATCAAACAGTAAAATGTCAAGGGCAATGTGTTCGAATATCACTACTGACTTGCAGTTTGTAATTGTACTGAATAGGCTTAAACAGTAAATATCTAACTCTTCAAACTTTGTGTAGCAAAACTTTGACCATTGTGCTTCAAACTGCTTTATAGTAGTTGTTTAACCTTGCTATTGTCAGGAATTCTATTTTGTGTAATTAATCATAATTTTCGTTGTTTTACTTTTTAACTAAGAAAGTACTAATGTAGTATTTAAAAACTCATAAAACTTCTCAAGTTACTCCCTATAAAGCAATCGATATCCCCCAGAGCAGTGTTTTCAGGATTTTTCTTTCATTCAGATTCCATGCCTCCAGTTTTAACACTAAATATACCATAACCAGTCAAATGACTGTAATGTATATGTAAAAAATGCTATGGGTAATGAACTAAAATAGAAATAAAATAAATAAGTACGTATTAAGTGAATAAAATAAAATAAAATAAATAAAAGAAATAAAATAAATAGGTATGTATTAAGTGTTGGTATGTTTAGTGTAAAACAATCAAGTATCTAGATAAAATAAATGCATTGTTCCTATACGCAAAAAAATCATAATTCTATAAGGAATATATAAATGTAGAAATATGTCCAACACTTAAGTATTGCTCTCAAAAAACATAAACTAACAAGTAACTTTCATCTACACTCAAATACCTGAAAATCAGAAACACATTTCATTAATATTCTGCCAATTTCATTAAACTCATACTTGTTTTCATTGAATGAACCCTCGGTGTTATGATAAACAGGTAAAGGTAAGATACTTAACTAAAGTCGGAGTGAGAAATGAAAACACAACTTATATTGAAGAGATTTTAATGAAAACAATCCTTGGAATTTTTATAATGTTCTAGTAAACTGATTTTATGCAAATTACTCATCTCTTAATCCTCCCTAGTGAGTAAGTATTACTACATACAAAGTACAGACCACCTAAGAAGCTCTTTATTAATATTTTCTCTTCCATTGTCATGAAGAATCTCGGTGTTTTTAAAAGTGTTTCTAACAAGAGAACGAAAATGTTTATCTGAGTTTATAATAAATGAGTGAGTAGTTTAAAGAGTAGTTTCTCTTTACTAAAAGTAAATGTAGACATTTGATTCTTTAAACTATTAAAACCATTAATATAATTAATAAAACCATTAATTAATTAACCATTAATATAATTTGGTTTCAAAGTCATCACTAAGGACCAATCAACAAACTGATGTTTGGAAAATACAGAAAAATTCAATATTGCTTTATATTCACTAAATAACCCTTCAGAAACAGCAAAGAGTTTTTCTTTCAAGAATACTCAAAAGAAATCCATCACGGAAATAGCTGAATTCCCTTAATAAGTATAAACAGCTGAATAAGTACAAACAGCTGTCACTCCGTTTTCTGTTACAGATAAATTGAATGAAAGGTAGTTTAATGCATGAAAAAATAAGGAATGTCAACAGCAGTAGTCATCTTGATCATAATATATTTAATGTTCACTACATAAAATAAAGTTATTAATTACGGTTTATCACATAATTCTTTTTCTGTTGCAACGTTTCATGTCACGTTTGATGTCCTGACTGAGATACTTTATGATAAATTAATTATGTTTACAAACCTGATTTATCAGAAGAAATACTGCAAGTTGGATATGGTGACATAAACATACACCCCGATATGAATATAGTTTCCACTTTAGGGTACACATGTAAACTGGATATAGTACTAATAATTCCAAATTCTTTATAACGTTATAACACAATTTTTAAATTTAACCTGTAACTACTGTGGACGCATTTTGTGTAATAAAACTATCTAAAGTTTTTCCTTTCAATTAATTTTTAACTACCTTGATACTTGACAAACGATCTTTACAATATGCTGCAGGAAGGTACTGAGAATAGCAAGTATCATTTATGATTTAGTGGGAAGAAAATACTTAAAGATGAAATTCATGATACTGCCCAACAGCAGTTAAAGGTTAAGATAACTTTACAAGAAGAACTATTTGGTATACAATCTTTAGTTGTTTATTTATTAACTTCTTACAACAGTAATAACTTAGGTAATTACTGACTTGCGGAAAAACATAATTACACTTCAACACATTTCAACTTAATTCAGTTACTGCCTGTTAAATTACGATAAAATTACATATAACAATATTTCAATCTCCCCTTTATATTCTGCATTATTTCTTCACTTTCATTGTTCTTTCCATTTACATATATGTGTACAATGAATATTATATGAAGCTACAACAGTTTTGCTAAACAAGTAAAACATGAATGATCCCATAAACTTTAAAATTTTTCAGCTCTTTAAGCAACTTAGGACTTATAAAGTGTCATTTAGCTGTCATTATACATTTAAGCACATGTATAAAGTCATGCTACACCGTGCCGGGCCTGGACACTGTCAAAAATTATCTTCTTTTTTTTTGTATACATTCGTTGAAATTACATTGGGTCATGGGAATGTCATGGAATGCTCTCTTGGAGCCGGGTGGAAAGTGTCTTTGCTATATAATGGACTTTCACCGTCCGTATCCAGATCGAAGCAAGGAAAGGGTTCGCCTCAACCCCAACACAATGTAGCATGAATCATCAATCAAATTCCGAATATATCGGACTTTGAGAAGAATGAGAAGTTTAAAATTATGTGGTTTAAAAGTAGTTCTTCTTTTAGGACGTACGGGATTTCAAGTAAGACCAGCAGCTGGATTATTAACAGCAAGAGACTTTTTGGCTAGCCTTGCGTTCCGTGTGTTTCAGTCTACTCAATACGTGCGACATGGATCTTCACCAGATCACACTCCAGAACCGTAAGTCTTTTAAATTAGCTATAACATAGCATCCAACTTTTCTCTATTTAACCAATTAGTTAAAGCTTTAGATACATATAAGTATTCTTTAAGTATGTGAACTTGTCGTCTATTTATGTATAAATTTGACGAATAATTTCAACTTTCAAAAAATATCTGGCCTAAATACGAAACAGATTTAAAAAATAGTCTATATATCTTAATTTTGGA
Source organism: Pardosa pseudoannulata (assembly GCA_032207245.1). Lineage (NCBI taxonomy): Eukaryota > Metazoa > Arthropoda > Arachnida > Araneae > Lycosidae > Pardosa > Pardosa pseudoannulata. The sequence goes on along the minus strand of CM063502.1, from coordinate 83,227,017 downwards.
GTGTAATTCAGATTTTAATTCTTTAAGCATGCATTTTAAAGCTAAAAACAGTTTGAAGTAATAGTATAATTTTGCAAAATGAAATTAACAAGCATGATTCTACATAGTATTATCTTTTAATACAGGGATTGTATTCATGAACTATTGGGACATATACCCATGTTAGCTGATCCTAGCTTTGCTCAATTTTCCCAAGAAATAGGATTAGCGTCATTAGGAGCTCCTGATACTGATATTGAAAAGTTTGCAACAGTAAGTATTATAGGCAAATGTTTTTAAACAAGTAAAATATAAAACTGTCATTCAAGTTACTGTTGTCTAGTTCATTAAATTTCCTTCAAGAACTATGATTACCATTAGCAAAGTAGACTCTACCTGATGAATGGACATTGCGTAACCAGCTTGCCAAGTTTTGCACTTCAGAAAATTTTTTTTACATAAAGATTTAAAATATCAGAAAAATAAATATAATACAGGTACTACATCTTCAAAAATAAGGTAATGGTACTCGAAAAAAATCGTATTTCAGTTTATTTGATTTTGAAGCTTTGGTAAAAATCTTGTTTGCCATTCCTGCTCTAGCTTATAATTCACAAGCCTTTTATGGAATCTTTCATCCATAAGGATTAAAGAACAAACACTCAAACAAAAACTGTAATTTAGTTTAAGCTGTTTTCAAAATATAAAAAACTAAATCACAGAAAATAATACATTCTTTAGTAGTTAGCAATCGCTATTAAGTTTAGACTGAATTAATGTGACAGTAAACTGTCAGTTCTGACGGAAATTTGAGTGAAAATTCGATTTTTGTACTTATGTTATTCAAAGAGAATTTTGTGATATCCATCATCTTATATATAAGCTACAACAAGAGATTCACTCATTTTTAAAACATTATATATTGAAAAGTATTAGACTTACAAATATGAATGATATATGAAAACAACTGCAGACTTACCAAGTCTTTTGCATACTCTACAAACGTTCTATGAGTTATACAACACACTTCCATGCAGACAGTATTTGAGATCGTTCCATATATTTTGTAGTATCATCCTATCAATGTCATCACTACGGCATTAATCTGATTCCTGAGCTCTTTTCGTGTGTTTGGTAGTGGATGTTCATACACAAAATCTTTGACGTGCTCCCAAAATAAGTATAAGAAGCTAAACCAGGTGACTTTTGGGGTGGGAGACATCTCGCATATTCTAACACAGAAAATCTCTTCAAGCTTATTTTTGTAAGCTTTCGATGTTTGATAGAAGGCCATGATGTTATCATGGTGTAATTCAAAATACAAGTTTTTACTTGTATTACTATAAAATATAGGTGTGGTACATTAACAACTCAATGCATGAGGAAGTACTACTATAATCCCTCTAACATTACAAGAATTATGTAACAAATGCTGGCTTATATTTTATAAACTTTGAATGAAATGTAGCATCTAAGAAAGTTACCTACTATAATGACTTTTGTTCTTTAATTTTAGCTGTACTGGTTCACAGTAGAATTTGGTTTGTGCAAGCAAAATGGACGGATAAAAGCATATGGTGCAGGGCTGCTTTCTTCTTATGGGGAACTGCAGGTAATTTTCTTTATTAATAACTCACTTTCAATTTTCTTCATCAAGCTGAGCACAAAGATAGTAGTAGTATTATAAGCCTTAACAAACTAGATTTTTTTAAAACTTTGTAATCTATTAATAGCTTTAAGACTGCTTAACAAACTGCTTCTTTGTTTGTAAATTCCAAGGGAACTAAATCCAATAACTAAATCTAAAAAAACTGTATTCTAGCATATTTTTAACCTTTCATAGCCTAGATACTATTCTTGTTGACCACATATAGCTCAAATTTTGAAAATTAGTTGCAGGTAATATTAAATCCAAATCATAGTGACTAACTTCTGAATTTATGGAATAGAAAGAACACTCTTGTGAAACATTTATATGGGATTTATCCCATTAAAGACATTTTCATAAATAAATCTGAACCAAAATAAATAAATTGAAAATTTTTCGATAGTACATGAAAAATTCGTGCATACTTCATCGGGAAAAGGAATCGTAAGCTGAATTTGTAGAAAGCTGATGTGCGAGAAGGCTTTTCGAATGAGCAGATTCTGACTGGATTACTTTTTCTTTTTAATTACTATGACGAAACTAAATGAAATTGACAGGTACTTAGCCTAAAATAACTGTTCATTATTCAGACAGTCCCGTGTTCAAAAGTAAATGCATTAGAAATAGACGTGTTGGTACTGAGAATAGTGAAATAGTACCTAAATAGGCGTACCTTCTATTCGTCGATATCTCCTAAGGAAGTTTTACTGAACATGTTCTTTTGAGCATTTTTACAGAAGAGTTTGTTTGGATGGCCTTGATGAAATAATTTATGTTACAGCATGCTTTATCAAATAAGCCAGAACATCGAATTTTTGACCCAGAGAAAGCTGCTATCCAGCCTTATCAAGATCAAGATTATCAAGACGTGTACTATGTAGCGGAAAGTTTTGAGGACGCTAAAGAAAAATTCAGGTATGTTTAATGCGATATTTTCTACATTATCAATATTATATATAATTAAATTTTTACTGATTTTTTTGTTTAAATAACGAATTTTTTATTTACCACCTTGATTTGTTCAAGCGAAATAGAAAGGAATTTTAATATTATACAATTTTCGAATTTCTCTCTGATGATTAATAAAGCTTATTATTGTAACTTATTAACTCATTTACATGATACTGAAAGGTATAAAATTTGTTCTTATCACCAGGAACATTTTTTATTTTGTAAAATTAAAGAATTTCTAAATGTATGTTTGGGGTAATAATTGTTCTGGCTATAATGATAAAAAAAACTAGTGCAGATATGTACTTTTTAGAGCTTGTTACCAGCAAAATTCAAAACTTATATATACTAATAATGAAAACGGGTTAAGAAGATAATTAATAATATTAACCTTTTTTCATCTTATCTTTGGCCATAAATCCTACAAAGAGTGCCACAACCTGAAATTTTGGAACTTAAGCAGAATTTTATGAATTTAACACTTTCTGTGTTATAATGCTTAAGTTCCAAAATTTCAGGTTGTATATCACAGAGACTATATAATAAATTAAGTTACCTTTAAGTAATCAGGTTATCAATATATTTTTAAATTAAACATAAAAGACAAGCGTTAAATATTTACTCCATTCAGACTAGTCTTTTAAACTATTTTAAAATAATTTTTAATTATTGTTTTGTGTTCTATTCTCAGTAATAAAACTGTACTTCTAAATTACCAATTACAGCATTTATGTGTGTATTTCTTTACAGAAACTACGTAACTAACAATCTAAAACGCAATTACGAAGTACGCTATGATCCCCTAACGCAGTCAATACAAGTCTTGGATTCAACGGAGAAACTTCAGCCCTTGGCTGATTCTCTCCGAACTGAAATCACACGACTTTGCAGTGCTGTCACTAAGTTGACCATTGAGTAACTACGAAGAATTGATGTACACTCTGGTGTTACAAAAACACTTTTGACCAAAGCAATTTCTGGAAGATACTGGAGTTGTAGATCAAAACATAATTACCTTTACTCCTCTATTAAATATTTACTTTAATTTTCTAAATATAATATGTAAATGTTACTTTCGTTTTCTTGAGGCTCTAAGAAGAACATTTTACGAAAAGAAATACCTAATTTATTGCTAAAATAGTGAATAGTTATTAAAAAATGCACATATATACATATTTAATATTTGTGATAAATTAGATGGTAATATTGCCGACATTTTGTTTCAGTTTTTTGTCAAACTTTCCTTAACATTTTCAAACATTCTGAAGTTACTAATTTAATAAATTTTGAGATTTTTAATTGGTTAAAAATAAATTTATCGTCTTCAATTTTATAACTTACATATTTAAAGAAAATGTTTTATATTACTTTAATTTTACTATGATAGTTTGATCATGGACTTGTATCATTCTATGAATTTATGCTTATATATGGTTTATAATCCCCTTTAATCCCAAAGACTCTGTAAAAGAGAATTAATCTGTTGTATGATCTGTATAAAGTACTTATACAAATTTATACAGAGATCGTGGTATTTTAACTACAGCATTATTTTGTTATCACTCATTTAAAATTATTTATTGATCAAATAAAATACATACTAACAATATCAAGAAAGCATAGTTAATTATAAGACTGACCTTCGTAAAATGTTTTACAAAGCTATTAAGAGAAATTTTCCTGATTCTTACAACTCTGTGGAAAAGACATTACTTTGTAAAATGCGTAACGTTCTGTTATGGTTTTCAGAAAGTAATCAGTAGAACAAATGCAGAAGATTAAAGTATTAACGTTTTTTGTAATATATTTATACATAGATGAAATAATATCCATAATAAAAAGAATAATAGTGTATGCTTATAACAATTTTCCAATGTTTTAAGTGTTTCTTCAAATATGATACTTGATTAAAAAAAAGCAATAAAATGTATCTTTTGCGAATAATGCTATTATAAAACACAGTTTTTAATTTATTTTGAAGCTAGCATGTTTATTTAAAGTATAAATTCATCTCTGTATCATAAGATTTCTTCCAGATATTGTCAAGATATTATATTTACTATTTAAGGCTCAAAATTATTTTTTAAATTATAGTTCCAAATTAGAGCCTATAATATATTCAATGCAACTACTATGTAATATTTTAAATAATTGTTTTATTATTTATTTCTTATGAAAAAAACTGTTATCCATATCTTTGATATTATAATCAGTATCCTTATTGATTTATTTTTAGAAGAATATGAATTTATTTTAGAGGTACACAGTATTGTTATTCATGAAATTTTACATAACTTTTCCACTAAGAAGTATTCTGATAATAATTTTTAAATCATTCATTTGCTCTCATTTATTAAATAAATGCACACGAGGTAAATAAATGACTGTAACTTTTCTCAGGAAATGCACTACTGAAGGGTAAATGGATAAAATAAATTCAAAGTTGAAAAACTTTGCTGCTGTAGGTAGATTTTTTATTTCCTTTAATTCACTATGAAAATCAAGCAGGTTGAACAAGTTAAAGAGGATTGCTTGTATACAATATAATACACAAATACACGCGCAAACACTCGCACACATCATAGCTCAGTTACAAATATTTCAAATTGAAAAAACAAAACTTGATAATTTAATAAAATAACTAAATATTAATTTAATTATAAAAAATAATTTTATTTAAAATCAGCATGAAAAGAATGTTTAATACTTTTAATAAATGTAAATAATTACCATGGAACAATAGAAACATAAAAAATGAAAGAAATAGAGCAAGGTAGAAAAACGTTCAATCTATCGAAAAATATTTTTATGGGAATAAAACTATTTCTAAAGCTATAACTAATACTTAAATTTAATTTATGCAACTAATTCTTGTTAAAAATTTTATTTTCGAGTACAGCCAAGGCGTCTGCATTCTGTCTTAGAAAGCTCTCTTAAAACAACGGATTCCTATAAAGCAGTGCTGTCCAAATTTACTTAGTCCGTGGACCACTTTGTATTCTAAATACATTTCGGGGGCCAAAGAAGAGTAGTTATTAAAAAGGCAATCGTTAATAATTAGTTTATTCACATGATAAAATTTAGACTTGATATATTTTATGTTGAAGGATACACACTTACAAAGTACTCAGGGGGTATGTACTTTCAAACTCATATAAGATGAATTGCAAAATATCGTAAAAGGGGCTATTTTTCTTCAATGTAAAGTTTAAAGAGCTCTATTTCCAAATCATTGTTGTATTCAGTAATATGTCAACCTATGCCCATTTCCATTTGATACTTGAATCTACAAAGTCAATATCAATGCTTAACAGATATCTGTATAAAATTAAATCATACTTAAAGTTATCAAATTTAGATAATTTTGTAATGAAATTTTCAATTAGAATATCAAATTTAGGTAGAAATGTATCACAATTTAAAAATGTTTTTTCATATCATTTAATTTCTTCGTAGCATTCTTTGCATGATGCAAAACCATTCATTTCAAAGATGTAAATAAGCATAAATTGGGATATAGATTAATTTTTTATTTCAAAAAAAATTATTTCCTTGGCGGGTCGCCAATTTGACAGCACTGCTATAAAGTTCAAACCCTTTTATGATTTTTTCTGAGTACATGGCCCCCATAAGCTGTAGATTCTTTAACAGTTGGACTGTATTAATAAATAAATAAATGAATACTTATAAATACTTATAAAGTCAATACTTTAAAAATTATTTTTATCAAGGTAAGGCTAAACTACTTGGCAATACCGACAGCTTAAGTAACATTTCAACTTGTAAATATTTCCCAGCAGGAGAACTAAAGCAAGAAGATGTATTCAGGTGTCACGAAAGGCGACTGCTCTTTAAAAATGTTTAATATATCAAGTCATTGTTATGCTTAAATGTTGTAATTTGGTATTTTACCAATTTATAAGTAGATATGATTAATCTGGTGACAATTATGCTTTCAACTTTTACTATGCTAGTCTTTAAATAGGTAGTACAAGAAACAGTGCGATTTCCGTGTATGTACGTTTATGTTAAGAATAATTCTCAAGAAAGGATTGTTGTATTTGTTTTGTCAATAAACTGTCAAGCATATCTGAAATGTTGTGTATAGTTTCATTTTTTGAACACATGCTTTTAAAACTTATAGATTATCTTAAAGATATAATACAAAGTTGAATAAAATTGAATAGATATATAGTCTGTTCCATAAGAGCGTGTAGTCTATTTCTCTGAAAATACAAACGAATTAGTTAAAAATACATTTGTACCGTGTAGTATACATATTAAACTAAAAAGCATTTCACCTAATAAGTTGTCTAGTCCTCGTTATTATCGATTATTGCTTGGCAGTGTCGAGGCATACTTGCGATAAGTTTTTCGGCTAATTTCAAAGGTAGATACCTCCAAATTTCTGGTATCCGGCGACTTAAAGCTTTCTATTTGCTGCTTTATATTGTAGACACATTTTCCCCTGAGCTTCATCTTCATGGGAGACCACACGTTTTCAATTGGATTGGCGTCAGGCGACTGAGAGGACCAATTCAGCCATTTTCACGCTTCCACTCGGTACACGCATGACTTCGATTATTGATTTAAACACAGCAAAACAAATGGAATAAAGAATATAACCATAAAGCATTCTTCTCTAATGTTTGAAGAACACGCGCAATTAAGCTGGTATCTGAGCGTTATCTATTGACGAAGTTATGAGTGACCCGCTCTTATGGAACAGACTGTATCTAAACGATGCTACAAAACAGAAAATACTATCGTAAAACATATCAAAAGGGGAAGTAAATATTGAAAAAATTAAGAAAGGTATCTAAATTAAGTCTGGTATATTTATGTCACTCCCTGTAAATAGCTGAATGATGAAACGTGTTTCAGAAATTCCTCAAACAAAACTTTTGATAATCTTCCAGGCAGTTCTTTTGATAGCTACATTTCCTTTATTTTTATAAATACCATTACATACTTGATAGAGTTATTAGTATCCTACAAATTACAAAATTGCAGTTTGGTGAAAATCCCTTGTAACTTGACTTATTCTGTAACTAAAATACGGCTCATTATGTTGATGATATCTTTATTAACTTTTATAGTATTCTCTTGGTTTTTCTATAAAGTTTCTCTATTAGCTACGAAATTATAACAAAATACTGATATCTCTTTCATGCACAGTAAAAAAGTATTACCTTAAAAATGATAATATTTCATTGTCAAATAATTTATTTTATTAAAATTACATCATAATATTCAGCTTTCAAATATACAACTAATGTATCGTAAGTTGTTGGTAAACTCTGGAAATTATAAGTAAAAAAATTGTAAATCATTTTCGAAAGTTTTCAAGAAACTTTTATGTATTCTTTGATGTATGTGCTGTGTTGACACTATTTCATATTTACATTCTCAATAGTCAGTCAAACATAACGCGTAATTTATAAATCATTTCCAGCCTTATGTTATTCAGTTTGAAAACTGTGTAAATTCCAAAGTGCACCATAAATTTTGTGTACATAGTGTAAAGCACCATTTCTCGAACTGTGAGTATCGTGAGACAGTGCCGACAAGACATTGAATGTATATATATGAACCTCTTTACAATTTACACAAATCTGATGTTGGCTTTAAAATTTTCATCAAGCGACATGATAAACGACATGACTAATGACGACATGACCATGAATCCCACTCCTGCAGGGGTTTTCATAGCCTTTCAGTGTCAATTTTAACAGTAGGTCCTGGGGTCATTAGCTCTCAAGTGGGAAAAAAAAGTAACGTGTACTACTCCAAATCAACCATCTTGAATATTAAAACTATAACTTTTGGAAAATCCACAAACTATGAGTACTTTCGAGTCTTTTATGTTTTCCTTAGTATTCTTTAAAGCTTCCCTACTGAGCAATGAGATTATGTCAGCCTGTAGCACAGGTAATTAAAATTACCTTTTAGGGTCTTATTTTTTATTGTATTGAGAACTATTACAAATTCGAAAAAAAAAAATTTTTTATTTTATATCTGTGTACCCTTTAGTTTACAAGAAATAAAATACACTCATGTCCATAAATTAAGGATAATTCAGAATCACACAGAAATTGAGCTCTAAAATAAAAATTTCCCCTGTAGAATTATCACACACATCTTGAAGAAGAATATGCAAATTGCAGGAAACCACCAGATGGCGAGGATAGTACGTCACAATGACGAGAATGTATGAAAGGGGTATATAAGGAATGGTAGCAAAGAAGTAAAATTGTTCACAATCGCTTTAAAAGCCTTTCATTGCAATAACCATACAGTTATGGCACAAAGGAAGCATTTGGATGATTTTTTACGCGGTAGAATTATCGGACGACTGGAATGTGGACGTACCCAGCTGGAAGTATCCGAGGAACTTGGAATCGCCCAGAGTGTCATCTCCAGGCTTTGGCAACGATTCAAACATGATGATAATATGAGTAGATGTTACAGCACAGGTCGCCCCCGAGTTACTATGCCGAATGATGACCGGTATTTTGCAGTTACTGCCAAAAGAAACAGACGGAGCACAGCATCAGACCTGTCTCGTCAGCTCTCTTCAGCTACCGGTACGACAGTTTCAAGGCAGACCGTGTACAGACGCTTAGGGAACATTGGTCTATATGCTCGTAGGCCTGTCAGATGTGTTCCCCTTACCGCAACTCACTGTCGCCTGCGATTATGCTGGGCTAGAGAGCATGCATTGTGGACACCGCAACAGTGGTCTTGTGTGATGTTTTCCGACGAGTCCAGGTTCAGTTTACATTCTGATTCTCACCGGACTTTCATATGGAGAGCGCCAGGTACCCGTTACCACCATTGAACGACACCGTTACGGTGGTGCAGGATGGCTCGTTTGGGGAGGAATTATTCTTGGTTCCAGAACTGACCTGCATGTTCAGAGTATAACGATGACAGGCCACATCTATCGGGATGTCATTCTGGAACAACATGTACGTTTGTTTCGGGGCGCCATGGGTCCTGAATTTCTGTATATGGATGACAACGCCCTACCTAACCGTGCAAACATTGTAGACGAATGCCTTCAATCGGAGGATATCACCCGTATGGATTGGCCAGCATACTCACCGGACTTAAATCCAATAGAGCATGTGTGGGACATGCTTGGCCGACGAATTGCAGCCCGTCAACTCCCTCCCAACTGTCTATCGGAACTTCGGAGGGCATTGCTTGATAAGTGGTGTAATTTTCCCCAAGATCAGATTGATAATCTGATACCCAGCATGCGTAGGCGTTGTAACGCTTGTATTGCATCGTCCGGGAGACATACTCCGTATTAACCATCATACTAACCATGTTATACTGTTTTCTGTAAATAGGTTCTTTTTTGAAATTTACTCCAGGGAGTAAAAATCGCAATTTTTATTATGTCAAACATATAGCATCTTTTTTGCTCTTTACCTTTTGTTTAATAAATAGACTTTACAAATAAGTCAAATTTGTTTCGCTTTTGTCTCTTTCATTGCATAAACTTCATTACCCTTAATTTATGGACATGAGTGTAAATATCAAATGTTTGAATGAATGGTTTTAAATAGCAGAAAAACTATTATTATTGATATTAACGAAAATGTTTCAAAATCCACTTTTTAAGTAAATCCAGTATCATCTTAAATTGCAACTCATACAATTAAATAACAAATATATACAGTTAGTTTTATTTTTTTTTCAGTTTTTTTAATTGGCAAATTTTTAAAAATTTTAAATTTAAATTAATCTTTTTTAATTTCCATTCTCTATTGTATTTTTATATCAATATATAGTATTAAAAAAGACAATAAATAAATAAATAATGAAAAATTTATGTTTTAAACATTTTTAATTTAAAAAAAATTAAGGAAAAGGAAAGAACCAGAAAAAAACGGAGGTTAAGCAGGAAATTGAAATAAATAAAGGCTGGCAGATTTCCCTTGTTCAGTTTTTAAATTGCAGTTAATCAAAAACTTTCATATTTAGACCTTGCAATTCTGTGGAAAAAAAATTGAATAGAGGTCAATGAAGAATTTGCACATTTGGGAGAATGGAACAACTTAATATTTTCCTGATAATTTCAGACTCGTTAATTCCCAAAATGTAAAAAAAAATGGGTCCATTATTTTTAAAATTAAATTTAAATATATAAATAAAAATTTTATTAATATATATAATTTTGAAAAAAGATATTTAAGTGAAAGTTTGAGCTGAAAAGGTTATATCTAAAAAGATAGGGGGGGATGGTAGAAAAATATTTCGTACAAGCATCATCTCTTGACACCATTTTAAATTATTACAAAAATGTAAGATAAATTTTTACGTGAATGATATAATTTTAATATCTTGAATCCATAATTTTGTCTTTGAAAGTTCGCAACACTGAGACTGATAGTCCAAAAACCGGCTCTGCTGTACAGAAGCTGTTAACTGTTTTGCAATCTTCCTGTTTGGAGAACTTAGATTTAAAGCTTTTGTGAGTCTCATCACGTAAAATAGAAATCAACTGGAAACTAGAGCTCATAGAGTATATAGAGCTGAATATAAAGTCATAGAAATCCATCAGGCTCGTCTAGCCCATTAGTAGAATAGAAATGTAATATTTTTATAATTCAAAACACCAGAAAATATTAACAGATATCACTTTAAATATGTGAATGTTTTATTTACATTTTATCTTTAGGTAAATATTAAAAACATCAAAATGAAACTTTTAATTCTGTTATTATATGGTTTTATAAAGTTTTTTCACTTGGTATTTCATGGAAAGGTGTTTCCTATGAGCAGGGGTCTAAGCGCAATTATATCTGGGAACCATTGGATGAAACAAAAATGTAACTCTTAAAATCAAAGCAAATTTCAAGCAATTCCTTTTTTAAAGTTTTATAAACATGAAATATAAAAAAAAATTCCACAACATTTTTTATAGCATGCGTTTACATGAAACTTTACTTTTCCAATTACCTCTAAGATACCTTCTATCTTTGAAAGACGAATTAATTTACGGTTCAGTGAGTTTTCCCTTCTCTTAATCTTTGAATTCCCTAAGAGAAATTTCACTGTATATATTTAACGTCTCATTTACACATATTTTGTTCATATTTCTATTAATTAAATGACATTTCCTCGATTTTAAACTGAATTTTTTTCCAAAATACATTTAAACCGCTTTAAAATGTGACAATTATTTCTAGTAAACGCCCCTAGATGGTACCACTAGCTATACCTAACCTTTAATTCAGTGGCAGTCGTCGATCTCTAATGGAATGGAATGTTTCAAAACTAGATCACCGGTCATTCACAGAAATGCTGTGAAATGAGGAAATTGGATTGCCTCAAGTGATAACGGCAAAATTATGGAGATAAAAAAAGACTATTTCAATAGCTTTATGAATCGTATACAGGATGAAAGAATTTCTGCAGACAGACAAGGATTTTATGATAGGAAAATAACGTAGTAAAACTACATGGCACCGTTTATAACATAAGCTATGAACGGTTGATGATACACACTGTTCATATACTAAATGTCAAGATTTCAACACTTTTAATAATGATTGCCTTTAGACTTTTTTTTCATTTTTTCATTTACTGGTAAATTAAGTTCTTTAAACAAATAGATTAATTTAGTCCACGCGTGAGAAAATTTGACAAAAACAAAATGTGATCAGCTTAGTGAATAAACAAACAGAAAGAAAAAAAATTCTGTTTCTTTGAATAAAGGCAGGTAAGGCTTCAAATTTTATTAATGTCAGAACAGATGTTCGCTTAAATCACTTTGCTCTGATTTTCATCAAAAAATTTTAAAAGTAAATAAAATCATTTTATAACAGTCAAAGATGTTTCTAATCAATACAATAGCCAGCACTGGATCATACCATAGACAAATGAGATAAAAGTCTAAATATCGTTTTTTTTTTTTTTTTTTTTTTTTTTTGTATATATCGGTTAGTTTTTAATCGATAATTTATAAACAACAGATATGCCATGTATGCTGCAATTTATAAAGAGCACAAAAATAGTATCAACATTTTTAAATATAGAAATATTATTGCCAATATAACTTTGCCTATATTAAGTGCATTGCTTGAAAGATCATTCTCAACATTTAAAATTCTAAAATATTGCTTAAGAAACTCAAGAGTCAATAAAAATTAAATTCTTTAATTTTGCTAAATTAAAGACTAGAAAATATAATTTTTAAATAAAGTTTATTCATATGTATATGCTTACCTTTGTTACATATTTAATTAAAAAAAATTTCAACTAATATTTATAACACAAACTGTTCAAACGTTTATTGTTGTACATTAAATATTTTTATTAATACAAATTTAAGATTTGTTTTAGTTTTTCATATTATGTAGCTTTATTTTGTTTGTTTAATATTTTTTGTGCTGTATTTCTTGTCGGAGGGACCTGGTGAGAAGAAAATGTCTGGGACCCTAAAGAGGTTGAATCCAGCCCTGACAATAAATAGCAAGATACGAAGTGATATTAAAACAGAGATAGTTTCTCATACAATTTTACTTTCTTTGCTATATATATATATATATATATATATATATATATATATATATATATATATATATATATATATATATATATATATATATATATATATATATATATATATATATATATATATATATATGTATATATATATATATATATGTATATATATATTATATATATATATATATATATATATATATATATATATATATATATATATATATATATATGTATATATATATATATATATATGTATATATATATATATATGTGTGTGTGTGTGTGTATATATATATATATATATATGTATATATATATATATATATATATATATATATATATATATATATATATATATATATATATATATATATATATATATATATATATATATATATATATATATATATATATATATATATATATATATATATATATATATGTATATATATATATATATGTATGTATGTATGTGTATGTATGTATATATATAAGAAAGAGAAGTGTAAAAATGGGCGTTAATAATTAAACGAGTTATAATTAAAAATAGTTAGAACTAATTAACGACAACTTAATAGGAGAAAGACACACCCTCGAGCGGAACTGTACAGAGTAAAATAGCTGACGCAGAAGTAAACATAGGAATTTTGCTTAAATAGCAACTCCAGAAAAGACAGTTCTGAGAGGAAACTCGGAGGTGATAACATCCTCCACGCTTGTGATGAGAAAAAAGGATATCTAAATGACATAGCCGTGGACAGAAGAATTACAATAAAGAAGTTTTATATATGAAATCAAATGTGTCTTCCATGCTTTAGCCACTCGTCCATGTCATATATATATATATATATATATATATATATATATATATATATATATATATATATATATATATATATATATATATAAACGTATATATATATATAAAGTTTATAATGAGAAAGGAAAACGTAGCAAAACATAGGACAAAAAATAAAGGTTTAAAGATATTTTATCTCTTCAGTAGTACCCACAAACATCATTAAGCAAAAGGATTGTTTTTGAAAGTTGTGATCTATACAATAAATACATTTTAGAACTTTAAGAACTTCTTTTTCGTTTTAAGAAAAAGAACAAAAAATAACAACATTTTATGCTACAACTCTAAGTATAAAGGTGCACTTGACAAGATAAAGTTGAGTGAAAATCGCCGTTAGTGGATGTCAGTGAATTAACATAATTAAATGAATAAAAGAAATTATCGGTCATAAAGTTTTGTGGACGAGGGCCAAACAGGTAGTGTGCTATCTTTCGGTGTTAAAGGCAATGGGTTTGAATCCCGTTCTTGGCATGGATGTTCGTAGCTATTCGGAATTGGCTTTAAACGGTAGATTCAGGTCTCATTAGCCTCGTAGTGAAAAAACTAACGGTTACATTACAAAACAAACTCTAAAGAAGTTTCTTTTCAATACAATATCTTATTAAGAAGTGAAGAACAAACAGTGTACTATCAAACAGAACTTTCTTTCTTCTAAGGGTTTTATCTTACCTTTATATACCCTGAATCTGCTACTGAAAGCTTTGAAAACAAAACCTTTTTTTTGGTAACGATGTGATGACAAAAATTAAAATGTTCCTGTGTAATGAAAGTAACAAGAAAGTACTGGAACGACGATTGGCGCAAATAGCAGGGTGGAAAGCAAAACATCCTAAATTATAGCGATCATCAAATCCATAGGGAACTTGGCACTTTATCAAAAGCTAAGTCACGTAAAGTTTTTATCAGGTCGTTACCCATCCAGTATTCATAACGTGACATAGTTTTGATACATAGTCTAAATATTTTCTGATTTTTTATTGTGTATCTGTGTTGCAGTATAAAGTACATTGGTATGCAATAGAACTCTCAACACAGAGCAGAAAATTTATACTTGACTCAGTGGGATTTCCGAGTATTTTATTATCGACCGAATATGACGTATTTACTGAATACAGTTTTGCCCTTTATTTAATGACGTCTCTTTGATGCCTTACCAGTTTTATCCTGTCAGACAGCAGTATTTCCATTAAGTCGTGAAGGGGTTTCTAAGTGCCATATAATATTTATGTCCACATAATATTTAGGCAGAAATTTTAAAACTTTTGTCAGCTATAAATACCCTCTCTAGAAATATGTATAAATTTGGTGGGTTTTATTTTCAATACTTAAATAGTTTGGTAAATCAAGAATTAAATTTAATTTTGATTTTGCATATTCGTAGAAAAATAGGCCAACTAGATACATTACCTACATGGCCTACAGCTACATGGCCTACAGCTTGCTGCCTGTAACTCGACACTAAATCTCTCTACTAATACTAAGTTCCGCATAAACTGTTAAATTGACAAATGGCTACACTCTTAACAACAACTCCAGTAAAAACTGAAGCTTTCACTCGAATACGAAGAATCCCGTGCTCTTTAAATATATATATACGGCATCTACTTGTAGAGAGTTTCTAAAAGTCTATCAAGAATCAAACAAGGTATGTGTCTTTCAGAAGTGTTCACTGAATCTTCTAATTTTCACCTTCCAGTGGAACTGCCTATTGTCTTGCCGCCACAAGGCCGGACAATAGCCGAATAGATAGAGACTGCCTGTCGGCGTCTGTGGGTTCGAATCTTACTGCTAGTACAGATATCAATTGATCAAAATTGGCTTTAAGCAATAGGTCTCTCTCTAATTAAACCTCGTGTAGTAAAATATTGTTAGTAGCATTCCAAACCCAACATGTTGGGACAACTGTTCAAATGGCTAAGTTTTCTTAACCATCAGACACTAAATTCAGCCGTCGTCATTTAACAAGGCGTCCTGGCAACAGACTAAGTGATGTTTGGTCACTAGATGCTATCTAAAGTTACACTTTTTATGGTAGCGGTGCATAAAAACGTAGACATTTTGGCGACGGACGTTTAGAATGCTCCTGTCATTGAAATTCAGGAGATTGTATATTGATTTAACAGTATCCCTATCATTGATTAGAAGCAATTTATTGTCACAATCTGCAGCTTACTGGAGGACAGAAGTCTACTTCAACCTGTCATCCTGAGAGCACAAAACCAATTGAAAGACGAATAGGTAGATCGCTATTGGTGTCCATGGATTCGATTCCCATTGCAAGCGTATGTGTTCGCAACCGTTCAGAATCAGCTCTAAGCAGTAGGTTCTTTATTAGTCCTCGTGTAACCAAAAAAAGTTTTCTAAAATAAACCTGTGAACGCAACTTTGAAAAAAGATGACCAATTTCCCTTAACAGTCAGTTCGATTAGCACTGACCAACAAAGCTTCGATGTCCTCGCAACAGATTAGGAACTGTATGTCACTGGTAATCATCCACAACGACACATATGACATAGGTGTATAAAAACACAGACATTTTGGCGACGGTATTTTAAGATTCTTCTGTCACAGATGATCCTGCTGTTGTGTATTGATTTAAGAGTATCCTTATCTATGAGTAGATTAGAAGCAATTCATTGTAACAAAACTCCCAGTTCTTTCTCAGTACCTACAGGAATAGAATTTATAATGCCTTAAAGGACATGATATTCTTTCAAAAAAAAATATTTATTTTAGCATTACGACAAACAGTGTAACTGTTTTGTAACTAAGAATTCAATTTAAAGCATACTCAGAAAGGTAATGTCTGTTTGAACAGATCGTTAATAAAAAAATTTTAATTTCATCTTTTTAAAGTATTTTAAAATTCTTATAACTTTTTCAGTTATTAATATTCTTTCTCCAATATTTTTAAAATCTGTTAAAGCCTCACACAAGATTGCCCACTGTATTCATATACCTCAAATGTTTAAAAAAAAACTCTTATTGACTCAGTGAAAAACAAGGAAATTTAACAGTTTTTTGTATATATTCATACATAAAACAAGAAATGAACAACTTACTGCTAATTCCATGCACCGTGTTATTCTATACATTACGGAAAACCTGTAAAAATTTAACTCTTATAAAAAAAAAAAATATTAACATTTTCTATGCATGGAATACCGAAAAAAAAAACAGGGAGAAAAGCCGTTTAAACTTTTCATTTGTTTAAAAACACCCTATAAATGAAATCATATACATAAAAACTTTCGGAATACTGAATGTATAATTTTTTGCACACATCTGTAGAAATGTTTGAATGGTGATTTAAGCCAATATAAAAAAAAACCCCGATATTTTTACAATACTTAGGATTCCATTTCCTCTTAAATACATCAAAAAAATTAATCATATCTTAAAATCCATACATTTACTTAAACCAATTATTAAAAATACAAAAATTATTCCATATATTATTAAAATGTTTTTGTCTAATGCCACTTGGTCAAACCAAGCACTATTGAGCCATACGCTATTGTTATTAAGGCAAAGGGGATACTCCACTCAAAATTTTTTTCTTGTAATGGTCGTAAATTTCCAGCAAGCAGAAGAAATAGCTTGGCCTACCATCCCCCAGAATTATTGATTGAGAACTTGGAGGACACTGTATTCACGAGCACTGTATTCACTTGGAGGACACTATATATTTCACGAGCCCCAATCACCTTTAATGAACACGGCGGATCTTAGACTGGCTCGAGCTCCGAAGTTTCAACCCTCCTGTTACGAGAGAATTACCTTTGCCGACTGAGTTACCGCGGCTCGAAAAGGGTAATTTAAATGAATAAAAATTAATATACTGTGTTCGGATATTCGGAAAAAATTCATGTCAGAGAATAATTTATATCGATTACGAAAGATGCTTAGTATGTGTTAGAGAGTAAATATCCGACAGAAAAGTATGGAATACAGGTGGCGATTCCTGCATAGGTGGAAAGCCTCCTAATTTTTCAAAAAATATTTAATTCGATAAAATATAATTTGATTTCTTTTCACTTTTTCTTAAATTTTGAATAAGTACATTACGACACTATGAAAGTAAGTCCATACCAAGTTTCTGTAAATAAAATGCTACATTATGATTAAAACTTTAAAAAAATCGGGAATGCTCTCTTGATTTTTATAAGGACGTCCCATACAATAATTTTTTTTTACGAGAATGATTTAATGACATGCTTTTAAATCTTATTATTCCCTTACACTAAATCTTTTGGAGTCATATTGTTGTTTCTTCTAAACAGTCCCTAAAAATCACTAATTTGAACCCTCAATTGCTCGTATACCCGCCTACGTATTATGTCAAAAATGTATTTATCAAATGTCACCCGGTTAGCTGCTAGACCATTAGGATGCGGACTGTCTTGTATTTTCTGCAGTACAATAAAAAGCAGACAATGTAAATTATTTGTCTAAATGAGTCATATCTTCTTTCATTGAACTCAAATCTTCCGTGGACCATTTATTTCTCATCTGAATTTACTACGATTTTTTTGTGTGTTTTGTTATCAATTAACAATAGAACTGCGGGAATTTGGGTCTACGTAGAAAGGTCAAAAGTACCTCGATTAATATGAACCCTTGTCGTTATTCAAAATGTACACTGTATTTATACGCAAAGATATTGATTCATTTTTAGACTTTAAATTATTATACTAATTTATAAAAAAATATTACAAAATTACACTATCGAAATATATATAGTTAGAAAAATAAAATAGACAACTTTAATTTTATTTAGTGTGTTATTCAAAATGTACACTGTATTTATACGCAAAGATATTGATTCATTTTTAGACATTAAATTATTATACTAATTTATAAAAAGATATTACAATATTACAATATTGAAAAATATATATAGCTAGAAAAATATATAGACAACTTTAAAGGAATTATTTAGTGTTGTTATTCAAAATGTACACTGTATTTATACGCAAAGATATTGATTCATTTTTAGACTTTAAATTATTATACTAATTTATAAAAAAATATTACAAAATTACAATATCGAAAAATATATATAGTTAGAAAAATATATAGACAACTTTAAAGGAATTATTTAGTGTTGTTATTCAAAATGTACACTGTATTTATACGCAAAGATATTGATTCATTTTTAGACATTAAATTATTATACTAATTTATAAAAAGATATTACAATATTACAATATTGAAAAATATATATAGTTAGAAAAATATATAGACAACTTTAAAGGAATTATTTAGTGTTGTTATTCAAAATGTACACTGTATTTATACGCAAAGATATTGATTCATTTTTAGACATTAAATTATTATACTAATTTATAAAAAGATATTACAAAATTACAATATTGAAAAATATATATAGCTAGAAAAATATATAGACAACTTTAAAGGAATTATTTAGTGTTGTTATTCAAAATGTACACTGTATTTATACGCAAAGATATTGATTCATTTTTTACATTAAATTATTATACTAATTTATAAAAAGATATTACAATATTACAATATTGAAAAATATATATAGTTAGAAAAATATATAGACAACTTTAAAGGAATTATTTAGTGTTGTTATTCAAAATGTACACTGTATTTATACGCAAAGATATTGATTCATTTTTAGACATTAAATTATTATACTAATTTATAAAAAGATATTACAAAATTACAATATCGAAAAATATATATAGTTAGAAAAATATATAGACAACTTTAATGGAATTATTTAGTGTTGTTATTCAAAATGTACACTGTATTTATACGCAAAGATATTGATTCATTTTTAGACATTAAATTATTATACTAATTTATAAAAAGATATTACAATATTACAATATTGAAAAATATATATAGTTAGAAAAATATACAGACAGCTTTAATGGAATTATTTAGTGTCTGACAATCAACGTTTCTTGACATAATTCAAGGGCCGTTTGGGCAACTATATATATATATATATATATATATATATATATATATATATATATATATATATATATATATATATATATATATATATATATATATATATATATATATATATATATATATAGTACCTTTTCTACCCATCGGTATTTTACAGTTAGAACAAGTATCTACAGTTTTGTTTCCAAGCTTGGAAGCTTAGTAATGAACCATTTTTCTCATAGGCACAGATTCTTCAATACTATATATTTTCATGGTTTGATTTGTTTGGTTTGTTTTGAAGTGCTACGATCTACTCTTTTGCAACACGAGGGTTAATGAGACCGGGACCTAAAGCTTAATTCCAATTCCGAAAAACTACGAACATCCATGCCCCAGTGGAGTTCGAACCCACGAACTCCGGTACCGAAGGCCCAGAGTTCGTGAGTTCGAATATTTTCGTTCGTTATATTTTCATGGATTTTTATGGATATGAGATTCGAAAAATTCAAGATACTTATTTCAATTCGTTAATAACTTTTTGAGAAAATAGGACATAAAACAGGTTTTGGGTCAAAATGACCCATTCCGAACCATTTTTCGAATTTTTTTTCCCTACATTTAAATTTTATGTGGGATAAGAGTGTTTTACACTGACCCATCTAAAGACATAGAGCAGCAACCTTTTGATGACTTATCTCCACAACAGCGACCCTTAACGACTATCTAGCCACTGCTGACTTACGAGAGGCCCGTCATGGTTCGATTTTAATGTGGCCTAACCCGGTAAGGAGCAAACACTACACAGGTAAGCTCTAGACTACCAGAAAGAATTCTAAGAAAAGATCCCTCAAGTACCCCGGGTTCGTGAACCCCGTTCAAAACTAAAGGGGGTATGCCCCTGAGGGGCTTATGGGGGATAAGAGAATTTGATTTACACAGACCCAGCTTAATAAAGCCATACAGTAGCAACTTGCTACTGATTCCAGTCATCACAACAGCGACCCATAATGGCTACAAAACCGCTGCTGACCTACGAGAGGTCCGTCATGGTTCGAAGATTAATGTGGTCCAACCCAATAAGGAGCAAACACTACACAGGTAAGCTCTAGACTATCAGAAAGAACTCTAAGAAAAGATCACTTAGGTACCTCAGGTTCGTGAAGCCCGTACACAACTAAAGAGGGGGGGGCTGGAAGCTTATGGGAGATAAGAAAATTTCTTTTACGCCAACCCAGCTTAATAAAGCCATACAGCAGCAAGTTGCCACTGATTCCAGTCATCCCAACAGCAACCCATAACGTCTACAAAGCCGCTGCTAACCTACGAGGGGTCCATCATGGTTCGAAGATTAAAGTGGTCCAACTGTGTATGGAGCAAACTCTACAAAGGTAAGCTCAGCATTACCAGGAAGAACGCTAGAAAAGATCACTCAGGTACCCCGGGTTCGTGAACCCCTTACATACCTAAAGGAGGTGTGCCCCTGGGGGCTTAAGCATACTTTCAGCAGAACCATTTATAATCATAGAAAAAAAAATTTAATAGCGATTATTTGCAATGGATAGTAAGAAGCCTGTTGCAAACTACAGGGATGCATTCCATTCTGCACACATGAAATTAAAATAATAAATTGTTATAAGCTGTAAATATTTTACTGTACAATAAATCATTTTTTAGAGAAAATCGTATGCATTATAAACCTACCCTTACTCTAAAATAAGTTTTTAAAAAGTTGCATACCTTAACAATAGTATAACAGTAACAACATTCGACAAGAATAGGGTAGCATTCTATAATTAAGGAAGATTATGTCAGAAGATAAAAAGTTTTTGAAGATATAAACTGTTATTTTAATTATCAGACGAAGAACTTATCAGACCATTCCCAAGTAGGTATGCAGCATATGTAACGATCAAAAATCCAGCATATTTGATATTCCATCACACTTGGTAGAAAGAACACTACATCATATTTTGTTATATTTCATTCATAGAATGTTGAATATCAACCTATACTTCAAGTAGTTGCAATTTTTTAATTATAATTTTGTTTTTAGTTCAGTTCAATTAGGTTTGGTTGGCTTGTAGCGTTATGGTCTACTGTTTTGCAACATGACAGCTAATGATACCGGTAGCTACTGCTAAGAAGCGCTATCAGGCCGAATAGATAGAGCAGCGCTCTATCTATTCGGCCATCATTCGGTCAGTTAGATTTGGAGCATTATGGTCAGTTATTTTTTTTTAAGCAAGCAGTGGGATTCGAACTCACGTACTCCACTACCGAAGAGCAGCGCTCTATCTATTCGGCCATCATTCGGTCAGTTAGGTTTGGAGCATTATGGTCAGTTATTTTTTTTTAAGCACGAAGTCTAATTAGATCGATACCTACATCTTAACCGTCTGACTGCTACGAAACGCTATCACGCTTGTCTTGTGCTGTGTCAAAAATGCAGAGAAGTGTGATCACACTGCTGTATTTTACTATAATTTTCACTCTAGAGATTAAGTCTTATTTTTCTCTCAATTAATGGGAAAATTATAGTAACATACACCACCACGATCGCACTTCCTTGTATTTTTTGACAGAATATATGAGAAGAATGATAACGCTTCGCCGCACTCAAATGGTTAAAGTCGATTATGAATGACTAGAAACATCCCTACCAACAGTGGTCCTCGAATTCCCAAACTCCGGTATCTGAAAGCAATGCCCTACGATTCCACTTTCATTCACATTATAATTTTCCTGCGTCATTCAATTCTCTCGCATTATACATAACAAATAAAGAAGTAAGTAAAAAAAACAACAACTAAACACTTCGAGAAGGCTCGAAATTTGGCAAAACATCTCTCTGGAGTTTTCTTGCACTGAGCCGCTATCAGGCTCCTGGGTAGAAGCGATAACTAAATCTTTCCTTGAGCTCCTTTGATAAACTTTTGAACACCAGATGCATGGAATTCTGTCGTCGCTCTGTTGAACTGCCCGTATTCTTCGATAATGTGTTATGAAATGGGTTTATTATTTTCTGCTTCCGATAACCAAATGACTTTATCTGCAAGTGTGTACAGCAATTCGAAAAAATACGCAATAGCTACATGCAATGAACAAAATCTCGTAGTACACACATGCATATCTCATACGTACGCACGGATAAGCAAAAATATCGATTTATTCGATCCTATTTCATTGATTAAACTGATGATTAGCCACTTTTATTTGAATTTCCAGGGCTGTCTAGTAAAAAGAATTCTTAATCGTAGTGCAGTCACGCAGCTATTAAAGAAATCTAATTGTCCAACGTTGTAAACTTTAAGCAAAGTCTAGCTTTGTGGAGTTGTGGAGTGTGGTTTATTAAGGATAAAAATGAACAGGTCAACTGACCGTCTTTACAGAGCAAGAGCTGGACATCGAATAGAAGAAGAAAAATACATCTTTCGACAAATTCGCATCCCAGAGAGAGATCACGTGATTTTGTTTCCAAGAAACTAGAGATTATTCGGTGGTTTTGGTCGAGTCAATTGTTAGCCTTGATCATTTAAGCTGATAAAAATGAACAGGTCAACTGATCGTCTTTACAGAGCAAGAACTGTACAACGATTGGAAGAAGAAAAATATATCTTTCTACAATTTCGGATCCCAGAGCTAGAGATCAAAGGATTTTGTTTCCAAGACTATAGAGATTATTCAGTGGTTTTTGGCAGTCAAAAGTGAACCTTGATCATTTAAGCTAACTAGAAAACCACATAGGCATCAATTTAATTATTGGAGAAGTGAAACCCTTTTCCTGGGACAGCTGAAAAATGGAACCAGTGGATAGAAATTAGCCTTTATGCCAGTGCTAGTTCTGAGAGACTGGTAAAAAGAATTTAAGTCGGAGACAATGTCAGATATAAGGGAAACTTTAAGACTCCCTTATATCTGACTATCCCTTAAGGCTGGGAAAATTGGTATTAAAAAAGGGGAAGTGAAACGAAGAATTTTAAATAGATATGTTGGGGAAATAGTTTTGATATATGTGTGTATACCGGATGAGCCAAATGTCCAATAAAACTTTAAAAATGTATAAAAACGGAAAAAAAAAGTGTGATTTGCACGAAAGGGGTTATAAATAAGACGGATTTTGTTTTAAAGCATGAAAAAGTTAGTTAAAAATGTCCTCGTTGAGGGCACTGATGTCTTGATGAACAGGACAGCAGTGCGTTACCTTCCTTTATTCGTGCAATAACAAGTGTTCAACATGACCAGCAACACATTGTACGACGTTACTAAAGCTACTTAAAATAACTGTTACAGCAGCATGCATGTCGGAATGAATAACAGAAACTCAGATAGAATCTTGAGTACTTGGTACAGTACCAAGATGTGTTTGTTGTATGGAACACATCTTTCAAGTACAATCCTTTTGTTTAATGATGTTTGTGGGTATTACTGATGAAATACAACATCACTAAACCTATGATTTTTAGTTCTATTGTGTGCTTTGTTTTCATTTCTCATTATAAATTTCGTCAACTTCTTCATCAGCAATACAGTCTGTCACAGACCAAGGGTGTTTTTGTCAATCTCTTCCATCTAACTCTATCTGGAGCAATAGATTTTCCTCGGTTGACTCCCATATCCTTAATCCCATATCCTCCCATATCATTATCCCATATCTCTCTCAACAGAATCAACCCACCTGGTGGGGAACTTTCTTCTTTTACCTGTACCCTCAAAATTCAAAAGGCCTAATTTAGTTGGGTTTGAGTCATTATATCCAAAAAGGTGTCCTAGTCATCTGATGAGGCCAGCCTTTTTAACCCTATATCTGGTTTCCTAAATCTATTGTAGGGGAGAGTGGGGCACCTTGGGACACCTTTATTTTCAGGCTTTAATTTGCAACTAGGAATTAGTTTTCATGTGTATTGATAGATGGCCTTCCTCTTCACTTCTCAAAGAATTTTGATGAAAATAGTGCTTATAGGTAAGGAACAATTTCATTTTCTTTGTTTTGAATAACCCAAAATTACATCAATGTGCATTTTAAAAAGTAATTTTTTTGAAAAAAAAATTTAAATATTTAAAAAAAGTGTATTGTTATGAAAGAAAATTCATTTATTATTATTTCTATGCTAATAAATAAATTGTATTGTTAAGCCTAACTGTATAGTAGTTACAAAAAGATACTATGTAAAATGGGGCAGGTTGGGACACACATAGATGGGGCACCTTGGGACATTTTAAAAAGTGTAAACAAATATCAATTCAGGCAAAATAATTAATATTTTGGTGCCTAACTTTTGATTGATTTAACATGTCAAAATATTAATTTATTAATATTTTTTTCAGAAAAAAAATGGTGAGAACAGGAGAAACAAACAGAAAGTATTCTGCTATAAATGCTAATATGCTTGAATCAGCTGCAAATATAAGATTTGTTAAAAAATGAGTTAACTTGAACCATTTTCAGCTATTTCCCTTTTATAACAGTTAATAAAAATAATTTGAACAGTATTTTGTATTTGTTGTTTAGTGTCCCAACCTACCCCATACAGTGGGGCAGGTTGGGACATTGGAAAGGTATTTTATTTCTTTTATTACTCTTTAACTAAATGAGATATTAAGCAGGTTTAATGTTTATAAGAATCAGATATGATGACAATATATGCATGCATACTTATTTTTTTCAATTAGCTTTAAAAAAAATTCATAAAAATGTTTAACTGAAAAGTGTCCCAAGGTGCCCCGGTCTCCCCTACATTTCATAATTATATTGTATTCTATTCATCAACTTCTACTGTGTATGCATACATACAACGCCGGATGCTTTCTCTAATAATCTACTAATTGTGTGTCCAAATGAGTATCTCGTCATTTATGAAGAATAATTACACCACTAAGAGAGTTTATAAGGTAAAAGGAGTTTTCCTTAGTCCTTTGAAAAACAATAATTTTAAGCTTCATACGCATTTCTGCTGTCTGTCAACGCATATTTTCCTCTCTAATTCAGTCGCAAATACGTAACTACTGTTACATAAACATAGTTTTCCGTGCTCAAAAATGTTTTCTGTCTGCTCACTTTCCTCCTCTACTTTTCCTCTTAGTGAATCTTTTTTTTTCGTCTCATTCTCTTGCATTTGCTACAGATGAATGCTTAGCATTTTAAGCTTAACTTTAAACTTTAACACAACTTATCTTATTATTTACCCACCATATGTGGGTCGTCAGAAACTTCTTTTCTGGCTAGTCATTTTGAAATAAATTACTTTTATTTCTTACTAGTTATACAATACACACGGCGTTTCGGGTTTCCTGTTAGTATTCACAAGTATTCCTTAGATGCCGCAAAGGGGAAAATATTAAAATGAAAAAAGTATGAAATTTTTGTTGTAGTTAGAAATTGATGGGGCACACGGGATATATTTACAATAGACGACGACTTCTTAAATATATTTTACTTTTCCTTTATGTTTATATTTAAAAATTTATTTTATTGCTTTCGTGTATACAATACTATTAGTTTGTCTACTGGAAGCATATATATATGGAGAGAGAGAGAGAGATAGATAAACTATATTTTAGATGTATAAAAACAATTTCTCCTACACACACACACACACACACACACACACACACACACATATATATATATATATATATATATATATATATATATATATATATGTATATATGTATATTATGTATATATATGTATGTATGTATGTATATATGTATATATATATATATATATATATATGTATGTATGTATGTATGTATGTATGTATGTATGTATGTATGTATGTATATATATATATATATATATGTATGTATGTATATGTATGTATGTATATATATATATATATATATATGTATATATATATATATATATATATATATATATATATATGTCAGGTCTAAAAAAGGGGTAGTTGGAAATTATGTAAGTTAAAAACGATTTTAAAAAGAGAACTCTTTTATAATAATAAAATAAATGAAAAAGACCCACGCTCGCGTAAGCTTTCAGGATAATCCGGTCAGGCGGAAGCATTTCTCAGCGATTTGATGAGCTTGCAAACAGATAAGTTGGATTTGGTGCGTGGACATGGAGCGGTCAACACCTTCACGCATAGCTCCGGGTCGATTAATGAAAATGGCGCATGTTGCTTTCCTTAAAAACGATGAGTTAATAAAACTTATTATTATCAAGAAGACTGTTTTCCTTTCGCCTTAACTCTGGATCACGACTTTACATATATATATATATATATATATATGTATATATATATATATATATATATATATATATATATATATATATATATATATATATATATATATATATATATATGTGTGTGTGTGTGTGTGTGTGTGTGTATGTATATATATATATATATATATATATATATATATATATATATATATGTGTGTGTGTATGTGTGTGTGTGTGTGTGTAAATATATATACATATATACATATATATATATATATATATATATATTTATTTAATTTATAAAAAATTCAACCATAATCTAAAATTTTATGAATCAACCAAGTTAACATGATAAGTAAAAGGAATTCCTTAAACATTTTTCAGCTCTCTTAATATTCGGGGAAATAAATGATCGTGCTTTAACTAATATAATTCCAGAACTATCTTTAACTAATATAATTTCAGAAGTTGCCCCAGTTCTAAAATCCAAAATAGTTTTAATCGATCGAGATATCTGGACTTTTTTCAAACAAATAATGACATCACTGTAAAGGAAATGAATAGTAGACATAATGATATAACCAGTGATATCACAGTTCTTTTTTTTATTCTCTAAAAAAGTAATCGAGAATTAAATTTAAAATTAGTACAAAGTATATTGTTAAGCAATGAAATACTTTAAAGTTATCAAATGATTCCCGACGTATGCAATAAAAAATTAATCGCGGGATATCTTATATTGAGGGAAAAGCGAATTCAAAAGAATAAAAAGGATATTTAAATAATATAGACTAAGTAAAGTATATCTTTTTGTTTTCAGCTAAATAATAACATCATAAACTGTCAGCGACAAGTTTGCGATAAAATATAAAAATAACGTTTGAAATAAGTAAAGTACACTTAAAATCACTGTTCTTTTGAATGCATATGGATAAATGTATCATGAGTAAATTTTCTTTTAAATTTGAAAATTTCCTGTACATTTAAAAATAAAAACAAGTTCTGAGATCGGAAAAAATGGAGCTCTAAAAAGTGATAAAGAATTTTTTTTTTTTTTTTTTTTTTTTTTTTTTTTTTTTGAACGATTTAATGTAAATCGTACTGATCTACGTCTCTTAAAACCTAAATATACCAAATTTCGTCTAAATCCGCCAAAAATTATGGATTTGTATAAAGAATATTAAAAAAATATTCACACACCATACACATGTATGCATAATTAACTAGTTTATATTTAATTTCCCATTATCTTGACGCAGTATAAAATCAAAGAGCTTGCCCTTGAAGATTTTCTTAAACGAGAGTAGACTGTCTGTAGAGTCCATTAACCCTTCATTTAATCGCCTTGACTTTTCTAAAAGGCTGAAGAGAGATGGAGTGTTTTCCATTTTAGATGACATAGTTTCTTTCAACTGTGACTTCTTTCGGACTCATAGCAATCTAAAAATTGATACTGGGTTTTTTTTCTGATCAATAAAACGGAATGCATTTTTCACTCTTCTTTCTGCTGGTCAGTAGCCGCTTTATCGTTTTCATACCATGGTCCCTCTTTTATGGTCTTTCTTGAGTGATATTTAAGAATGAAGTTTTTCATGTTCGCTAAAACAGCCCTTCTTAAGCTCTTTTCATTTATGGCATGTTTTATTGTAGAAGATTTTTCCCGATCACAGTTATGAAATGTGAAATATAAGCATATAAAATAATATGTATGTATGTGTGTATCTTTGTTTGTATGCATGTTCGCTCCGAATTATGAACTGGTAGGATCGATTTTGATGAAGTTTAGCATGGCGACTGAAATAAAACCCAGGAAATGTTTTAGGCAGGTCAAATCGATTCAATGTCGGCTTGGTTTGGTTTGGATTGCTACGGTCTACTTTTTGCAACACGAGGGCTAATGAGACCGGGACCTACTGCTTAAAGCCGGTTCCGAACGGCTACGAACATCCATGCCACCGTGAGATTCGAACACACAAACTTTGGTACCGAAGATCAGCACCCTAACCAATCGGCTATCGTTCGACCGATCCAATGTCAGAATTATGATAAAAATTGAACACTTTTTTTTCTTTCCCTTTATTGAGACTGGCGATATTGTAAGGTGCCATTGTATAATTTATCTTTAACAACGTGCTAAAATAATTAAAATCTTTTAAGCAACCTAATTCATGTAATAATGTTGAAAATGTAATTTACTATGCTATATTTTTCAAGGTATAGATTAGTTATTTAATTTTATCTATTTTTATTTGGCACAATTCTTTCTTTATAGTTTGATTTCGCCATTTTTTCCATTGCCAATCTCATGAATAACGGCATGATTGTTTGCAAAATTAAAAGTATCTAGTATTTTAATTTATATCAAGTGCTTAATATTTTAATTTTTTATAATTACCTTGCTTCTTTTTTAACCAATGTTTCCTATATCAATCGCAAAGATAAATCGCCAAATATTGCAAAATACACTGCTCTTAATTATTTAAATTATAGTTCTTAAGTTTATGAAAATAGTAATATAAATAAAATTTGTCATTTTTATGAAAATGAATTAATTTTTTTAAAATCATTTTTATTACTGATATGTAACATAATATAAAAATTGATACAAAGTTTAAAATAAATATAATCTTCATTAGGAAGAATCTTAGTTGCCCATACCAAAGTTTAGACACGAAGCATCTAATAAATATATTAAAATAAATTTTTTATCATTAAATATTTAATTGAACATAATATTATCTTAACACAATATATAGCATAAATTTTTATTTAACATAAATTTATTTTATCATTAAAATAAATATTTTATAATTTCTTTAGTAAATAATATACATAGAAAAGTATACTAAGAAATTGCTTTAGTATTTGTTTCAAATACACAGAATTAATGAAAAACTGTCTTTAAAAATGTTAGCAGTTTTATAATACGCATGCGTATGAATTGAATGATATTATACACATGCATACAACAAAGGTTCTATTTAAGGTTTAAAATAAATACAACATTCATTAGAATGAATCTTAATTACCTATACCGAAGTCAGTACGCGCAGCGTCTAGTAAAATATAAAAAATAAATGTTTTATCAAAAATAATTTATTTCTCTGGTTAACAACATACACATAAAAAAAATTGTTTTAGTGCTTGTTTCAAATACACAAAATTAATAAAAATAACTCA
Organism: Pardosa pseudoannulata; assembly: GCA_032207245.1. Lineage (NCBI taxonomy): Eukaryota > Metazoa > Arthropoda > Arachnida > Araneae > Lycosidae > Pardosa > Pardosa pseudoannulata. The sequence goes on along the minus strand of CM063502.1, from coordinate 83,196,756 downwards.
TTGAGAATGTTAGAAGTATTATAATGCGCATGTGCATGAATTGAATAATATCATACTCATGCACACAATGAAGGTTCTATTTAAGGCTTAAAATAAATACAACATTCATTAAAGTTAATCTTAATTACCTATACCGAAATCAGGACACGCAGCGTCTAGTAAAAGCCTAAAAAATATTTTATCCCAAATAATTTATTTCTTTGGTTAACAACATACACATGAAAAAAAGTTTTAGTGCTTGTTTCAAATACACAAAATTAATAAAAATAATTCATTGAGAATGTTAGATGTATTATAATGCGCATGTGCATGAATTGAATAACATCATACGCATGCACACAATGAAGGTTCTATTTAAGGTTTAAAATAAATATAACCCTCATTTTGAAGGATCTTAATTACGCAGAGGGAAGGCTGGCAGCGCAGCGTCTATTGAAAATATAAAAATTAAAATGTTATCATAAATAATTTATGTCTTTGATAAATAATATACATGTGAAAAGAAGTAGTTACTAATACAGAAAATTAATTAAAATTTTCCCTGGAAATGTTAGCGGTTTTATAATACACATGTGTATGAATTGCCATTATTATCTAGGCTGATATTTAATTTTTTCTGCTAAAGCAATCGGATTTAAACTAACTAGGCAAAGTTCGAAAAATATTCCATT
>CM063502.1:83151085-83191085 GCA_032207245.1 Pardosa pseudoannulata | reverse complement strand
AATGTGTCAGACGTTTTATAGACTAAGATTTTTCTTTAGAAACATTCAAAACCAATAGCCATTTGACTACTTTATTTTATCACATATTAATTCACTGGACATTTTAAATTTCGAACAGCATCCCAGGTGATTTTTTTGTTTGTTTGCTTGTAGATAGCATCTGTATGTAATGAAATACAATTTTGGAAATCTTTCGTCAATAAAATAAATTAGAATGAATATATTGTTAGATATGTATCTGAAAAAAAATAAATTTTTATCAAGTGTTTTTTTGTTAAGACAATACGTTTTTTCCTAAATCAAAAAGAAAAATCAGTATTACATTTGTAACTTGTCGGTATCATCCAGCTGAAAGAAAAATATACAGTTAATTCCCAGCTTTAAACTAAGTGCAATCAAAATTCCACGGAATTTTGGAATAATTAATTATTTTATGATTATGAATTATTCATGATTAAAATTTCAACGGAATTTTAAAAAGAATAATTATTCTTACGATTAAAATTGAACAATTTGTATTTTAAATTCACTCTTTAAAGGTATGGACGTAAAAAAATATTTTTATCAAATGTTTATTTGATTAGAAACATCACGTTTGATGCCTAAAAAAATAAAAAAAAATTTAGTAAATTACAATTTTTTTGTAACTTGTCGGTATCAAAAGTTAGCAGAGAGTAAAAACAACCTTAAATATTCCAGCTAAACTAAGTGCAATTAAAATTCAACGGAATTTGAAAAAGAATAATTAATTATTCTTTTGATTATGATTATTATTCATGATTAAAATTTCAACGGAATTTTAAAAAAGAATAATTATTCTTATGATTAAAATTGAACAATTTGTATTTTGGAAATTCACTCTTTAAAGGTAGGTGGACGTAAAAAAAATATTTTTATCAAATGTTTATTTGATTAGAAAACAGTACCACGTTTGATGCCAAAAATCAAAAAGAAATTAGTAAATTACAAATTTTTGTAACTTGTCGGTATCAAAAGTCCAGCTGAAGAGTAAAAATAAAATCAGCCTTAAATAATCCAGCTTTAAACTAAGTGCAATAATTCCAACGGAATTTGAAAAAGGAATAATTAATTATTCTTATGATTATGATTATTATTCATGATTAAAATTTCAACGGAATTTTAAAAAAGAATAATTATTCTTACGATTAAAATTGAACAATTTGTATTTTGGCCGAAATTCACTCTTTAAAGGTAGGTGGACGTAAAAAAATATTTTTATCAAATGTTTATTTGATTAGAAACAGTACCACGTTTGATGCCAAAATAAAAAAAATAAAAAAAAAATTTAGTAAATTACAATTTTTTTGTAACTTGTCGGTATCAAAAGTTTAGCTGAAGAGTAAAATAAAATCAACCTTAAATAATTCCAGCTCTAAACTAAGTGCAATTAAAATTTCAACGGAATTTGAAAAAGAATAATTAATTATTCTTATGATTATGATTATTATTCATGATTAAAATTTCAACGGAATTTGAAAAAAGAATAATTAGTTATTCTTATGATTAAAATTGAACAATTTGTATTTTGGCCGAAATTCACTCTTTAAAGGTAGGTGGACGTCTCAAACATTTTTGTTAAAGAATAGAAATTGCAGTCGAAAGCGCCTATTCTTGTTTTCATCTTTTGATATTTTATCATTTCTCTAACAGCCTCTTGTATACCTAAATATAACCGCGTAAAGAAAAGAAATGTAAACATCAGATAATGCTTTCTTCAACTAGACTTAAGAGCTACAGTGATTTTTGATATAGCATCCTCTTGCTTAACTGATGAAGACACAACTAAAGCACATATGTAAGACGATTGTTTGATAAGTTGTCTCGAAAAGACAGAAAACTAAAAGCAATGAGAATATATCTAGTTATTCTATTTATCATTCAGTAATGTATATTTGAATTGTTAATAGCTAGTCTATGTTTTAATTACTGTATAAAAGACAATAAATAAACAAAATAAAATTAAGCTTTTTTCCAGTTAACATTCGACAAATCTATTCGATATTTGCATAAATTTCCTGCTAACTTAAAAAATGTTTTTGATAAATAAGTAGTGTGATAAATAAAGACGCCCAGGGTTAATTTAACAAGAATTTACTTCCACAAAACATCAACATTTACACACAAAACAGAAATATAAACATAATGGGACCGGAATTTTACAGTACATGACCAACTGGTCTACAGCAAGCCTCGAACTCTCTTATTTCTTGGTATTTCCTATAGAGGGCGCTGTAACCTACGTCACAGTCTAGACTCTAGACTTATTTGTTACAGTAGAATATAAATTTGTAAAAACAAAATACACCAAAACTTGTCTATTACGATACTGTAGAGATCTAGAAAAATATTGTTATAAACAGGTTATTGTTATAGACTGGTTATTTACGCATCTAATGTTTATGCTCGAAGTGTGAGTATAATTTCTTGGATTGTATTTAGAGATATAATTCGACTTTATTTAAATAATTTAAAATTTGACTATTTGAGACAGAATTATTAACGTCTTGGTGATTTTGGAGTGAGTAAAGGAGGAATAATGAGTGAAAACGAAAATTCGAAGGTATGAAAGTAAACGGAATTATACAGAAATTACACATTTTAATTTTAATATTCAAAGAATATATCATTAGAGACAGATCTATCGTTAATATATGTTTCGATTTATCGTGAAAAGTCTTCTCTCTCAAATACACGTACGTACACTCTATAAATAATTTGGATTATCTGCCAGTAACTAAACAATTTGATACTGTTTGAAATACTAACTATTCGTGTGATAATTACAGCTTAATGGTTTTAGTATTTTGAGAAACAAAATTTTTATTATATAATACATTATTATTTTAATGAATCCTTTCTTTGTACGCTAAAATCAAGGTACATTTTGTATGAAATAATCATTTAAAAAATTGCTTTAAAATTTTTAAATTGTAACACATTTAATTTTAATATCACTCTCAAACTAATAGTTCTTTTAAAAATTGTGGTCTATTTTCAGAAAAAAAAATAGCATTTTTAATTAATTTGCTTTAGGGATTTTTTTCAAAATATTACAAAAAATATTCTGATAAAGCCTTCAAATGTTTAATAACTACTGATGTAAATAAATCACGTTTTTATGTCGTATTTTGTTGCGAAGAAAGTATACTTAACACATTGTATGCAGGACACGTACTAGTACGTTTTCTGACAATTGATACTTGAGCGCGGGTCACGTACTAGTACGGGTTAGTGTAACAACAGGGTTTGTTTGTGGGTACAAAAATAACGGTATATACAGGAAAACGAAGCCGAATGTTTTTGTCTACTACATAGATTCTGGAAAAATTTAGACAAATAAAAACTAGTTTTTACATCAGTCGATGCGGAACCACAGAACGGGAAGGTTGATTAAAAAAAATCAATTTAGATTTAAAAGTAACTTTTTATTTATCCTTGCGAAAATAATAATATGTATATATATATATATATATATATATATATATATATATATATATATATATATATATATATATATATATATATATATATATATAGAGAGATAGAGAGATAGAGGGAGAGAGAGAGAAAAAGATATATATATATATATATATGTAATATTTATATACTATATATATATATATATACATATATATATATATATATATAATATATATATACATATATAATATAGATATATATAATACATGTATATTTATATACTATATATATACATATATATATATATATATATATATATATATATATATATATACTATAAATATATATACATATATATATATATATATATACATATATATATACATATATATACATATATATATATAATAACATATATAAACATATATATATATATATATATATATATATATATATATATATATATATAATATATTTGTTTATATATTTCAATATAAAATACGAATAGTTGGTTAAAAAATTAAATAATTTTTGGTCTATTGATATGTAACTGAATAACTAAATTTACGTGTAAAACGCCCGCCCCCGGTACAATTCCGCTCCGAAATGTACCCACACACAATGTGTTAAAACCTTCCCACATAATTAAAAATCTGGAAGATAATTCGAAGAAAATACCGTGTTACCCATAAGTCAGGGCAATCTTTTAAAGTGAATTATTTTACTTCAGGGTCTACTACTTAAAACTAATTCAAGGCGGGCCACATTTAAATCCACGGACTCCTGTACCGAAAGACAGTGCCCTGCCAACTCGGCCATCGTTCGACCTAGATATAAAAAGTGTCCCTGAAGATAAATATATTTTGAAAAAGTAATTTTAAACTATTTCAAATTACTCAAATTAAGATCCTCATATAGTATTTAGATAAACGAGATGGTTAAATAGCATTACTAAAAAAAAAAAATTAATCTACAAATACAAAATCCCTTTAAGTAAGAGAAATTGTGATATTAAATAGAAGTAGTGAAAAAAAAATTACTTAAAATCTCCGTGTCTGGAAAGTAGATAATATAGCACATAACTGCAAGCTCAGTAGCGTTAAATATTTTCATAGAAGTCTATTTACAGTAATTAATCCTTTTTTAGCTACAATGAGCTCTATAAAAAAATTCGAAAGGCTTGAGAAATTCAAGAATGCGAGAGGCTTAAAAAAATTCAATCTTTCATCTTAGTTTAGAGAACAATACACGCACTCTGCAAAGGATCTTGAAAGATCTTGGCAATCTTGCAAAAATCTCCTTGTGTGGAGACGCTTCGAGACTTTTCTTCGCCTAAAAATGAGAGATGATAATCCTCGGAAAAGACGCTGCTTGTTCTCGCAGCTCTGGGAGCATTCAAGTGCTCCTGTTGTTACAATAAACTGTGATAATTATCAATAAACAATGAAAACAACACGATACGCTTGGGAGAACAAATAAACGTTATATTTTAAGAGCAAGAATACAAAGGATATTTCAATCGATAGAACTTTTGAATTTTTTAATCTTTGATATTTTGGAAAGTTATATTAAGTGTAGCTTGCAAATAAAGAAAAGCAAAATTAGGAGTTACGAGTTCTAATTTACTTCTTAGTAGTGCTCAATATATATCCTAGCTTAGTGACAGTTTTGAGTATTTAAAACTTTTTAAAGATAAATTCCAGTTAAAATCAGCATAGTAGGCTTTCTACTTTTACCTTTTATTTTATTGTATAAACTGTATTTACATACTAAAACTTTTGATGAAAATAAAATGCCTTTTAAATAATCTTTCGGGCAAGCTATGGTTATCAAATTTTTCACTGTACACATATTTTACAAACATATGCTTTACTTTGAGTTGCTATAAAAAAATTTCCTTTCATTCCTATAAACATTTTCTGCATTTAAACAAAACTAAGAGTAATAAAAAGGGAAAAGTATACATTTAGATGAACTACATCAAATTTTATAAAATGTTATACTTTATGTAATATATTTTCACTGCCTAACACTTTAAGAGTCATACCGCTATAAAAGTTCCTTGTTTTGATTACAAAACGTCTCAGAGATGTAAAGAAATAGCGTTCTAGACTTACAAAAATGTTTCGTATTTTAAAAATTGTAATAAAATCTAGTCATAAATTAGCAATAAAGATAAAGATACGAAGAACGATTCTGTAGTTTATAAGGTTCCACATTAAATACCATATTTTAGATTTTTTTAAATGTTTTGGTTGTAAACTCCCTTTACGTTAGGATATACAATGGTAAAAAATGAAACGTTACTGCCTTTCAGCACTAAAATCGGCGAGTTCAAGTATCGTTATTGGATTGATTATTCTTAGCCGTTTAGAATCGGCTTTAAAAAGTAGATAACGGTCTAACAAACCCTTGTTTAGAAAAAAAAAACCATTGAGCTCCAAACTTAATTGAATCATTTATATTGGAAACAGCTTAGAAAACTTTCTACCTTTATTTTAATATTCTTCCTTTACCAATATAGTACAATAACGAGCTAAGTTTCAGCGTACAATGCTCTTTCATAAAAAAAAATGTATTTTTCACTCTTTTAATATAACGGTCTATGAATACAAAACCATATCATGAATTATAATACTGATACACACGAAAAAACTGGCTGTGTAGTTAATTTCTTCTTTGTTACAATACGATTCCTTATGAAATTCGATATCAAACACTCACAATTTTTCTTATTTTTAGTATAACCATCACATAATAAAAAACCGTATTATAAATTAATGATAAAGATTCACATGAAGAATCTGTGTAGTTTTTTCGATGTTACAATATGATGCTATGTGAGATTCGATATCACACACAATCTTTCCTATTTTTACACAATTTTATTATCTCACTATATGTCTGTCTATGTCTAAATCTTATGATTTTTCGCTATTTTTTTTACCTCCAATTCAGCTGAATTTTTTATACTAATGTATATTCGATTACAATAAAAGAATCAATCATAAAAAGATTTATCGACTTCATTATATATAAATTAATTAATTTTTAATAAACATCAATTTTTCTAACTATTGTCATCCTCTTTCTTTTTCCTATGCACATGTACTCGTGGTTTGGTAGTAAAACAGTATTAATGCTGGCGGCCCAGGTTCGATTCCAGATAAACTACAAGTGTATATTAAAAGCGCAAAATGCAATGTCAACTTAAGTAAGTGACAGACAAAGAAAGAAAGAACGCAGTTAGCTATTTTGGGCTTCGGGCGAGCAGTGGCTTATAAAAGACGACTGAACGTCAGTTCACTTCTACAAGCCATTCTGCTCTTAGCTCATTCTACTTTTACAAGCCACAGAGTTATCTCGCGTTGAGAATGCTGCTCGCTTGAAGCAGCGAAACAGCAGTGTATGTGTGCTTTCTCTTTTTATTTGCACCTTACTTGCACTGGCTGTTTTGCATTGTGTGATATATACCACAAAAAGGTTTCACCTTTTCGTAAATAAGTCTGTTTAAAAAGAAAATAGTTTCTTTTATTTTGTCAATATTACTATTGTGAAACAGCAAAAATGTATCATACATTAATGATAAAAATACACGAGGAATTGTGTAATTTCTTCTTTGTTACAATACGACGTTATGTGAAGTTCGATATCAAACATGTTCACTATCAGCCTTTGCTTCATTTACGATTATTCTCTGGGCAATCTTAAAGCACGATGTTTAAAAATGCAGAATTTTATCCAATGAAAACTTGACAGATATTCTTCAGAGTCAGTAAAAGATCAATCCGTCAAAACGTAAATAAGGATAATGGATAGATAATCTTTTTCATATACCGAGTTCAAACATTGACAGTTTTTCTTTTTGCGATTATCTCTTCTACCTTAAAGGGCCATAGCTAAACATTTAAAAGTTTCCTGGAAACGAAAAACTTCAACATATGGCGGCTGTTATCTAATGCAGCGCAATAGATAACAAATTGTTATCTCATAATTCCCACCAGTCTAAAGATCACAGTAATTACCTCATATATTTATGATGGTCATCTGAAACAAAGCGAGATTAATAAAATAAGTTATGTGTGACGGGGTAGATTCTTTTGTTTTTTCTTGATGGCGAGGTACAAGAGACATACAATCGAATTATTTAGCTGGTTATGATGGCTAAATTGCTATCTGCTCTGTTAAATTTAGCGGCCCGAGGAGGAATTCTCGAAACTTATAATTATAATTAAACTTATAATATTATAATTAAAATAAATATTGAGTTGATTACAGTAAATATAATGAAAATTATGGTATTTCTTAAAGTGAATATATCCACAAAAATTAAATTTTCGTTATCTATCGGAGCAAATCTGGGGAGTTTAGGAAGTTATAAATTTCATTTTTAATCCGGTGCAATTAGCACATATGGATTTAATCTGTACGTTCTCTGGGTATACAAGCAGAGGTTTAGTGAACCTGCCAAGCACGAACCTGGACTCTCGAAATTCTAGACCAGCACGTTGACCATTAATTAGAGACCAGACAGCACCTAATCAATTCATCCATCGTCCCGTTAAAGACATGAGAAAATGTTGTTCATGTGATCAAAAGTAGATTAAAAATACATTTAAATCGAATGATGATCGAAGGGTTAAGCGAAGTCTTTTGGTACCGAAGTATGCGGTTTCGAATCCCGCTGCAGATATGGGTGTTCATAGCTATTCAAGGCCGATTTTATAGCCTTAAGGGTATACAAGGAGAGGTTAGTGAACCTACCAAGCACGAACCTGGACTCTCGACACCAGCAAATTTGATCATTAATTAGGGACAGAGTAAAACATATATCATGTCTTATGTTAAAAATTAAAATGTGAATAATTCATAACGATCATGATGAAAAACTTTCGAAGATAACAGAAGTCTGCGGGAATTCCGAGTATTATAAGAATATCAATTCTATATATGTTAATTTTATTCATATTTACCGTAATATATTCATTAAAAAATTGTAAAAATTAGGAATAAAAAATATAAATCAAAATATATTTAATAAATACTATCAATAAAAAATTTATTTTTTAATACAAAAAGAAAATTTTTTTTAATTAATGCCAATTTTACTAATTTTTATATTAAACCATAATAAAAAAGAAAAACTAATTAATATCGTCCTAAAGTAACAGGAAGAGTGTTGTCATCAATAAAAGAGCTAATATTTTAAGTATTAAAAAGTTAAGACAGACTTTTTGGAGTAAAAATAATTCAAGCCGATTTTTATAATACCTAGGTATAAGGAGGACCGTTTAAATTTAACTCTCGAAATTCTACACCAGCAATTTGATCATTAATTAGGGACCAGACAGTACCCAAACAATTCATCCATCGTCCCGTTAAAGACATTAGAAAATGTTATTCATGTGATCAAAAGTAGAATAAAAATACATTTAGATCGAATGATGATCAAAAGGTTAAGCGAAGTTTTTCGGTACAGAAGTCTGCGGTTTCGAATTCCACTGCAGATATTAATGTTCATAGCTATTCAAGGCCGACTTTATAGCCTTAACCGATATAACCCTATTTCATTAATTTGTGTAGCAAAATATAGACCATAGCGTTCCAAACGAAATCAAAATATATTTAGTTCGTAACTATCGAATTCAGAATTTATTTTTTCTTAATATAAGAAAAGATTTTTTAAAAATGTATTACAATTTTCGTTAATTTGTATTTTAAACAGACATAACCAATAATGCCAATATTTTACTAACCTTTTTAGGTTAAATAAATAAAGAAAAACCTATCAGTTCATTGCCTCACAAGTAAATCTTTCCTGGCACGCTTATTCGGCAAGCCACCTGGCACTGTATATCTCCATTCCCATTAATTAAGGAGAGCTATATACTTTAGTTAATCAGAAACAGGTGCACTTTCAGGATTGCGTTTCACGTCTTTTTTAAAAAATAATATTTCAATCCCGTTAGTTACGGAGAACTCTGTACTTCAGTTAATAACAAACAGGTGCATGCTCTCAAAATTGCGTTTAATATTTTTATTTGAGTAAGTATTACGTAGTTATTTAATAAAAAACATACACCAAGTATACATTTGTTTCAATTGTTTTACAAAGATTATCTTGTAGATGTCTAATACGTATGTATGTATATCTGTGTGTGTGTTAAAATTTTAAGTGATGTGCTGCATAAAAATAACTATCCCGTTAGTCTCACCAAACACATAATTGGAAGCTTTACATTTAACAAATAATTAATGAATGATTTAATAATGGGCATACTTTTTAAATATGAAAACTGAATTATAAATTTAAAATTAAATTATAATCATCTAAAATTAAATTATAATCATCTAAAATTAAATTGTAAATTTAAAATTAAATTATAATCATCTAAAATTAAATTGTAAATTTAAAATTAAATTATAATCATCTAAAATTAAATTGTAAATTTAAAATTAAATTATAATCATCTAAAATTATATTATAATGAATAAAAATATTATTATGATTGATTTAAATAATGTAACTAATTAATGCAACTTATTTTATACTTGGGATTTAGAATATAAGTTTAGTATCATAGTATAATATTTATGAGTTAGTATTTGACCTATTAGTGTTATTCTTCGTATTCTAACTTCTTGGTAATTTTTCCAATCTTCTGACAATACCAGCGCTTAGCTTCATTGTTATCTTGTCCAGCGTATCTTTATTGTAGTATCATTGTAGCATGAGATGTTGCTATGTTTTATTCTTTTTTATATAAGGATTAAACAGTACCAAGATGTGTTTATTGTACAGATAACATATTTCAGAAAAATCTTTTTTTTAATAGTGTTTGTGGGTAGTACTATTGATGAGACACAAAATCATGAAATCTTTGATTTTTAGTTCTATGTTTTGTTTTGTATTCATTTCTCTTCATTAACTTCTAAGATCTATGATATATGTATATATACACATGTGTGTACATGCATACATAAACACCGGATGCTTCTGCTAGTAATCTACTTAAAAATTTATTGACATTATCAGATCAATGCATTTTTTTGCAACTATAATTTTTGAATAGGTTGTCATGTATCATAATGTATTGATGTATACAAATAGAAAAAAAAAAAGGTTAATATTTTACGGTTACAGCAAGGTCACAAGTTCGATATATATGCTATAGCAGCAGACTTAGTTCATGCTAAATACGAGAGACGAAACTGAAATGCATAAAACTTTTCAAAAATCAATGTTGTATTCTGTACTTGCTAGATTTACCTTCATATTTTTTTTCTTTTCTCTTTCCGAGATTCTAATATAAATGCCCAACGTAGTCACTACTCAAACATCCTCGTTTTAAAAATTTTTGGAAAATATTTCAGCTTATCGTTTTATAAGTAAATTATTCTCTGACGGTCTAATTTGGCCTGTTATCTACCAAGATCTGCAGTTCTATTATTTAGGAGAACTCTGTACATTAGTTAACCTTAATTTGGCTAAGTCTGGCCGCCACACCGGACATGTATATTTATAACTACTATATAACATAATTATCAGTGTTCGCCACAGCGGACATTAATTATCTCAAAAATGGAAAAGGATATATTTTTTTGTTTATTTTACAGAGATTCTAATGTCTATACAGACATGGGAAAATAACAGAAATTAAAAAATATTTGAAAAAACATCTTGTCAAATTAAGGGTTAATCATAAACAGGTGCATACTTTCAGTCTGAAGGCTGAGTGCTAAACCACTAGTACAAAACTAGCAAAAAGGAGAAAAAATCTATAAGGTTACGGGATTGAGATGGAAATAATTTTAAGAATTAAATTTTAAAAATATGTTTTCAAACTCAGAATAAGAATTAATAGAACAAGATCAGAACAGCGGTGGACAAATGGGGCTCTTAGAAACGCATACGGCTCTCTTGCTTATTTTGTTAACCTATTTCTTTACGATATTATTGTAAACGGATCATAAATTCGTGAGATTGTGCTTACAGGAAAAGCTGCTGGGGAACTAAAACTATTAGAAATGATAGAAGCATTGCAAATGTAACACAGATCTACTTCAATAATTGAGTTTGGGAAACGTTAGCAGACTCAAAATATTCACACTTAAAGAATCTATATGCCGATTAATTTCAATATTTGATGATATCAACTATTGATGTGAATCTTTATACTAAACGATGAAAGTCGTAAAACCGCAATACCGTTTACAGTTGATTAATCATCATCTTACAAAAATGTTGCAAAGGCACACAATTAAATTTTTTATTAATTAAATACACAAATTTTGTACCCAATTTCAAATGTTTGACCAAATTTCTTGGTTAATAATTTTACATTTTATCAATACATTTTTAATACATTTTAACTTTATCAATGAAGTTTTAACACATTGCATGCGGGAAACGTACTTTTCCGTTTTTAGTAGACCGTCACTTAAGCGCAGGTCAAGTAAAAGTACGAATTTAGTAGATTTTTGCTAAAGAGTAACGTATAAATACGGTGTACGATTGAAATGCCAGCTGCACACATAAGTCCGCGAAGAAATAGACCCGTATGCAATGTATTAAAACAATTACTTGTAAAATTCTTACTTTTATTATATATTTCCTGTGTATTTTACGCAGCACTTAAAATTTATGCACTATTTCAATTAAATTAAAACTACGTAAATGTGGTGTGGCTCTTTAGAGGTATATAATGATAAATTCCTATGCTGACCCGGCATATGCCATGCAGCCATTATGAGGTGTATAAAACTTAAATGCGGTTCAATTTGCTCTCGCGCGTGCTCACCGCTGGATTAGAGTAACCGAAATACGGCTGGCTCACTTTGACTTCATACGTGCCCACTGCTAGATTAGAAATCAAATGCATCACGCACAAGTGGGATTGAAGATCTTCAATCTTAGTTGTTAAACTTTTGTTGTCTCACTCTATTAGGGATCACATTCGTCACGATTTCTCGGAACAGTGCCCTTATTTATATAAATATCCTGAGTTAGCTTCAAAAGACACACTTTTTGACTTATTTGATGAGTTTGTATGCGATAAAAACAAATTTTAAATGTGAAGGGAACAGAAGGATCAGAGTGCAAATGAAAACTGATGTGTAAAGTCTGTTCGTTTTGAGCAGCAATGCATAAATTCTAGAGAATATTAAACACCTGGTTTTTTATTTAGCACTGTCGTGAACTAATGCAGCTGTAGTTTGGTATCTAATGAATGCAATCTGGACAGATTTGAAAAACACTAATAAAATGAAAAAAAAATCTTACAACTGAGCTAATAAAAGATAAAATCACTGCAAAAACATTTATTAAGAATTGCTCTTGAACTAACTTCTATGATTAAGTATTAAATGAAGAAGAAATCCTTGAAGAGGTCCATAGAGCTAAAAATATGTTTCTAATTAAATATGCTTGTGATTAATAACTTCCTTATAAATAGAATTAATGATATCTTGTTCCTTAAGAATACAAATTAATTAGAAGTTATATTTTGGTGTTCTTAATTTTTACACCATCCTTTCTTTATTTAATGTCCTGGACTTTTAAAGATTAAACTTCAGAATGTTCCAGTTTGTGATAAAAACAGAATGTAAAGCTTAAATTCGATATCCCTCTATTTCAGCGATGCTTCTGAATCCAGTATCATCCGATTATTATTTTAATTGTCAACATTCATTGTTTTGTATAATTAACCCTCGACGTTTATTATAATTGCATACCAACAGTCGATGGTGTGTGCTTATATTATAACAGAAAGTGCATGGGTATTTTTGTGTGAGTGTGTGCAATATATAAAAATATTATTGCCCCTAAGGATCTCTTAACTCACGCTCATTCTTCTCATCTTAATTTGTCCAACCACCCAAATAAAATTAAACACATTAATCATCGAGATTGTATTTCTTCCCCACTTCTCAAATCCAAAAGCTGAATTAATAACGAAATTTGGCCCTTCCAGTTGTCAATTCTTCCACGGAAAACTGTGCTTCATTGCTATCTTTATGCCGTTCTGTGGACTTTTTCCGTCATGTTTTATTTACGGACCACAGCAAAGTCGCTGTTTAACTTTTTCTCATGAGAAGCCATCCCCGTGATTCCACCCACCCACTCCCTCAAGACGGCATTTTCACAAATCAACAGATGCGCAGTTGTCTCTTGCCTATGTCAGACGTGCCCGTCGATTCTCCGAGTTTAAAATGAAATTAAGAATTTTGTTAATCATTTACGCAAAGTGTTCCAGGAAGTGCCGTCCAAGGTATGACTGCAACCAAGTTACATTGACAAGTAAACCCTGGCTATTAAAAAATATGGGATATTTTCAAATGTGGTCGGTGAATAATTTTTACCAATTACATATATATATACACACACGTACTAGGTGCTGCCTGCTTCAGTGGGGGCAAGTCTCCCTTGACCCCCAGTTCTTTTTTATACATTTGCATAAAAGAAGGGTTTTAACCCTTCTTTGCATTTTTCTTTTATTGTGAAATAAATCAGGGTAATATAATTTACGCTCTCGATTAAAGGAAAAATGTTTTAAAAAATTCTAGTATTAATATATAATATACTAAATGTTATGATGAAAATTTCCATCATGCAAAGGGTTAAATCGACTAAGTCACTTTAAAAGAAAGGTAGTAGTAAAGGCAAAAATTTCGTTACACGATTTCGTAACACCAATAGCACTAATGCATGTGAGCCAACAGTTATTAATCAGAGTTGTTACAGAAATTTTTTAAAAAATTACCCGAGTTTTTCCCGTCTTTTTTTATATAGAATAACAGGAAAAACGGAATTCCACACTTATAGAATAAAAGAATGAAAAAATTATCAAATTTTAATTTTTAATTTAAAAAACTTTATATTTCAAATTTAGTTACTGAAATACAGCTGTTTTTTACAGAATAAGAAATGTTTTTAAATTTTTACTACCATAATTGGCAATGACAGGGTATTTTTTAAGTTTTTTTTTTCGGTTTCCCGGTATTTTAACAATTTTCTCGATTACGTAGCAACCATGTTAATACATACATCAGATTACAGAAATGTCTCCGGAGCTTTCAAACAGCTATAGCATTAACAGAAATCTCTGCGGAAAAACCTTTCAAGCGTTAAGGATTCACATGCAAACATTTTATAAAAGTTAATATTGCATTCTATATGTATCTGACTTTAGCTTTAGATATTTTTGTTTCTTTTTCCAATTAAAAACTTTAATAATTCGAAATTAGTAAAGTACTAATTCTAAGTTTAAAAAAGATACTCTTATAAACAACTGACACTTGCTAGTTCATTTCGAATGTAGCCGAAAAGTATCGAGAACTTCAAACGTTTACTTAGGATGTTTGGTCCTTAATTTTAGAATGTGTAGTGTGTCCATGCGTACTTGTAACATAATCGTCTCTGTTGATCACAAAAATAACTCCCGCCAACTTGTCAATGCCGTGGTTTGGTTTGGTTTGGAACGCTACGGTCTACTGTTTTGCACACGAGGGCTAATTGTCAATGCCGTGGAAACAAAACAAGCTCCATTTTCCAGCAGTGGAAGCCAGAAGAAAAAAAATCTACTGTGGCTTACTGAATGAATTAAAACTCTCATTATATGGGCAAGTAATCTACAACCAACACCTAGTGACACCATGTTACTCTATGAAGAGGAAAATTTGCGATAAGAGCAATTTTTGAGGTGAAGACGAAAAAGTTACCAAAAATGTTTCTATTCAATGAGGCCATGAAATATTGATGTCATGGTTTAATGCCCAACCCACAAAATATGGAGATAGAAAACGATGGCTGCAATGTGATCAGTTAATATAGAATAGAATTTATAAAAAGTACAAATTTTAGACACAGAAAACCCTCATTTAAAAAAAAAAAAAAAAGAAAAGAAAAAAAAAAAAAAAAAGAAAAAAAAGGCTTAGAAGAGCGAAGACTTTTTTGTTGAACCGTCGAAATTGATTAACATTCTGAAGTTGAAACAAGTTCAGTTACAACAACCCTGCAATCAACTGTGGAGGGGAGGAGCAATAAGAAGTGCGTGAATCGATGTCGATGGCCAAGAACTGTTGGTTAAAAAAGTTTCTCTTTGTAATACCAGTTTAACAAAACGAAACTACTACTGGACGGAAAAGACATCTTGGCAGGAGTTATTTTTATGCTAGCTATAGAAACAGAACTGACTCCAGTGTTCTAAATTTAGGAGAAAAAAACAAGAAGGCAAATAAAATAAAGAGGACAAAATTTTTCAAAGAAATATCCATTTTTTATTACAAAGACTAGTGTTATGAAATTACAAATATACATCATGAGATTTGCTGCATGATTGCGTTTCTAAGGAAATGACTACCACAACATTCTTCCCGATATACCCCTAAACGAAAGTAGTTAATCCCCACACTGATTATAAATATCCGCTAAAATAACAGTTCACACACCAAAAATATATTACATAATGCCATGAACAAAAGGATTCTAATTACAATAACTGAGATTCCAATGTTGAAAATAACTAAAACTGCGTAAATTCGAACAATTTTTGAGTATGTGATAACATTACATATATATATTTTTCCTTCTAATTCCTAGAGTAACAAAACCAAAGACACTTCAGTGTTATTCTGTGTGTTCCTTATATTTTATCACTAATATATATGCTATATAAAATGATAAGTTTTACAATAATTTGATTAAAATACAGTGATTTAGATGCGTATATATTACACATATATATAGATAGATAGATAGATAAATATATATAAACGTTTCTAGAGATTCACTTTTAACAGCTTATAAATAGATTAAAAACATACCATGCTATTTACATATTAATGCTTGAATCAAATCATACTCACATTTTTTCTATATCAAATAATAGTAACGATTTAAAAACAAATTAAGTACTAGAATGCAAACCAATTTAGTTTTGTTGCACAACAAATTCTGTACCAGACAAAATGCTTTTAAAAAACACTCTGAATACTATAAACTTAATTCCAAGTGCATGATCTAATTTATATATGATAGATTCGTATATATATTACCATGAATAACAGCTCAACAAAATGTCGAGTTCATCGTAATCGTAGGTGCTGAAATCTGTCAGTTGGAAGTAAGTCTAAAAGTATACAGGACTAATAGTCATGATTTTGAATACAAAATTATCATTTGCATATAGAGCGTGCTTTAAAAAAACGTATGCTTTAATATTTAAACTATGGTTTCGTTTGAAGATTTTTGATTAAGATTACATGCTGCATGTATCTGAGATGTATTAATACAAGACGCCTGTTCTGGAATGTGAGAAATTGTATGCTCTGCATCCTCTTCCATTCTCACTATAACATCGGTTTTATCAAAAATATGCTTGGATGTATTCTCAAAACTTTCCCTTTCATCACTCTCATGGCCAGATACTTCAGAACCTGTTTCATCCGGAGTGAAATATGCTGAAATTTGACTAGAATTGTCATTGGAATCACAGGTTTCTTTAGCAAAGGTTTGAAGGCAAATTTTTGGCACTAATACGTTTTCTAATGTTATTTCAGGTTCAAACATTACGGAATCTGTTCGCTGACACACATTTCTGCAACTCTCTATATTTAAATTTTCAAGTATTTTATTCAAGTGCTGCTGCTGCAACTTGTAATTTTCTCGTAATTTATATAAATGGTGTGCACTGAACTTCCTTATCCTGTTTCGTTGAAAAATATAGTTTTCTCTTAGTCTTATGATCTGACTAGCACTGTAGTCCCTAACACGCTGAACTTGAAAATAATAATTTTTCGGATACGATCGATTTGAAGTGTTCCGTATTCTTTGATATCTCGCAAGCGCTCTGCCTGTGAGGAATAACTTTCTCTTAATCTTTCCATCTGCTGCATGCAATTATCTTTTATTCTTTGAACCTGGCAGTTGTAATTATCTCTCAGTCTGTCCAATTGTTGTTTCTTGTAATGTTCCATACTTTCCAATATTTTTCGAATTTGCTGTGTTCGTGGAGATGCGTTGCCATTTCGACAAGGAAATTTAACACCGAAGTGTTTTAGGATCATTTTGATGAGGATCGAAATCAGTGTTAGCAACAAGAACCCAAAACTAGTAGCCATACCAACAAGTACGCTTACAATTTTTATTTGGACAAAGTACTCGTAATCTAAAGTTAATCTTATTGAGACAGAGTCATTATTCAAAGGGTTTGAAGCAACACAGATATAGAAGCCCCCATCGCCTCTTTCCACATTCCTTATTGCCAAATTTCCATTTGGCATTAAATAGAAACGCCCATCGCTGCCATCTGTTAGCACATCATGAAAACTAGGAGGCCTATTAGTTGCATCGAGAATAGAGCCTGTATCTTCCGTAAAATTTCTCATCCCTAACCAATGAAATGACAATTTTTGAGGTGTAATCCAGGTAAGCATTGGAAGAGGATTGCCTTCGACCTGACACTCTAAAAATGCTGGTGAACCCACTCTAAATTTGGTTTTAACCGTATAGTGAGTAATTGAAGCATTAGTGCACACCATGTTATGATCTAATGCGTCTAATAGCACATGCCCTTGCAAACTAGAAGGTGAATTACAAAACGTTTCTGATGGTGATAAGAGGTGTGTATTCGAGTGCTCACTCAACCACAATAACAACCAATACATATAACAATCGCATTTCCACGGATTACCCCCTAATTTGATAGAGTCTATTTTGGTAAAATGATTAAATACTCCGCTCTGCAGTCTTGTTAGTTTTGAGTAGCTTAAGTCTAGATTTTTCAAATTTTTAGTATGAATAAATGCCTTGATGTTAATGTCCGAAAATACATCAGAGCCTGACATGTCCAAATATTCAAGTTGGCTTAGTCCATGTAAACTGGAAGGAGTTAGATTTACAAATTTACTCAAACCATTCATATAAAGAAACTGAACTCTGGAAGTATGAATAAATAAATTATCAACACTCAGAAAAGGATTTTGACTAATGTCCAGTACTTTTAATGATTCCAGAAAACGGAAAACGCCATCTTGAAAATGACTTATGTGATTATTGCTAATATTTAAGTACTGCAATTTTGTAAGTCCCTTAAAAGAAAGAAGTCCAATAGATGTGATTGAATTTTGACTTAAATCTAATACTTGAAGATGACTCAATGGAAAAAACAAATTTCGAAGAATTTTTAACTTATTTTGCTTAAAAATTAAAGTGCTTAAATTTTCCAAGTTTTTAAACCAATCATACTGTAAATCAGACAACTTGTTTGAAGACAGATTTAATGTTTCCAGGTGTTTTTGTTTCCAAAAACAATTATGACTTATATTCCCTAATTCATTAGAACTAACATCTAAACTGACCAAATAGTCTAGATGTTGAAACATCTTTTCATTCAGTTCACTTAATTTATTAGCAGACAAATTTAAATGATGCATGGAAGGATTCTCGAACAAGTTTTCAATTGTTTTTGATTGCAATGAATTTTGGGAAAGGTCAAGGATTTCCAACTGTTTGAGTGATGAAATCCATTTTTTGTCAATACTTTGCAAATTATTGTAAGACACATTAAGGACCCTTAGGCTTTCCAAACTAGAATTATAAAACAAGTGTACTATTTCATTACCTGCAACAGTTAAATGATTTACGGATGAATGTAAATTTTGAGGGAAATGGGAAAGTTTTATGAAATCACAATCAACAGTTAAATTATAACAAGCACATTTATGTGGACAATAACGCATTAATTCAGATACAGACATTTTAGGTTCTTCCAATTTATCAGCATGAGATAGTGTAGTCTTCGATGAGAAAGGGTGTGAAAGCATATCACTACTTTTTATGAAAGCCATAAGGAATGTAAGTATCCATATTGATTCCATTATCTGAGGAAACCTATGTAATAAGAACCTCCTGAAAAACAAAAAATGTCAAAGTCACAAACAATTTTAAAGAAGTAAATTTATCTAAAATAAAATCTGTATTATATGTATATAAATTTATATGTTCTATAAAATATTAGTTTTAGTGTCTTAAAATAAATGGTTAAAATTAAAAAATAAAAGCTCATATGAACATAACTTTATAACACTATGATTAAAATGCTTCTAGTATAACTAGAATTACAGTAAGGGACCATTAACCATTGGAAAGAAATGAAGGACTGGAAATCAGATTTTGTAATGATTGACTATAAGTTATAGAAATTTATTTAACCAAATAAAAAAA
The DNA here is from genome assembly GCA_032207245.1 of Pardosa pseudoannulata. NCBI lineage: Eukaryota > Metazoa > Arthropoda > Arachnida > Araneae > Lycosidae > Pardosa > Pardosa pseudoannulata. The sequence goes on along the minus strand of CM063502.1, from coordinate 83,171,419 downwards.
AAAACATAAGTATAATATGAATAAAGTAATTTGTTGAGACAAGTAAATGTTTAAATGCAGTGTACACTATTATCAAGGTAAATGATAACCTTAAAAATAGTAGTCAGTAAAACTAGTAAAAACATGAATTATATATCAGCTCTATTTTAGGCATGGGCCTTGACTTGGACAGACCCATGTTGGCTAACCATCCATATAACCCTTAATGTAATCATTTAAAAGGTGTGAATAATTTGATTTATTTAGAAACCCATTATATTCATGCACTAGTACAGGCAAATAAAGTTTGACTAAGAATAACTTAATAAAGCAATTATATTAACTGTATTAACCTTTTAAATTTATATATTTAACTTGTAAATAATCCATTTAAAGCTTAATTTTTTAATTTAAATTTTATTATAACTTTTAACTTTTTTAGTTTAACTGCCATAAACTAATGAAGGATTGAAGTTTTATATGAACTTTTTAGGTGACACATCTTAAACACCTCATACCCTACATATGCAATGTCTTCTATGTACTCAAAAGGGACCATTTTTCTACTGTGTGTTATAAAATAATTAATCTAATGAAGGTAAATAAAGTAGTACAACAAATTTTAAAATGCATTTTCAGCATTTAGCCCTGCAATGATCTTTTACTTACTAAACAATGACCAGTAAAAGGTGTGTTGCAACTATTAAATACTATTTTTATTTTTTTATTTTTTTTCAAGAAGTCAAATCTAGACTTTATTTTTAGGTATATAAAATAAATGTACTTAAACTAAAAATTTATGTATTTGTAATGCAGACTTATTTAAGAAAAGTTAAAAAAGGAAAACTAATTAAAAATTAAAACAAGCCTTATATACAGGCAATGGGAAGTATGTGGGATAAAAATGACTCCACCTGTAATTGTAGAAGTAAACTTTTATTATATTTTGTTTTCAGAGTGTAATATTCATCTGCATTAAATTTTAACTTGTACAAATTAATGAAACTGTATATATTTTCCAGATGAGCTTTTTATATATAAATACATAAAAAGCTTCTTTGCATTAGTGTAATCAAAAAAGCTTTACAGCTACATCATTACAGGTCACGTTTACATGTTACAAAATGTGGTGAAAAGGCAGGGTCAATCTATGAATAGTACCCTTTTCTTAAGACCCTACCAAGGAAAAAATTTAGGTAAAAAAAAATCCTCCTTTTGACCAGGGTAATAGCTGTTTTTTTAAATTATCCTTTTTGTGTGTTGTGCTAAATTAAAATGACCAACTCTGCTGCTAATGCATAGTCTCCATAGAAATTTCTTCAATTGCAAGATTGGTCACAATCTATCACAAATTTTATAAAATGTTGATGTAAAGAAAAACATTTGTTATTAAGTGAATACAGTTATATCATAGCACATACAGAGTTAGTGTTTACATATTGTTTAAATTAATAAAAATGTTCTAGATAAGATAACTTCCTGTATTAAAATGTTTGTTATATGTCAGAGATTGATTGTATTAGGAAAAAAAACAAAAAAAAATTAAAATTGATTAGCAACTGATTTTAAACTTTTTCAATCACTGAATTATTATTTGTTAACAAAAAAAAATTTAAGGTATATTATATTTAATAGGTGGTAAATAATGAATTCAGATTTGATTTTGTTTCACAGTAACTCAGAGAGTCAAAATAACAAATACTGCATGAATATTTAATTTTGTTTATACCATATTCATTAAAGGTGTCAGAGGTATTTCTTATTTTCTAGTATTGCTATTACACAAGTTACTAATTTATTCACAACCAAAAGTGAATAAAAAAGTTTTAGAAAAATGAATTAAAAGTCTGTTTATTCTGTAGTTTTCTCTCTAATCTTAAAGGGATATAGTATCTTTTTATTCTTAAAATCTATCTTATAAACAGCCTTTGCTCAAATCATCATAAATTAAAAAGTTTTGCTACTTTTAGAATAAATCTTTTAAAAGTAACTTAATAATGACTTAACATTTCAAAAAAAAAATATTTAGTTTTATCCCCTCAGATTGCATATTTATTAAAATAACAAAAATATACACAAAATTAAAACAATGAAATTCACTCACCCACACGATAACTTTTGAAATATGTATATTAGAAACAAAATTTTTATTTGAAATTGAAGCAAATTTCTTTTTATTCTATAAACCTAAAACTTCTAACATTTTAAAATTTTAAGATATTTAAAAAATATCTTAGAAATTGAAAACTGTAAAAAAAGATTAACTTTATCGTGCTATAAAATAAAATAAATTGATCATATTAAAATAATTAAGGTTCAAGGAATAAAAATTATAATTATCTTACATTTATTATAAGAAACTATTTTCTAATTTTCATATTTCAAGTTATTTTATGAGTAAGTGAAAATCTTCTCTTTTTCTCACTTGGTTTATATATTATGCTTTCTTTCTAAATGCATTTTTTAATATGACAAAACTAAATAATTTTTAATAAAGTTGCACTTAGTAATGATCTAAGAAAAATTCTATTCTAAATAGATCAGAACTTCATTTAACATTGAATACAAAATCAGTTATAATATAAACATAACATGTGATGCTTTAACTTGAAAAAGACTAAGTCCCTTTAATCACTCCTTGAATTTAAAATAATTACTTCAGAGCTGTATTTGAATTTTTGTCCACATTCTCTATCAAATGTGGTTTTTCTCAAAAATTGAAAAAAAGTGAATGAAAACTAAGATTTTATTGTACATTTTATATAATTTTACTTTAATGTTGCAGACTTGGCTTTAATAAATATTTCTAGAAATGTTCAACTTAAAGATTAATTTCAATATTCAATGAATAATTCAATTACAAAATAAAACACAAAATTACATTTTAGAATGTTTGCTTTAATAAAATAAAAAAATGTGCTTTGTAAGAGCAAAATTTTCTGAATTATGAAACACTGTATAGCAGAATAAACATTTTGAGTGAATGGTTGTTTCTAATGTGAATGTTTATTTCTAATATCAGAATGACTTAAATATTTAAAATTTTCACTATAATTTAATGGATTTCCCACATCATTCATTAAAAATAGTATAAAGAAATATAGGAGTCATATTTTGTGTAAAAAAGTAAACAAGACACAATGAAAAAAAGAACACATGACTTCTAGTGACAATCCCAATAAAAATGTGGGTTGAATTACTGCTATACAACCAGGTTTTACCAACCTTCCAAGTAATATCCCTTTGACCTTTTTAAATGACCGTAATTTTACTATCACATGTAAACGGGGCTCTGAAGTGATTTTTTAATTGTGATGTAGCAAAACATCATCAAAAGTTCAACAGTTTCATCAATACTTATACAAAATTCTTTATAATTGAAAAAGCAAATCTAAGTGATATAAAAACTTCCCATGTTAATTCTATATGCTTAGAAAAATCTTTATTTTACCCTCAAAATACTACACACAGATTACTAAAACCTAAATCTTATAACTTAAGTCCCAAAGCTGACATTAGCCTAAAAATAACTCTTATACATATCAAAAACATTTATGCTTAATAATACAATACAAATACCCTTGAAATAGAGGCAAGTTTGAAATATAATCAAATAGTTACTTCAAACAATTACAATCTGTTGAGAAAAATACTCGTTCCATTAGATAAATATCAATTTACTAAATGATAAATGAAAAACATTTCCCAGACTAACACAGAGCACAAATTTTTAAAGAAAAAATTACTACTCGCTCATGAAGATTTTGCTATTTTAAAAACATCTAAAAGAATTGTTTGATATATTTTCAATATGATGTACCACAAATTTATGAATGCAGATATAGACTTTTATGTACATCTATAAAAAATACTTTCATGGTTGTATAAATAAGATCCACAATTAATATCTGAACCTATAATTGTTGATCATTAATTAATTTCAGGCTTATCTCAATCTACAAAGAATTGCAATCAAATCATAACTAAATCAAGCTACTATAGAACTAAAATGGTACAAGTAAAATAAATACTAAAGAAGTAACCCAGACATACTAAAAATGAAAGAGTAGTCAAAACCTGGGTAATTTTAAGCAGATAATTAAAATTATATTGATATTTTATAAGAATCTGCTTTAGCATGAAAACAAAAAAAAAAAAAAGGTATATGGATAACGAAGTAAGATATTATATGAAACAATGTTTCCCTTTTATATGTACAAATGTTATTTGCATAAAAGATTTTTCAAAAAGAGAAACAGAAGTTTACTTTTATTTAATAATTAGGAGAACCTCCTTGAATATCTACTGGGATGAAAAGTTGCAGGTAGATCCTTTTTTATTTATGAGTTCATGTATATATGACACAAGCAATATGTGTCATTCCTCAAACCTATGAAAGTAATTTGATCAGAGCAAACTCTCCTAGCAATTGGTGTTAAATCAGAATAAAGATTTAAAAGCACACAAATTTGATTAACATAAAATTAATCAAATTGAACTGAATTTTGTTTAACATGCTTTTATATCAAAAGAGACAGGTCATTTGTTCTAGAATCAAAAACTTCAAATAGTATCACTTATAAATCAAAATCAGTCATGAATGAGTAGAGAAATTTTGAATTATGAAAGAAACTTGCCATAATGTTAAAAAAAAAAAAAAAATTACAAATTTGATTTACTGGTAAAATATTAAAGCTTGTGTTCAATATTTCCAGAACTGGGAAGTTAATATAATGTGAACAACAGAAAATAGCAAATTATTGACATATTCTTAGGAACCAAATATTTATAATTAATACTTTACTAATTAAGGAGATCATGTATTACCACCCCAAATACTATTCTAAAAAGAACAACATTTTTAATTCCCCATTACATTAATACAATTTTATTATGAACAGTAATTTGTATCATCTGCAGTTTTTCAGCCATTAATGGATAATTTAAATTAGTTTGAAAGCATAATACCCCAACACATATTCATAAATTATAAAAATTTTTTAAGAAGCCTATATTAGCCATGCTAAAAAATATAGACCTGAAAACATAGTTGAAGCAAATGATTCTATTATAATTCACATACTAAAAGAGAAATTTGTGTTAATTTGTGTGTAGTTATAAACTGTAAACCATTATCTTAGGACCACTAGTCTTTGAATTGATAAGTCAAGAATGAGAAATAATTGAAACTCATTTTCTTACAATAAAACAATTACAGATATAGTTTGATTAACTAGTTCATAGACACAACTTTTTCATATGGATAAATTGGTAGGAAAAAAATTCTAGTATGGCTACTCAAAGTAAAAGAATAGCAGAAGAATAATTAAAAAATGAAATGTTTAACTACAGCTGATAATAATGTTTCTATTTCTTTAATTAAATAAAATTTTCATATATAGTAATCAATTATTTAATAACAAATTTCTTTCTACCTAAATTTCTTTGGATATACAGAAATACAAAAAGTAAGGAACATCTTATCTTTACCAATTCTATATTTTGTTTAACATTAAACAAAAATTTATATTGAAATTCACACATCAAATATTACTATAAAAAATACTTTATACTCAATTTAAAATTTGACAGAGGACAAATTTCTAATGAAAACTCAAGAAATTACAAAGTGATAAGCCATAAAAAAGTAGTAAAAATTAAATTAACCTCCTTTAAAATAGCATTAATCATTTTAGAAAATCATTGTGAAATCAGTTTGAAAATATCAAAGAAATAATGATAAAGTGCACATTTCAAGGAAAAATATGTATCATTTCCTAGGAAATAATAGACATTTTCCAGAATTTCTTACAAATTCCTTCATTTATTTAAATCTATAATGTAAATATATTTTTTAAAAAAGGATAGATTACTAAGGTCTCAAGAATGAAAAAATTTCAAGATTTATAATGGTACTAATTATATAACCCAGAGCAGTTAAGCAAAGAAATTACTTGTAGTAAAACAAAACTAAACTGTATAGAACACTTCCCTACTAAACCCAGTAAAAACACTGTGTTGATAGATGCTTTCAAATTAAAGTAAATTAATATTCAACTATAACTTCAATATTTGAAACTACCATAAAAAATTACCTAATTTTACGCGATCAATTTTTTAAGGCTGATGAAATATTGCAGATATCATTTCATCTAAAATAAATGTTGTACTAAATGATGTAAAAATCTTCAATATACCTATTGGAGTTTTAAGTTTCTAACTGAAGTTACAAATTATAATTTTGAATTATTACAATTTTGTTCATAATGAGCCTTATATTTTGTTTAAAGGTAATACATGAAATGCTTAAGATAATCAAATATTTTAATGAAAATCTTAGTAAATTAAACATATATTATTGTACAGTAGTTCAGCAATAAACATATAAATACTTAGAAGGAATTTTCAGTTGAAATTCATACCTTAAAACAGCTTTCACAAACAGAATCCATCATTTTTTTCATATTACCTGATACACAAAACTAGCTACAATCAATTCACCGCAAAAGATTATGTTTCTAGGATCAGTTGACGAAAATAATTTTCTTTTAATATGCATATAATTCATGCATTAAAGAAAATGAGATAAATTTTGAGAAATTTGTTATGCAGCAAATGACATTTTTATTGCGATCGTTAATTTGTTTTTACGCGAGTATAAAGTGATTCTTAAATGAAATATGGAATAACAATAGAGCAAAAGAAAGACTTAAAAAGAAAATGATATAACATACACAAAGGTTTCTCCCAATCTTTATCAACAAAAGCAAAATTTTACTTTAAAGTTACAGCACTTAACTTTTATCAGTTATAAGAATTGGTAAAAACTTGCTATTACAAATTATTTAAAAACAGAGTAAAAACAAGGAGAAAAGGAGATACTACAAACTAATTATCTATTTAAGTATGTAAGAAAATTACTTACATGCCTATCAGCAAATCAAAAATTCTACAGTGTTTTTATAGAGATCTACATTAAAATTACAAAATAAAGGAAAAAATTACAAAAATACTTTGGTGGCCAAAACATAGCAATAAATCAAATATTGGTATACAGAGAATGTCAAACAATAAATTTGTCTCATTCTCCAAGTACTTTATAACAAATTATGTTAAATATTAGGGAAATGAGCAATAAATTTTAAGTTAAGAGAGAATTTAGTAAACTAAAGTATTCAAAAATAATGTATCTTTATGTGAGGGGGTAAATTTCAGAAAAAAATACTACTGCTTTATAAAACTTACCAAACCTAGTTGCAGTGAAATCTTAATAAATTGGTTTCTTAGCGGTTTTGTTTTGATCGCAATAAATGGTTTGCATCTAAAATTTGAAGTGCTTAAGAATCTTGACACGATAGTGTGCGCGATATTGAAGGTCAATCAGAAAGTCCACAAGGCAAAGGAATCATTAGGCTTAATAAATTCATGCTATAAATTGGAAAGAAAAATTATGCTGACTTATTCAAGTCATAATTTAGAAGTTTTAAATCCCTGTCATGTGTCAAAAACCATACTCATGTTTGTAAAATACATAATGCGCAAGTAGATGCATATAAACATCAAACATCAAACAAGCGCTCCCCCAGCAGGTAGCTGCTACACTTCGGGTACCATTCAACCAATCAATTTTTAGAGGTTAAAAGACGATTGCCGATGCCGTTACTTCAATTCGAAAGTTAAATCCATGGAGCTTTGAAAACTGGATAAAGATTTCAAACATAATTATTATAAATAACAGTGTTGTATTTTATTCATGTTTTTCCAGAAAGTTAATCAGATAATGAAAATAATATATTACGTTTTGTCTCTTTATTTATCAGGCAGTTAGTTATTCCATGCGAATTCAGTTTTTCTTTTCTTTCTGTTTATTTATTTTTAGCTGTTTACTTTTTTTTTACGTTACCTAAAACAATTTGCCTTTAACTATACTCTGTCAAGCTTAACCAAAGTTTTTAACCTTTCTTACGTATTATTATAACTTTATCCAATAGACTTTAAATTTCTGTCATTGTTCACATTTCTCGTAGTTTTTTACAGTTTTTTTCCATTATTTTTAGTATTCATAGAATTAGTTATCAGTAGTTGAATTTATTCACATACCACTGTTCATACTGGTGTTAAGGAGTGAAATGTTCAAAGGTATGTCGCAAAATTCCATGTCTATGCTTTGAGCCTGGCAGTCTTCTGAATTAGGGTGGGTCTCGCTAAAATCATTTAAAGGCAAACCACGATTAATCTCTGTTTTAACGGAGAATTGGGTCTCACCTTCGTTGGCGAAATGGGTTAATCGCGATGACTTTGGTGAGACCGGCCCTTAGAGAGCAGCTATGAATATGGGCTAAAGCATATGCACAAATCTTCTCTGGCTTTATTCTATTACTTGAATGTTATAGTATGCAACTACCAGGACGACTGAGACCGCCTCCTGGCGGTTGAGATCCATTTCACAACATTCCAGAAAGGCTCTCAATTCCTCGGCAAGTGAGAGCCATTCGAGAACGCTATGAAATGAATCCCTAATCCACTCATAATTTATTATCAGTTTGTCGTCAACAAGAAAATACTTTTTAAAATTCTTTGCCAGCGTGGCTAAATGATTTTCAATGGTTACAAAAACAACTTTTACATGTTGTTCTTCAGCCTTGTAAGCTTTAACACAATCATCCACATTTGCACGCATTGTTAGGTTTTATTTTTGCTTTAAATTTCTGCTCCACAATTCCAGTTTTCTACAAAAAGTACTAACTATATCACTCGTATCCAATATATGTCAATCAAGTAGCTCAATTTCATCCCAAATAAACCATCAAGAAAATTCTCGACTTCAGGTCTGTTTTCCTCGTCTTGGAAAATGTCAATTTCTTCTCTTAATTCATAAACACGTGGCAAAAATTTTAAACGTGATAACCATCTTGCCCAGCAATAAAATAGTAAAGCTGAATGTACTATACCCATGTCTTTACAAAGTGTGGAAAAGGTTTTTGATTTTAGGGGTCTCATTTTTATATAATTTACCAGGGTTATAACAGTAGTTAACACAATATTCAGACCAAGACTCATTTCTTTGGAAAACGGATCATGCAATGATACCTGAAGCACTGAGGCGATTTTTGTTTTACAAGTGCTTGTATACTTTCGAATCTTCCGGACATTGAACGAGTACCATCGGTGTATATTCCGACGGAATTTTTCCATTCTATGTTTCCCTCGTCCATAAAATAATTAAAGATAACAAATAAGGCGAGTGCTGTTGCTTTCAGTAATATTGGTTTGCAGAAAAGTAGTTCTACTACTGACATATTAACACAAAATCAAACACTGGCAATGAAATGAGCATCTTTATTAATATCTCCATAATAAAAATGTATTGAAAACAATTCGTCATATAACTTCGAGAAAAGCTGACACTGTACATCTTCAGATATATCACCAATTTGACGGGCAACAGTGTCGTTTGAAAGACGTATGGACTGCAATCGTTTTGCAAAATTATCTCTCCCTTCTACAATTTCAGTTGCTGCTGGAAAAATAAGCTCTTCACCAATTGTGTGAGGCTTTTTACATCTGGCTATTTTATATGAAACTTTAAAATAGGCAATTAAAACTTTTTTCATTCACAGACAAAGTTTTTTTAAAATTATTTTTGCTTTTTTATATGATTTGAATTTTAATTCGAAGAATTCTCTGGGTTTGTTGGTGTACTCATTATGAAGCGTTTCTAACTGTTGTTTAAGTTTGCGGTGGCTCAAGACTGACTTTGGTGCTACGAGATGGAAGTGCATGCAACAAGCAGTTGATTCCCTTCCGTTTACTTCCCTCCACGAGGCGCTGGGAAAAAATCAGGCAACCTGCACTGAGACGCGTTGGTGAATGCACACTTTCTACTTTGTCTCTTTGTCTCCAGCTAGCAGCTACGATGACTCCTACATAAACTTCAACTAAACCCTTCTATAATTATATAATTATCTAATACGTAATATAATCTAATAATAAGTAATTTTAGTAACAACTACAGGTGTTATTTGTATTACTGTGTTTTGTGGAGACGGTGTTTTAGGATAAGTAACAGCATCCACTTCAGCTCACTTTCTGGCTGATGTCAATACAATTTCGCATTGGTGATCACCGATGAGTTTGGGAACTCTTCAGTGGTGATTCAAGGAACCGTGAACAGCATATGGAGCATTTCGACAAAACAAAGGAGCAATCTAGTGATAGCAAGCTTATATTCTCATTCAATATGCTTTATCCAAGTGATAATAATACTTCATCACAAGAAGTAAACAAAGTTGCGGTTAAATTTGATACAATATTGAAGTCCAATTCATTTTAAATAATATTACTCAGGTCACTACTAAAATATTACGAGGTGGTATCGCCTTTAAATTCGAAGACCCTTCTAATTAAGCGATATTGTTAGAAATCCACCACCAGAGGACCGTTATAAGGATTGATAGAGGAATTTTCTGATTCCGAGCAAAAACGAGTTAAAGATCTATTAGTAAATACGGTATTATGGGATGATAGACGGTCACCTCTTTTGAGAAAAATGCTACAGCTTACAGAGAACAAAGTGGGGGAAATTTTTTTAAAAACACTATCGATACCGCATCTACCGAAAGAAACGTAGGCTATAGCATCGGTATCTTATGGAGATTTAGATAAACTGGCCCAGATGGCGGATAAAATTGTTGAAATAGCTCATCCGCAAATTGTGGAGATGTAAAGAACGAAAACCTCCAATCGCAGTAATCGGGCCTATGAATTAGCAGACATACGGACGCAGGTTGACCCTGTTACAGAACAAGTGAATCATTTATCGGGGCATGGTTATCTACGGGAGAATAAATTTCGGGGTAAATCTGGTAAAAGGAGAAATATATCTCAAACCCCTAGAAGGCAGAATAGCAATTTATGCTGGTACCGTGACACATTTGGGGCGAAAGCCAAACAATGCGACTCCCCTTCCGATTATCAGAGATCAGAAAACTCATAATGAAATCGCAAGTGGCGCAATGCGATTTCAAGTCGCCTTCTTATTCATGATCTGACCTCGCGACGACATTATTTAGTGGATAGTGGTAGTAGTATTTGTGTTCTGAGTATACTGCTGAAATGTCTTCTATTGCTCCATCAGCCTTATCTTTATATTCAGCAAACAATTCTCCTATCAAAACATATGGCACAAAAATAATCACGCTTAGCCTAAATTAAAAACACGAATTTAAATGGCCTTTTATAATCACTAATGTTATTAAGTCAATTATTGGCGCTGACTTTCTTAAACGCTATGGTTTGTTGATTGATTAAAAAAAAGTTTACATAACCCTCTTACTAAAATTTCGATACGTGGTACAACTATCACTAATCGAGACAAAAACATCATTTTAGTTTTTAGTAATACCAAATTTTATGATATTCTAAATTCGTACAAAGATATAATTCGCCCGTATCCTGCGACCCCGAGGCCTAAACATAGTACGGGTTGCCCTTTTGCGATGACTCTGGTTAGAGTCATCGCGTCATCGCAAAAGGGCAACTGGTATTCATCGGACTTCAGCGTTTAAATCCTAAAAAGTGGCTATCGCTAAACAAGAATTTGAAATTATGATAGAGCAGGGTCTTTGTTGACCGAGTAAGTCGAATTGGCCTATCCCATATAAAAAAGGTAATCAACAATACAGATTTTGATAAGATAAAGACTTGAAAATTATGTAATACACAATTGTAAAATATTAAATTAAAATAATGTCAATTTTAAAGTCATTAAGTTCTTATCAAAATAAATCTTGGGTATAATAAAACATTTTTATCCTTGCTAAATATATTAAGCTTTGAATTATTTTTAGCTAACTAGAGAAATGATGATAGGAGAAATGATATATTAAATTTTATTAACTTAAGTTTAAGTAAAATTTATAATATTGCCTCAAACAAAACACTTAAGATTTTCGCCATGTAAATTGCACTATGCGCAAGAAACTGGGTGAAAGTTTCTTTCACCGATCAATCAAAACAGTTTACAAATTCTAGATAGTTTATCGTTGGGTTAGGGAATCCGCTCATGGGGAATAACACTCCAGTTTGATTCACAATTAATGGTGTGTTGATGCTGAATCTTTGATTCGCTGATCCATTGTTTGATCCTAGATCTATCGATTTTGGTGAATACAGCCCTAAAAGAGTAGAATGTTTTACTATTATATTCAGGGTCGGCCTTAGCTGTCTGGTAGCCCTGGTCAAGATGTTCTTCAGAGTCCTTTATTTCTAATTTTAAAATCTCGATCAGCAAACGAAATCAATGTTTTCAGATGAAAAAGGGCACCTTTCGTACACGAGTCTTAAAATTATGGTACAATAATAAAAATTATCCCTAAAACATTTCATGGGTCTATGCATCTCAAATAGTTCCCTTGGTTTTTTTTTCTAAACCTCGCACTGAATATACTGCATATAGTAATCAACACATTAATATTTATGTTATTATATTAACTTTTTGATGTTGTTGATGAATGTAATCAAAGAGACTTACTCAAAAGCTCGTCTTTGTAATTTCTGGTGAAGAATTGCCTACGATGTATGTTTGTGCTCAAATTCTGGACCTTATAAAAGGGTCTAATTTTTCGTATATTGTTTTTCTCTATGAATGTCAATGTATTTGTTGCTGTTTAGTATCAAGTACCAATACCATCAAAATTGAATCCAATATCATCAATCTTGCAAGTAAACAGTTGGTCTCGCCTTTAATCATGAACAATTTAGTTGAGATTTATTGTCTAAGGTAGTAGAAAAGACCTTTATGTAAGAACAAAGGCAAAACATGTCAAACACTAGATTGACAGCAATATATGCCAGTTGAAACCTTTGAATTAAATCCTCTCACTAAGCTGAATTTTTAAGTTAAAACCATTCACTATTCACATTATTAGATTAGAGGACTTTAACAAGAAAACAATATTTTTAAACTGACGGTAAAGTGCATTATTCGATGAAAATATCACAAGAGTAAAATCTGCTCTTTTAAATTATGACAATCAGTCACAAATGTTTGATCGTTTAAAATGTACAATCGATAGCTTATTTAAAAGTTAAGCCTATTAGATATTGGAATCGTAATAATTTGCAGGACGAAATATATGGTTTCTAAAGGCTTTTACGATAAATCGGGACGGATAAAATATGAGGTTCCATAAGATTACAATTGTTTTTATCTGTCACACTCATTCCGGTTTCATGTACTCAATGTGGGTGTTTTAAATTTAGTTAAAAGTCCTATCACTCAGTTTGGGTATAGGTGGCCTTTACTCTCCGAGATATATTGAAAATTTTATTAGTCATTAGTGATTGTTTTTAAATTATACATTTGCTTGTTCACATAATCGTCTAGCTAATGCCACAAAAGTAACTGTCATTTATATCTGTTAGAGGGAGCACATATACGTAAACAACTGAGTTTGACAGGTAATACTAGAAGGGATTCCGTGTTCATCTTAAATGTCGAGATTCAGTGTTTGTTTGCTGTTGTTCTAAATTAAGTTCTTAGATGAATTTATTTTTTGATTACTCTCTTTTTACTTTAAAATCGAGTTTAACTACATTTTATACATTGTTAATTCAAGTAATTAATGAAGATGAATTTTTTTTTTAAATTTTTGTTCGGCAAAAGTAATGTAAATATGTCTTTCACTAGCGCGGTACAATGTACTCAATTTATTGAAAAATACAAACAAACTCCTTGTGTAACATTTTAAAGTTGCCAAACTTAACATTTTTAGGAAATTTATTTTAACAAACGTTTCACTGATTTGTTTTTTGAAACTTACATTATAAAATTTGCCATGTTTGATGTTTCTGTAATAAACACTCAACAAACAAAATTGTATTTGAGCAAACATATGTAAGATAAGTGCTTAATCTATTTAGAGGTTAGAGATCTTGCTAATAATTAGTATAAATAGTTCTCATATCTTGACTTTTACTTGGGAGGGATAGTACTTAATGAATATAAATGTTTATAGCTTATGAGCACTTTTATAGTTTGAATTAAATAATTTTAAATAAGTACATAATGTTCCTATTACAGTTTTTCTGGCATAAATAAAATTTTTATTTGTGTGTATAAAGTGTTTAAGTACTTTATCATAAGAAATTTTGCTGATGATCTTATATGATCAGTATTTGTTACATCTGAACTTAATTATGTAAATCATAAACTCTTTATGAATACCCAAAAATTGTAAATACGTATTGGCTGTAAGATTATTTAAATTATTCACTACAGTATGTTGTAAATTTGTCATTTTAAGAAATTATCCAAATCAAAATATATAAGTATTAAAGTAAAATAGTTTTGTAAAATAATTAAAATAACTTCTAAGAAAAGTTCATTAGAAAAAAAAAATCAAAGTTGTATACAAAACTAGATTGGAATAATTACTACTATACATAAAAAATTGCTTAAATTATATATATAATTTCATATTAACTACAAACATAGAACTTTAAAAATTATGATAATTCTTATTATCCTCTTGGCTTTAAGTATTGTGTCTGTCTAATTAGTTGTCATGTTGCAAGCAAAAAATTAACCATATTGTTCCAAATAAAACCAAACCGAACTGTGCCATCCTGCGTGAAGATAGTTAAAAAGTATTTAAAAATTGATATTTTATATAGCACAGCTCTGACATATTTTATCTATTCAACTTAAAGACAGAAGTCGTAAATTAGATTATTATAAAACTACAGTGCTTACTATATTTTTATATTAGCACATGGTATAAAAGTAATAAATAGCCCAGAAAACAAAGCAAAAAAAAATATAAATATTGTTACTGATATTAAAAAAATTCTTATAGCAAAAGAATACCTATGTAAATTTTAACTAACACTCCTTAGTATCCTATGGGATTAACTTAATAATAGACTAAAATATTATCTCCTCTTTGATGATTTCATTCTTAATGTTTATGATACTGAAAAAGTCAAAAAACAAAAAGTATTATATTTATGATCTTTTTCAGGTTATTTTGTTTACTGCTGCATGTGAAATAATACTACTCATAAAAATCATGCTTTTCTCTCTCTTCATATTATGTATTATAGTTTGAACCTTACGATTTTTCATTCTGTCATACATTTAAATCATTAAAAGTCATTGTAATTTCTGCTTTGTTGTATAATTTTATGTGTTATACAGATGGTAGTCTAAGTTCATTTTGTCATTAGAAACGTAGAGGTTTTATTCTAATGTGCAAAAAATCCATATATGGGTGCATATATGAATATACATACAAAAGAGATTCTAAATGGAGAACATAATTGTTTGTTGACTTAACTGATCAATGACTAGTGTCCATTATTAGGGAAAACTAAAATATAGTTAGAATTGTTTTCTCAGAACAAGTTATATCAAATATTGGAGCAACTGCTATTTATAATTTTGTCATTCGGATTAACATGGTTTTTCTGGCCTTGCATGTAAATTCACTTTTACAAAGAGAATATGGACTGAAATCATGACAGATAGCTTTATTTATTATAGAGTTTCACTTAATAGTTCTGTTGTTGCATAAGATACCAAATAAATCTGTTATGAAGTTTTTTTTTTATATATAAATGTTCTTTCAATGATATTTAAAATGACAGCTGATAGCAAAGATCTTGCTGTGATATTCATAGTTGTTTAATATTTGTTTATATAGTCCATGTTAACTTAAATTTAAAATATTCATCAATATATATATTGGGCAAATATAATTAGGATAGTTTCTTGAACACCATCAAAATTTTAAAGAAAATCAGAAAATTATTTCGCTATTTTTTCTCTTAATCTCTTGCATAGGATTAATATGGTTGAAAAGATAGCCAAATGATAGAACATTGCTTTTTGGAAGTGTTTGCAGGTTTTAACCCTGCTGCAGACATGGATGTTCATAGTCATCCAGAATCAGCAATAAGCAGTAGGTTCAGGTGTCAGCCCTCATTTGCAATACAGTTGACCATAGCTCTCTAAACCAAACCATAGGATCAATAATAGTAACTAATAAAAATATAATAATAGGGAACAAAAAAAGTGATGTGACAATAACAAGAAGGGGTAAAACATTCATCAATGTATCTATCATTTTTACTGACATGGATTAAAAATGTAGATAGTACTTACAAAAGGTGACATGGAAGTAAGAAATTTGTAATGAAATTAAATTCTTGTTTCCATGACACTTTTTGTAAGTACTATCTACATTTTTGTATTGCTTTATGTTGTTTTAGTTTTTATGTTCATGGCAAATCAGGGATAAATATTAATCCTTAAATATTTTCCTTAAGTAAAATTTATTCAGGGGTTCTATTGATATGTACATAAGACAAGGGTTCCATGAGATAAAAAGTTTGAGAACAACTGGACTAGGGCATTAATGGGATAATGGTCTATCATAACTTTATTGTTAATGATAAGCATGGAGTACTATGCATCTAAATGTGTTTATATTTCACTTCATATAATTTATCTTGACCAAATATTTCCTTGATATGATACTACCTTTGAAGAGATCTAAGGGGTTTTTTTTGGTCCAAGATACATTTAATGGATACTGAGAACCAACCTCTACTTGCTAGAATGCATTGAATTTCAGTAATGCAGAAAATAATTAAATGTATATTTCAATAAATAGTTTTAAATATTTTTTAAGATTGTTGAGGATATATAATACTTCAAATATAAGAAAATTGATGTCCCTATACCAATTTCACCCTTCTCACTAGTATTATATTAAATTTTTAATAATACATATATTATTTAAACTTTCTTCAGTAAGCAATATTGTATTTTAAAAAGAGATTTAAAATTCCCCCCCCCCCAAATATATAAAATAGTACAGTTGATCTAATAGAGGGGTATCATCTAATCACTGTTTGTAAAAGTAGAATATGAGGCTAAAATGAGTTAGTACTTCAACTGATCTCAAGAATGGAAGTTGGTACGCTTTTTTTTTTTTTTTTTTCTGAAAAGGAAATAGTAAGTAATTTTCTTTTTTAAAAACAGAGTGGTGGGCTAAAAAAGGTTAGGAACCTCTGATCTAGACTGTTTGGTATTTAGTCATAAATCTAATAGAATATTGTGTCCTCTTGTTAGTTTGTTCAATTCTGACACTCTTAAGTATAATTTTAAAATGACTATTATGATATGCAGTTAGGAATTCGTATTTTGTGCAATCTGTCCTGTGTTCATATATTTAATGTTAAATTTTTGATTGCACTTTAAGCAATTTTATAACTTTGCTAAAAATTTTTATTTTATAAATTACTCATTATTACATGATTTTGGGTATTTCAGGTTCTGCAGAAATCAATGGAAAATAATAATTTACCTAAACAGTTAAGTGCTTGTGATATCCTCAAAGAAACTACTGCTAAAGAACTTGCATCACGAAATTTGCATGTCTCTTTTAGTAATGATGTTAGAACTGTCAGTATACCTAATCCTACCAAAGTCAATAAGGCAGATGAAAATCCTAATGCTTCATGCTCTGCCAGTAAAGAGGAGAAACAAAATGTTAATACAGGTACTTATTTTATATTATAATTATAAATATGCAGTGGAACCTCAATCTATCATTCCCTGCATTATTAATTTTCCTGGATTGATGATTTGATTCGTTCAGTCAAAAATTTATCTTCATAAAACCAATTTACTGTTTCCACTCTAATCATTCCTGGATTCTTTGTTTACCTGCATTTATCATCAAAACTACTTGGGTCACAAGGGAGAACTTATGTTTAGACCAGAAGCAAAACCATGAGCAAGGGGAACAGGAAGGTACTGACAAACTTAAATCAGTACTGAGGTTTTAGAATATAAAGGTTTGCATGTGAAGTTTTGTCAAAATTAAAATTATTTATATATGCACACAGTAAAGAGGCAGTAGCACATTCTTTGCAGTCAGTCTGATAAACTTTTATAAAACAGGTATTACTCAAAAAAGTTTTAAAGTATTATTCTGAATATAACATTTACATTTTATAAAGTATTTATAACTTCCAATTAGTCTTGCAAATAATTTATTCATAATCATATAATGTACTGAATTTCTATATCTATTGTTTTCATGTGTTCATTGTTTTCCATTTCTTTGGAGAATCATGGAATGAGGTTTCACTGTATATATATATATATATATATATATATATATATATATATATATATATATATATATATATATATATAATATATATATATATATATATATATATATAGTTTTAATACAGATATTTAGTATATTTCTTTTGTTTTTTAGCTAAATAGTAATTACTGTTTTGTTTGTTTGAGATGAAGTACCTGAAAATTTCTTTAATTATTTCTTTACTGTTTATTCAGGTTTAAAGGAAGAGAAAGCTGCTGTAAATGTTATTTCTTCTGAATATGGTTTTCGTGCATCAACCATGAGATGTAAAATTGAAGAGAAAATTACAGAAATTGAAGAAAAAATAAATTTACCAAATTCAGACTCAAGTTCTGAATCAATGGATTTTGAAACAAGGTAAATACTTTAATTTTGTAGAAAGCATTTTTTATAGAATATATTTTCTTGAAAAATATTAATTTTAGATGGGATAAAATAAAACCTTTTGATAAACTTTTTCTAGTTCTAAATATGTTACAGTTTTTGTGAAAGTACTTAATGTTTTTGTTGTTGTACTGTTATTTCTAATGTTACTTGGATGAGCCAAACTTTTGATTTAGAGGCTATTTGATTGAGGTGTGTATTTTATTTTGAAGAATACTGTTAGGTCGAAAGAATAACTTTTGTCTTAAAGTGGGTTCTTGTAATTTGGAAGCAGTGACCAATCAGAAGATCCCCTCGGCTTAGCCTATCACCTCCAGAGGTATCATTTGAACTTTGAGGATGTTGAGAACATGAACCTTACATACCTGTGCTGTCATTAATGAATATAGCTGTCATTATCTGTCTGTGGCCTCGAACTTAAGAACCCGCTGGCCATGAGTTGACACCTTTGCCAAATTTTATAAACCCAGTATTTTTATATGTTTGGTAGTGAGATAAAATAGCTTATTGGTATTTATTTATAATATATGTAGATTTTAGTTCATTTTTTTCGAAATTATACATTTTTTTAAAAAAAATCTTGTTTTCTGATTGTTATTTGAAACAGTCTGAAGCTCAAAAGAAAATTGTTATGTGGTAATTTTTAATTATGTATTAGAATCTATGGAACATTCTAAAATATAATTTCTATGTGGTTGATCTATATGATTATTTCTGTTTTTTTTAAGAGATAGTATAAAGAAACAACTGTGTTATCTGCATTCATAGGGTCTAGAATTAAGATTTGCATTTTTCCTTTCTGAAATTCTAAGCCTTTCCAAATATTTAAAAATACTAGCTATGAATCAAATGTATTATCTATATATAACATGCTGTATAAATTTGTTATAGCAAGTACCTACAGAAATTTTTAAATTATGAAAGTCTTGCAAAGTACTCTTTTAAATATTCTTATATAATTTTAAAGAACTATTAAATAATATTTTCCACTGATCACAAAAACTATGTTTTAGGTCATTTGATGATTAGTCATATGGATATGTAAACATTTGTATATATATCTGTATTTTTCATTAAGTATATTATATTATCCTAGATCAGGGGTTAGCAGGTTTTTGAGAGAGAAAAGATGAATTGTTTATGAAACAAGATAAGCAAAGGTGTCAGAGAGCCATTGATATGTATTAACTTCTATTGATATAGTACTTAGAGGTAGAAGTCTGAAGAGCTACATGTTTTAGATGAACAAGGACCTGCCAACTCTTGTCTTAGATGATGTGACATATTACTCTTATTTAAATAGTCATTAATATCTCAAAACTTTTAGGCTTTTGGCATTATAACATCCTGTATCTCTTGTGTCAGGTAGTCATTTATAAAAAGATTATGAAATGCTTTGATTTGAGATCATGTCCAAAACTAATCTGTTTACTGATTAAGAAAGGTAATTCAGTTAAAATAACTGATGAGTTAAGAGTATGAAAGGTGAAAAAATTTATTTCCTAAGTTAATCTAATAACATCTTTACTAAGGTTTTTATCTATTGTGGATGTTTAGTTTAAACATTTCTTTTAACCCTCTAAGCATTATGCACATAATTTTATGATCAGTCAATGATGTCTCCAGATGTGGACTTGTTATGAAGTTAAATTTAGATCTGAAACTTATGTTACAAGTACATCTGTTATAACAATTTAATTAAAAGATTTTTATATGGGTCTAAATTGCCTAATAACAGGTGCACACTCATTTGAAGACATTAACTGGAAAGAAAATTATCTTCATG
>CM063502.1:83038634-83150985 GCA_032207245.1 Pardosa pseudoannulata | reverse complement strand
AACACCTTCAATCATAGCTCCGGTCGATTAATGAAAATTGGCGCATGTTGCTTTCCTTAAAAAGATATGACCTTATATAGATATTCCTTTAGAAAGAAGATGTTTTCCTTTCGCCTTAACTCTGGATCACGACTTTACATATATATCTATACATATATATATGTAATATACCAAAATTATTTAACTTTAATATTTCTTCAAAAGCCTCCTCTCTCCAATTTTAATTCTTCCAAATCTCTTTCTCAGCCTCTAAATGGTTTGGTCAACGAAGTATTTTCCACTTAACATTCCTTTCTGTCCTAAAGCTGTGAACTTTCTGTCTATACAGCAATTTCGCAGGTGTTGGCGGAACATGTGTTCGTGTTTTGCTGATATTGCAGTTAATTCGCTTAGTAAGTTGTTTTTGTTGTGGGAAAATTCTTGTTGTCAGCGTTCTTGGGTGTACTTGTGTGAGAACAGAGTGAACTCTGTGGCTTTTGATTATGTATTGTCCAGAAGGACAGATGTCCGTGTTGCCGCTCTGAAATAAAGTTTTAAATTAGACTTCTGAGTTCTCTTGAATATGAGACCCGACTGCATTCTCATTACTTATAGCTGTTGAACTTTCTCCTTGTGAAGGAGTTTTATAAAAAATGGATTACATTTTAAGCCGACAGGATTTTATCTGCGCTGAAACCCAATGGATTTCAAGTCCATTACTATGGCAGAGAAATTTTCTTGATGGAATTTACTTCGTGAACTTTTGCGAACTTTGTTTTTACATCTGTGGATAATGTTTTAAAATTACGGTGAAACGACAATGGATTTCAAGTCCATACGGTTAAAGTCTTTCGAAGTTTTAGTGACTGTGAATATCGAAAATAACATCAGTATTTCCTACCAAGCTAACTCAGACCTGTACTACCTTTGATAAACATCAAGACCATGGCAGCCTCCCGTCGACTGCAGAGAGAGTTACAAGAACTCCAAAAATACAATTTGATTTGTTTCCGTGACATCCGCATCCAGTTCCCTACAATGCGCGTTCCGCATCGAGATCGCCGAGTTCGTGCCGTGTTCCGTTTCAAGCCTCCAAACGAACTCCTCGGACAAGGATATATCAACCCACCAATTTTCCAGGACATGCTTCAAAATTAAAATTCTTATTCTCGGTAAAATTTTCAGTGACATTTAAAAATAATGTTTGGGAAATTTGAAAATTTAAAAGTTATTAAAGTACAAGCTGGATAAAATATGCAATGTTATTGGATAGGAAAAAACTACTGCTTGCACTAATTCTCGTCATTGAAGGTAAAATTTTGAAATTAAAATTTAATTGTATTTCTAGAACTTATAGTTCGAAATTTCTGTTCTTTAAAAAATATCAAAATTTGTTTAAATGAATAATATTTCTAGATATGTAATAATTCTTAAAAAAATGTTTATGATTGTTTCTCTCATTTGATTGATAATACTAAAGAAGTGATTTAAGAATTATTTTGTTTATTTTTATGTTAACAGTGTAAAAATTTAATAATTTTTGTTTATTTTGCTGTGCAAATTATGCGTAAACAAGAATCAAGAAACTTAATTTTGTGAACAATCAAACAGCAGGACTTTCAATTATTTTTTCTATTTACCGTTTCTAAGAGAAATTGTTTTAATAATTATTGATTGCATTTGATTTTAAAATTCATGTTGAAATTCATTGAAAATTTTGAAAAATATTTAAATTAGAAATTGATATTTATATTGTATTAGTGATTTACGATGTTCGGTGGTTTCATTTAAAAATTTTGTTTACATAAATTATTCTAAAATATAATAACATTTTTATTTTTAAATGTGGTTTGAAAATTTTGTGTGTTAACTCCCAGGTTAATTTAATAATTTGGTTAGGAATTTAAAATTTTGATTTTAGGTGAATTTAAATAGTATTTTGTGATGTGCGATTTTTTAAGAACGAAGTAAATAAAGTTATTAAAATTCGATAGCACGAGAGAATGAAAAACTTTCAGTCCAACGAATGGAGTGTCTGTGACCTTGGTCAATAGAGACATTGGAAAGCGAAAAAGCACTTGAACATTGAAAATTTTGATTGTGACCTCTAAATTATCATGACGTGGCAGTTTCGGTTCGACCTGAATTACAGGAGTTTTTAAAATGCTTTCATGTGATGTTGGGACGCAAAATGTAAGAGTTGTTTTGACTGTACAATTGTGAACGGGATTTATACAGTAGTAAACAGATGTGTCGACACTCGTCAGTTGAATTGTTGTTTTGATACTTTTGTTGAGTGTGTTTTGGGATTACGGGTTTGATTTGAAGGACTGCTCTGATGATTACGAACTTGACGATTCTAGATATCTGTGTTTTTTATATTTTATTATAGTATTCACTTTTTATATTTAGCCAATTTGCAATTCATCGTTTTTGAGTTTTGCTTTTTATTAATTGCAGTGAATCTAAAAAATAATCAGTTTGAAATATTTTTATGACTTTCATATTTTACTATTATTTCTAAACATATGTTTTTTGAGAATCTTGATAATATAAATTTTGGACATAGTAACTTTGAGATCCTGCTTTCTAAAAGTGAATTGCAAAAATTATTTGATTTAAAGTGTTCAAGTATTTTATATTTTTACATTTTTATATTCGTAGTTTCTCATAATAACTATAAATGTGTTTTTATTCTCTGAATTCATGGTGTGTTATTTCAAAAATAGTAAGTGAATGTTTACAATACAAGGAATATCTAATTTGATTAATTAGGAGAATTTTCATAGAATAGGTAATGTTTTCATTTTAAGTATGAAAATTTGATTGAAATTTAAGAGATAATGCAGTTTTACGTCTAAATTCCTAATGTGAATTAAATACAGGATAGTTAAAACTTACAAATGAACAATGTTTCGAAGAGTAGTTCAGTTTGATTTTCAGTGTGGAATTAAGTTTTTCTAATATTTAACTCCGGAGAGACCCTCTGCAAAGTCAAGGGATAGCTTAGGCGAGTCCTTTGTCGTTTTTGCTCTTCAGCTTTCTCTAGGTCATGAACGGTCATTCCGTCATCGCCTTCGAGGCAAGCCCCTTCCACTCTCCGAGATATTTTGAAGTTCAATCTGATTATTGTGTTTCGGTTTTTTCACACTGAAGATGAGTAACGTTTGTAGCTGATCAAGATGTGGGAAACTGTTACCCGCATACCTCTGATCTTTGGTAGAGAAAAAAAAAAGTTTCAAAATGTTGTTCACAAATATAATGTCATAACGTTGGAGAGCCCTGTCATAAAAGCAATAGGTAGTCGCCTCCCACAGAGGGATGAACCTTTTGTCGTTTTGTGTGAGCACCCTCGGGGTCACTAACAATTTTCACGTTGGTCACCACAGAGGACAGCCATTTTCCTTCTCCAAAGTTTATTTCAGTAAAATTTTAATAAAGCATAATTTGAACATTTTGAGTTAAGTTTTGCTTAGGAAAAATATTGAATTTCATAATGATAAACTTTCTTAAATACTTGTTTACTGTAAACCTTCATTTGCGTGTATTATTATGTTTCTGTTTATATTCATTGTATATTATCTTTTCATTATTTAGTTGTTTATATATTGATTCTGTATAGAGATTTTGTGATGGTGCAGGAGAGTCAGAGGAACGGTATAACTTGATAGATTTAAAATTTTGATGTGATGGTGTGGAATTACTTATGATGAGTTACAGACCAAGCTTCTGACTCTGTAACCCTGATGTCTCCAATTCTGACACACTAGAAAGACAGTTCTGACTCTTCTACACTAAATTTATTCGTTTAATGTTACAATTTCTTGTAAAAAATTTTGATAATCATATATTTGTACTATTATAAGTTGTGAAAATGTCACCCATCAGCGAGACGATTTTCTCTTTTTTCGGGGGGGATCTGTAATATATCAAAATTATTTAACTTTAATATTTCTTCAAAAACCTCCTCTCTACTATTTTAATTCATCTAAATCTCTTTCTCAGCCTCTAAATGGTTTGGTCAACGAAGTATTTTCCACTTAACATTCCTTTCTGTCATAAAACTGTAAACTTTCTGTCTATACAGCAGTTTCCCAGGTGTTGGCGGAACATGTGTTCGTGTTTTGCTGATATTGCAGTTAATTCGCTTAGTAAGTTGTTTTTGTTGTGGGAAAATTCTTGTTGTCAGCGTTCTTGGGTGTACTTGTGTGAGAGCAGAGTGAACTCTGTGGCTTTTGATTCTGTATTGTCCAGAAGGACAGATGTCCGTGTTGCCGCTCTGAAATAAAGTTTTAAATTAGACTTCTGAGTTCTCTTGAATATGAAGCCCGACTGCATTCTCATTACTTATAGCTGGTGAACTTTCTCCTTATAAAGGAGTTATATAAAAAATGGATTACATATATATATATATATATATATATATATATATATATATATATATATATGTGTGTGTGTGTGTGTGTGTGTATATGTATATATATATGTGTGTGTGTGTATATATGTATATATATATATATATATATATATATGTATATATGTATATATATATACTATATATATAGCATCTAATAAATATATTAAAATAAATTTTTTATCATTAAATATTTAATTGAACATAATATTAACTTAACACAATATATAGCATAAATTTTTATTTAACATAAATTTATTTTATCATTAAAATAAATATTTTATAATTTCTTTAGTAAATAATATACATAGAATAGTATAATAAGAAATTGCTTTAGTATTTGTTTCAAATACACAGAATTAATGAAAAAACTGTCTTTAAAAATGTTAGCAGTTTTTATAATACGCATGCGTATGAATTGAATGATATTATACACATGTACACAATAAAGGTTCTATTTAAGGTTTAAAATAAATACAACATTCATTAATGAATCTTAATTACATATACCGAAGTCAGTACGCGCAGCGTCTAGTAAAATATAAAAAATAAATGTTTTATCAAAAATAATTTATTTCTCTGGTTAACAACATACACATAAAAAAAATTGTTTTAGTGCTTGTTTCAAATACACAAAATTAATAAAAATAACTCATTGAGAATGTTAGAAGTATTATAATGCGCATGTGCATGAATTGAATAATATCATACTCATGCACACAATGAAGGTTCTATTTGAAGGCTTAAAATAAATACAACATTCATTAAAGTTAATCTTAATTACCTATACCGAAATCAGGACACGCAGCGTCTAGTAAAAGCCTAAAAAATATTTTATCCCAAATAATTTATTTCTTTGGTTAACAACATACACATGAAAAAAAGTTTTAGTGCTTGTTTCAAATACACAAAATTAATAAAAATAATTCATTGAGAATGTTAGATGTATTATAATGCGCATGTGCATGAATTGAATAACATCATACGCATGCACACAATGAAGGTTCTATTTAAGGTTTAAAATAAATACAACATTCATTAAAGTTAATCTTAATTACCTATACCGAAATCAGGACACGCAGCGTCTAGTAAAAGCCTAAAAAATATTTTTTATCACAAATAATTTATTTCTTTGGCTAACAACATACACATGAAAAAAAAATTTAATACTTGTTTCAAATACACAAAATTAATAAAAATAATTCATTGAGAATGTTAGATGTATTATAATGCGCATGTGCATGAATTGAATAACATCATACGCATGCACACAATGAAGGTTCTATTTAAGGTTTAAAATAAATATAACCCTCATTTTGAAGGATCTTAATTACGCAGAGGGAAGGCTGGCAGCGCAGCGTCTATTGAAAATATAAAAATTAAAATGTTATCATAAATAATTTATGTCTTTGATAAATAATATACATGTGAAAAGAAGTAGTTACTAAAACAGAAAATTAATTAAAATTTTCCCCTGGAAATGTTAGCGGTTTTTATAATACACATGTGTATGAATTACCATTATTATCTAGGCTGATATTTAATTTTCTATGCTAAAGCAATCGGATTTAAACTAACTAGGCAAGGTTCGAAAAATATTCCATTTTATAAGAGACTGGGATAAACTTAATGATGACCTTCTTAAAAACAAAACATTGCTTCTTTGATAAATAATATGTATATGAAAAGAAGTTGTTTCATAGCTTGTTACAAACACAGAAAATTAATAAGCATTTTCCCTAGAAATTTTAGCGGTTTTATAATACACATGAGCAGAGGCGTAACTTGGCAGTTACAACTGGGGGGGCAAAAATTTTCAGTAATGAATATTCGATAATCCTAAAATGGTTATGTTTTAAACCTTTTTTAATTATTATTTTTATTATTGTTTATTTAGTTATAATGACAAAATCTTAACAAATCTATAAAATCTATTCAAATTACAAAACATGATGGTTCCTTTCGTTTATTCTTCCGAAAAATGTTCTCACCAAGCTAGCAAATATATCTGTCGCGATCGAAGGGGAGGTCAGATTAAGCGGTAAATATCTGATAAATCAAATAAGTAAAAAAATTCAATTAAGTAAAATTGAATTACGCTGGTTTTTTCAATTAAAGCACAAATTGATTTTTACCAAAGATATAGACATAATTTATTTTCTTGAATGCATAGTACTACATATCTATCTCAAATAGTTTGTCTTCTTTATCTTTCTCCTCTTCAATCAAACCGAACGATGTCCGATTGGTTAGGGTGCTGGCCTTCAGTACCGAAGTTCGTGGGTTCGAATCCCACAGTGGCATGGACGTTCGGAATAGGCTTTAAGCTGTAGATCCCGGTCTCATTAGCCCTCGTGTACCGTAAAAGTAGACCGTAGCGCTCCAAACCAAACCAAACCTCTTCAATCAAACACATGCTATCATTAAAATGTAAGTATTATTTTACTTTTCAAATGAGTTTAAATATCAGTGTTTCGTTCACCAACGGAACACTAATATTAAGATTTCAGTATATTCTGAAGTTCTTACATATTATAAAACTAATAATTAGGATTATTCGAAATTATAACATGGATTGAACTTTAGAATTTCAGTGAACATTTGGGGTTTGGTTTCGTTTGAATTTGGAGCTCTACGGTCTACTCTTTTGCTCACGAGCGCTAATGAAACTGGGACCTACTGCTTAAAGGCCGATTCTGAACGGCTACGAACATCCATGCCCTCAGCGGGATTCGAACTCAGGCACCGAAAAGCAGCATTGGCCATCTTTCGTCTGCACATTTGGGGACACTCAGGTATTAATCGTATACATATAATCGTATAAAACCGAAAACATTTCGAAGAGCAAAACTACAAGTTCCAATACCTATACTTGCTTTAAAAATGTCTCAGAAAAGGACGATAACCGTAATTACAATAAGTCTGCAGCACACTAATGAAAACAAATTAACTTCAACATTCCTTAAAATGTTGAAATCTGGAGGGGCAAAACTACAAGTTCGAATACCTATACTTGTTTTAAAAATGTCTCAGAAAAGGACGATAACCGTAATTACAATAAGTCTTGAGCACACTAATGAAAACAAATTAACTTAAAAATTCCTTAAAATGTTGAAATCTGGAGGGGCAAAACTACAAGTTCGAATACCTATACCTGTTTTAAAAATGTCTCAGAAAAGGACGATAACCGTAATTAGAATAAGTCTTCAGCACACTAATGAAAACAAATTAACTTCAACATTCATTAAAATGTCGAATCGACAATTTGGTATATGAATAAAACTCTAAAAATCTGGAGGGGCAGAACTACAAGTTCGAATATCTAAACTTGCTTTAAAAATGTCCTAGAAATGGCTGATAACTGTAATGAGAATAAGTCTTAAGCACACTAATAAAAACGGAATAACTTCAACATTTATTAAAATGTCAGAAATTTAGTGTATGAATAAAACCAATAACATATGGAGGGGCAAAACTAGAATTTCGAATATTTATACTTGCTTTAAAAATGCCCCAGGAAAGGAAGATAACTGTAATTGGAATAAGTCTTCAGCACACTAATAAAAATAAACTAACTTTAACATTCATTAAAATGTCGAATCAACAATTTAAAAATTAATGATTTAATATATGAATATTAAAATATGAATTAATACATGAATAATTAATTATATGAAAATATATGAATAATATATGAATAAATAATTTAATACATGAATATTTAATATATGAATTAATAATGTAATATATGAATACAACCTTAAAAATCTGGAGGGGCAAAACTATAAGTTTGCCCCTCCTCTAAAAATTCTGGGGGGGGGGCAATTGCCCCCCTTGCCCCCCCCCCCCAAATTACGCCCATGCACATGAGTATGAATTGCCATGATTATCTAGGCTGAGATTTAATTTTTTTCTGCAAAAGCAATTGGATTTAAACTTTCTTGTCACGGTTCGAAAAATATTCCATTTTATAAGAGACTGAGACAAATCTAATGATTACCTTGAAAAAATAACACTGTTTCTTTAATAAACAATATGTATATGAAAAGAAGTTGTTTTAGAGCTTGTTACAAACACAGAAAATTAATTAAAATTTTCCCTAAAAATGTTAGCAGTCTTATAATATGCATGTGTATGAATTGCCATGACTGTCTAGGCTGATGTTTAATTTTTTCTGAAAAAACAATCTGATTTAAACTTACTTCCGTAAATTTATAAATAACTGGTTCACTTTCGGGAAATATTTCATTTTATAAAAGACTGGGACAAACCTAAGGATTTCCTTAAAAACAACGATCGATTGGAGATCCCATTACACTTCCCATACATAAATAATAATTCCGTGACTCTGCATTCTAAGTGGAATAGATTACTTTTATAGTAGTCGTTCACCATTACAACTAAATCATTTTTCCTACGGGAAATGTACTGACAGCACTAAGCCCATAACATATGAAGGCACTTTTGGATTAATCGTACGTTTTCGTTTGCAGTCAATGACCTGAGTTCTAAATTTTTGATAATTTTCTCTTGGAGTAATGAGAATGTTTTTCCTATCCAAAGGTAAACCTTTCCCACTGGCATCCAGCCATGTATTCACCGTTTCATCATAATTACAATTATTCCTTTACATTGCATGACATAGAGTTACTTTCAAAGATCATGATGATGATGGCAAATCTTTCTGCGTGATAAATATATTTCATGTAAATGTGAGTTTTTCCACAGCATTATTCAACCGGTAAAAATACCAAATTCACACTATAAATTTAATCTGCTTGAAAAACGAAAGAAATGAAGATACTAAGGGAAAAGGGAAAATAAATTAAAATCACACTCTTATACAAGTCAGAAATTGAAAAGGGTTCTCTAAATTATACAAGATAATTCATTCTTAAATTACGTTAACAATTTGTCTGAGTAAAGTATTAATATTTTTTACAATATTGAGTAATATTGCTAACCGCAACGCCATTGTTCGAATTCGTTTACAAAAGATTTGTTGAACCAAAAAGGCTTCGTTGGTCCCATTGGAAGGGTATTTTATGCGGTGGGACATACAGACTGTATGTATGTGTATGTAAATACACACACACACACACAACATACACACACACGCACACATACACACACATATATATATGTAATCCAATAATTATAAAACTGCTGGACAAGGAGGAAGCTAAACAGCTAGCAGTAATAACGAACGATGCAGTCTGGCCACATTGAAGAGAACTGCACAAGTTTAATTAAAACTTTATTTTAGAACTGCTAAAAGGGACATCTTTTCTAGTCAACAACAGACAAGAGAAAGACACAATCACTCTGCTCGAACAGAGGTGAACCCAAGAGCGAAGACAGAGAGAATTTTCTCACTTACTCAGATAATTTAAGTGTAAGATCAGGAAAAACGAGGAGCCATTTGCCAGCGACAGATGGGAAACGTGTTGAATAGACAAAAAATTTACATCTATAGGATAGAAAGCTTTGGGAAATGTATCGAAATCATTTTAAGTCGAGAACGCTCCTTTTATTAAGACATTTAGAGGATGGGAAAAAGATTTTAAGGAATTAGAAAGGGAGAGATTGGATTGGTTGGATTGGTTTAGAGCGCTACGATCCACTTTTTGCAACACGGGGACTAATGAGACCGGGACCTATAGTTTAAAGTCGATTCCGAACGGCTACGAACATCCATGCCACTGTGGGATTCGAACCCACGAACTCCGGTTCCGAAGGCCAGCACCCTAACCATTCGGACATCGTTCGGCATTAGAAAGGGAGAGAGGAGTTTTTTAAGGAAATATTAAAGTTAAATAATTTTGATGTATTACATACACACACACAATACGTATATATACAATATATATACAATATGTATATATATATATACACACACATATATATACACACACACATATATATATATACACACACACATATATATATACACACACACATATATATATAGATAGATAACTGTTCTTCAAATTTTCATATATACGTTTCTAAACAAGTAAATTAATGATTTGTTTTAAAAAAGTATTCATTTTAATATAATATTACCTAATATTGTAAAAAATAATACCTATTAATATTTTTTATAAATACTGCATTTTTACAGTGCTACATCATATGTTAAAATACTGCATCTAAACAAATTATTGGCCTCGTTTCGACAATTTGATATAATTTATATTCACACCTTTACAAAAATATATTTTAATAGAGTGTATTAAATGTCACTAGTAAAATGCTACAATAATACTTATAGGATATGTATAAACTGAATAACTACAAGTTATTCACTCTTCTAAACTAATTTTAATTTAAGAAATTATAAGTACAGTTAATTATATTTTATGACAGTTTTATTAATATTGTTTTAAATTTTAGATTAAACATTTAACTGTTGTTTGTCTCTGAAAAGTATCAACATTTGATAATACTGTCAGCATTCGATCTCGGAAATTATCTTAATTGTTATTTAAAGTCTGGAGTGAAGGAAACACGTCTAATAGTTCTGAGCAAAAATGAAAAAAATAAGGAACATTTACGTAATTGTAGCTATCTATATTTTCATCTCATAAAAACAGAATCTTTTCCACATGGTATTTTTAGCTTTAATTTTTTTGGAAAACTTTCCCGGTGAATATGCAGTGGTAAAACCACTTTTACGCTTCGATGAATAATGACATGTAAAGCTAGAACTTGAATGTATGTTTAAACGTTATAGTATTATTTTACAAATAAAATATATTTATCGGACTTTATTACTTCTACTAAACTTCTGATTCTGAATTTTTTTTCTCTTTATCAAAACTGCTCCAAAAATTTTGATTTTTTTATTACATATTTCAAATATACAAGTATTTGAGAGATAAAACATATAGCATATTTTTATACCAGAGAGTAAATATTGTAAAATATGCATTATCGACTGTCAAACGTGAAAAATTCATACCTTCATAAATTTTAGGATAATCAGTTAGAGTGAAAAATTTATTTATTTGGTACACCAGTTAAATTATCCACCTGTATTCGAAAGCAACTTTTTTTAATTATTTAATGTTTTACTTCTAATAAACATTCTTTGATTAAATATACTCTCGAATTAAGGAAAATATATATAAGCTCTTAATAATTTGTTAATTTTTTATACAGAAAAATGGTAAAAATTGTTGTAAAATTACGCTGTTATGCAAAACACACTAAAATGTATCATATCATTCTTTTTTTTTAAGTTTGATAATATTTATAACTGTATTTGTCAGAGAATAAATTAATTTATGTTGAATACACAACCATATAAATCTATGAGACATCGGATACCATTGTTGGAAATTTCTCTTGAAAGTTTCACAATTTATGAATTACTGTATGAAAACTCTTAATCATTAAATAATAAATTTTAAAAGTTATTGTAGTCTGTTTCCAGTATATATAACTGCGCAATATACCTCGAAAATTTCAAAGCATTTGACCTTTAAATTTGAGTAATTATATTTTACTTAAAGTAAAAGTAAAATATTGAAGTATCAATATTGAGAAAATTAGGAAACCAACTTCATATAATTGATAAATTATATTTATAATCTCATATAATTCATTAAAATACATGTAATTCAAAATTTCGCCTATTTTTCTATCTAAAAAGTTTTTTTTTCTTTCCAAGTGCTTTTTGTACTTCTTTGCAGTTTAGTAGCAAGATATTTTAAGTCATATATAGCCGAACGATGGCCGAATGGAACTTTGGTTTCTGAGTTCGCGGGTTCGAATCCCACTGGCGCATGGATGTTCGTAGCCGTTTGGAATCGGTTTTAAGCAGTAGGTCCTGGTCTTATAAGCCCTCGTGTTGCAAAAAAGTAGACCGTATCGCTCCGAACCAAACCAAATCCTGTATGTAGCCAGAGAAAAATTCAGTCTTTTTTAGTTTAAAAAAATAGCATTTTAGTGTTTCTGTAACTTGAAAGTATTCTTGGCAACAGTGATTAAAATCTACTACAGCATTATACTCTCCTAGTTTTTATAGTTTCGAGACCAACAAATATCTATCTTGGGAATTTTAATCACATACCATTATCATATATTTTTTATGAGGTACTGGTTTGAATTGTGTTTTTCGCCTTGTAAAAACGTTATAGCAGTCCTTTAGAAGATAGTGCAATACAAGTGTGCTCAAATTAGTTCAATATATCATTTAGCAGCCCAATTTACAGGATGTCTGTTAAGATCTTACACATTTTGATGTTTAACAATTTCTGTTATAATGAAGAT
This sequence comes from Pardosa pseudoannulata, assembly GCA_032207245.1. Taxonomy (NCBI): domain Eukaryota; kingdom Metazoa; phylum Arthropoda; class Arachnida; order Araneae; family Lycosidae; genus Pardosa; species Pardosa pseudoannulata. The sequence continues at coordinate 83,138,315 of CM063502.1, read as the reverse complement.
AGGTTTAAGATAATAACATTATTCTTAAAATAGATTCAAAGAGTTTTATGTTCCCTGTCAATGAACTTTCACATGTTCATCCTTCGTTATATATCAAGAATATCAAGACGGTAGTCGATTTCCCGTCACGTACGCCATGGGCAAGCATGTCAACATCCATCATTGCTACTACGATGTGACACGTTTTGATTTTTAAAACTTATAAAATAATGAAGACTTATTAAATAAAGAATAATTATCAAAATTGATGAATTATTTAATAGTAAAAAAATTTTATGAATTGTTAGACATTAAAATGTGTCCGACCGCATTGTGCCTAAACACTTACCTGTACCTGGCGTGATATTGACTACCGTTTTCATATTTACCATACGAAAAAAAGGGAACACGTGGATGTTCAGTGACAAAGACCAGAAAACTTTTTGAATCTATCTAAAGAGTAATGTCATTATTTTAAATTTATCTTCATTATTTCATGAATTATTAAACATAAAAATGTGTCAGACGTTTTATAGACATCCGGTATTTTTCTTTAGAAACATTTCCAAAACCAATAGCCATTTGACAGTACTATGGTCTATTCTTATCAAGCAATATTAATTCACTGACATTTTAAACTTTCGACCCCCAGCATTCCATTTTGGTGATTTGATTTTTTTGTTTGTTTGCTTGTAGAATAGCATCTGTATGTAATATGCCCCAAAACCCTACAATTTTGGAAATCTTCGTCAATAAAATAAATGAGAATAGAATATAAGTTGTTAGATATGTATCTGAAAAAAAATATTTTTATCAAGTGTTTATTTGTTAAGAAACAATGCCACGTTTGATGCCTAAATCAAAAAGAAAAATCAGTAAATTACAAATTTTTGTAACTTGTCGGTATCAAAAGTCCAGCTGAAGAGAAAAATAAAAACAGCCTTAAATAATCCCAGCTTTAAACTAAGTGCAATCAAAATTCCAACGGAATTTGAAAAAGGAATAATTAATTATTCTTATGATTATGATTATTATTCATGATTAAAATTTCAACGGAATTTTAAAAAAGAATAATTATTCTTACGATTAAAATTGAACAATTTGTATTTTGGCCGAAATTCACTCTTTAAAGGTAGGTGGACGTAAAAAAATATTTTTATCAAATGTTTATTTGATTAGAAACAGTACCACGTTTGATGCCAAAATAAAAAAAATAAAAAAAAAATTTAGTAAATTACAATTTTTTTGTAACTTGTCGGTATCAAAAGTTTAGCTGAAGAGTAAAATAAAATCAACCTTAAATAATTCCAGCTCTAAACTAAGTGCAATTAAAATTTCAACGGAATTTGAAAAAGAATAATTAATTATTCTTATGATTATGATTATTATTCATGATTAAAATTTCAACGGAATTTGAAAAAAGAATAATTATTCTTATGATTAAAATTGAACAATTTGTATTTTGGCCGAAATTCACTCTTTAAAGGTAGGTGGACGTAAAAAAAATATTTTTATCAAATGTTTATTTGATTAGAAACAGTACCACGTTTGATGCCAAAAAAAAAAAAAAAAAAAAAAAAAAAAAAAAAAAAAAAAAAAAAAATAAAAAAAAAATTTAGTAAATTACAATTTTTTTGTAACTTGTCGGTATCAAAAGTTTAGCTGAAGAGTAAAATAAAATCAACCTTAAATAATTCCAGCTCTAAACTAAGTGCAATTAAAATTTCAACGGAATTTGAAAAAGAATAATTAATTATTCTTATGATTATGATTATTATTCATGATTAAAATTTCAACGGAATTTGAAAAAAGAATAATTAGTTATTCTTATGATTAAAATTGAACAATTTGTATTTTGGCCGAAATTCACTCTTTAAAGGTAGGTGGACGTCTCAAACATTTTTGTTAAAGAATAGAAATTGCAGTCGAAAGCGCCTATTCTTGTTTTCATCTTTTGATATTTTATCATTTCTCTAACAGCCTCTTGTATACCTAAATATAACCGCGTAAAGAAAAGAAATGTAAACATCAGATAATGCTTTCTTCAACTAGACTTAAGAGCTACAGTGATTTTTGATATAGCATCCTCTTGCTTAACTGATGAAGACACAACTAAAGCACATATGTAAGACGATTGTTTGATAAGTTGTCTCGAAAAGACAGAAAACTAAAAGCAATGAGAATATATCTAGTTATTCTATTTATCATTCAGTAATGTATATTTGAATTGTTAATAGCTAGTCTATGTTTTAATTACTGTATAAAAGACAATAAATAAACAAAATAAAATTAAGCTTTTTTCCAGTTAACATTCGACAAATCTATTCGATATTTGCATAAATTTCCTGCTAACTTAAAAAATGTTTTTGATAAATAAGTAGTGTGTGATAAATAAAGACGCCCAGGGTTAATTTAACAAGAATTTACTTCCACAAAACATCAACATTTACACACAAAACAGAAATATAAACATAATGGGACCGGAATTTTACAGTACATGACCAACTGGTCTACAGCAAGCCTCGAACTCTCTTATTTCTTGGTATTTCCTATAGAGGGCGCTGTAACCTACGTCACAGTCTAGACTCTAGACTTATTTGTTACAGTAGAATATAAATTTGTAAAAACAAAATACACCAAAACTTGTCTATTACGATACTGTAGAGATCTAGAAAAATATTGTTATAAACAGGTTATTGTTATAGACTGGTTATTTACGCATCTAATGTTTATGCTCGAAGTGTGAGTATAATTTCTTGGATTGTATTTAGAGATATAATTCGACTTTATTTAAATAATTTAAAATTTGACTATTTGAGACAGAATTATTAACGTCTTGGTGATTTTGGAGTGAGTAAAGGAGGAATAATGAGTGAAAACGAAAATTCGAAGGTATGAAAGTAAACGGAATTATACAGAAATTACACATTTTAATTTTAATATTCAAAGAATATATCATTAGAGACAGATCTATCGTTAATATATGTTTCGCTTTATCGTGAAATGTCCTCTCTATCTGAGATACACGTACGTACACTCTATAAATAATTTGGATTATCTGCCAGTAACTAAACAATTTGATACTGTTTGAAATACTAACTATTCGTGTGATAATTACAGCTTAATGGTTTTAGTATTTTGAGAAACAAAATTTTTATTATATAATACATTATTATTTTAATGAATCCTTTCTTTGTACGCTAAAATCAAGGTACATTTTGTATGAAATAATCATTTAAAAAATTGCTTTAAAATTTTTAAATTGTAACACATTTAATTTTAATATCACTCTCAAACTAATAGTTCTTTTAAAAATTGTGGTCTATTTTCAGAAAAAAAAATAGCATTTTTAATTAATTTGCTTTAGGGATTTTTTTCAAAATATTACAAAAAATATTCTGATAAAGCCTTCAAATGTTTAATAACTACTGATGTAAATAAATCACGTTTTTATGTCGTATTTTGTTGCGAAGAAAGTATACTTAACACATCGTATACCGGACACGTACTAGTACGTTTTCTGACGACTGTTACTTGAGCGTGAGTCACGTACTAGTACGGATTAGTGTAACAACATGGTTTGTTTGTGGGTACAAAAATAACGGTATATACAGGAAAACGAAGCCGAATGTTCTTGTCTACTATATAGATTCTGGAAAAATTTAGACAAATAAAAACTAGTTTTTACATCAGTCGATGCGGAACCACAGAACGGGAAGGTTGATTAAAAAAAATCAATTTAGATTTAAAATTAACTTTTTATTTATCCTTGCGAAAATAATTTTATATATATGTATATTTATATATTATACATATATATATATATATATATCTATATATATATATATATATATATATATATATATATATATATATATATATATATATATATATATATATATATATATATATATATATATATAGAGAGAGAGAGAGATATATATATATATATATATATATATATATGTATATTTATATATTATATATATATTTGTATATATATATATATATATATATATATATATATATATATATATATATATATATATATATATATATACATATATATATATATATATATACATATATATATATATATATATATATATATATATATATATACATATATATATATATATACATATATATATACATATATATACATATATATATATACATATATAAACATATATATATATATATATTGAAATATATAAACAAATATATATATATATTTGTTTATATATTTCAATATAAAATACGAATAGTTGGTTAAAAAATTAAATAATTTTTGGTCTATTGATATGTAACTGAATAACTAAATTTACGTGTAAAACGCCCGCCCCCGGTACAATTCCGCTCCGAAATGTACCCACACACAATGTGTTAAAACCTTCCCACATAATTAAAAATCTGGAAGATAATTCGAAGAAAATACCGTGTTACCCATAAGTCAGGGCAATCTTTTAAAGTGAATTATTTTACTTCAGGGTCTACTACTTAAAACTAATTCAAGGCGGGCCACATTTAAATCCACGGACTCCTGTACCGAAAGACAGTGCCCTGCCAACTCGGCCATCGTTCGACCTATATTTATAAAAAGTGTCCCTGAAGATAAATATATTTTGAAAAAGTAATTTTAAACTATTTCAAATTACTCAAATTAAGATCCTCATATAGTATTTAGATAAACGAGATGGTTAAATAGCATTACTAAAAAAAATTAACCTACAAATACAAAATCCCTTTAAGTAAGAGAAATTGTGATATTAAATAGAAACAGTGAATAAAAAAATTACTTAAAATCTCCGTGTCTGGAAAGTAGATAATATAGCACATAACTGCAAGCTCAGTAGCGTTAAATATTTTCATAGAAGTCTATTTACAGTAATTAATCCTTTTTTAGCTACAATGAGCTCTATAAAAAAATTCGAAAGGCTTGAGAAATTCAAGAATGCGAGAGGCTTAAAAAAATTCAATCTTTCATCTTAGTTTAGAGAACAATACACGCACTCTGCAAAGGATCTTGAAAGATCTTGGCAATCTTGCAAAAATCTCCTTGTGTGGAGACGCTTCGAGACTTTTCTTCGCCTAAAAATGAGAGATGATAATCCTCGGAAAAGACGCTGCTTGTTCTCGCAGCTCTGGGAGCATTCAAGTGCTCCTGTTGTTACAATAAACTGTGATAATTATCAATAAACAATGAAAACAACACGATACGCTTGGGAGAACAAATAAACGTTATATTTTAAGAGCAAGAATACAAAGGATATTTCAATCGATAGAACTTTTGAATTTTTTAATCTTTGATATTTTGGAAAGTTATATTAAGTGTAGCTTGCAAATAAAGAAAAGCAAAATTAGGAGTTACGAGTTCTAATTTACTTCTTAGTAGTGCTCAATATATATCCTAGCTTAGTGACAGTTTTGAGTATTTAAAACTTTTTAAAGATAAATTCCAGTTAAAATCAGCATAGTAGGCTTTCTACTTTTACCTTTTATTTTATTGTATAAACTGTATTTACATACTAAAACTTTTGATGAAAATAAAATGCCTTTTAAATAATCTTTCGGGCAAGCTATGGTTATCAAATTTTTCACTGTACACATATTTTACAAACATATGCTTTACTTTGAGTTGCTATAAAAAAATTTCCTTTCATTCCTATAAACATTTTCTGCATTTAAACAAAACTAAGAGTAATAAAAAGGGAAAAGTATACATTTAGATGAACTACATCAAATTTTATAAAATGTTATACTTTATGTAATATATTTTCACTGCCTAACACTTTAAGAGTCATACCGCTATAAAAGTTCCTTGTTTTGATTACAAAACGTCTCAGAGATGTAAAGAAATAGCGTTCTAGACTTACAAAAATGTTTCGTATTTTAAAAATTGTAATAAAATCTAGTCATAAATTAGCAATAAAGATAAAGATACGAAGAACGATTCTGTAGTTTATAAGGTTCCATATTAAATACCATATTTTAGATTTTTTTAAATGTTTTGGTTGTAAACTCCCTTTACGTTAGGATATACAATGGTAAAAAATGAAACGTTACTGCCTTTCAGCACTAAAATCGGCGAGTTCAAGTATCGTTATTGGATTGATTATTCTTAGCCGTTTAGAATCGGCTTTAAAAAGTAGATAACGGTCTAACAAACCCTTGTTTAGAAAAAAAAAAAACCATTGAGCTCCAAACTTAATTGAATCATTTATATTGGAAACAGCTTAGAAAACTTTCTACCTTTATTTTAATATTCTTCCTTTACCAATATAGTACAATAACGAGCTAAGTTTCAGCGTACAATGCTCTTTCATAAAAAAAAATGTATTTTTCACTCTTTTAATATAACGGTCTATGAATACAAAACCATATCATGAATTATAATACTGATACACACGAAAAAACTGGCTGTGTAGTTAATTTCTTCTTTGTTACAATACGATTCCTTATGAAATTCGATATCAAACACTCACAATTTTTCTTATTTTTAGTATAACCATCACATAATAAAAAACCGTATTATAAATTAATGATAAAGATTCACATGAAGAATCTGTGTAGTTTTTTCGATGTTACAATATGATGCTATGTGAGATTCGATATCACACACAATCTTTCCTATTTTTACACAATTTTATTATCTCACTATATGTCTGTCTATGTCTAAATCTTATGATTTTTCGCTATTTTTTTTACCTCCAATTCAGCTGAATTTTTTATACTAATGTATATTCGATTACAATAAAAGAATCAATCATAAAAAGATTTATCGACTTCATTATATATAAATTAATTAATTTTTAATAAACATCAATTTTTCTAACTATTGTCATCCTCTTTCTTTTTCCTATGCACATGTACTCGTGGTTTGGTAGTAAAACAGTATTAATGCTGGCGGCCCAGGTTCGATTCCAGATAAACTACAAGTGTATATTAAAAGCGCAAAATGCAATGTCAACTTAAGTAAGTGACAGACAAAGAAAGAAAGAACGCAGTTAGCTATTTTGGGCTTCGGGCGAGCAGTGGCTTATAAAAGACGACTGAACGTCAGTTCACTTCTACAAGCCATTCTGCTCTTAGCTCATTCTACTTTTACAAGCCACAGAGTTATCTCGCGTTGAGAATGCTGCTCGCTTGAAGCAGCGAAACAGCAGTATGTGTGCTTTCTCTTTTTATTTGCACCTTACTTGCACTGGCTGTTTTGCATTGTGTGATATATACCACAAAAAGGTTTCACCTTTTCGTAAATAAGTCTGTTTAAAAAGAAAATAGTTTCTTTTATTTTGTCAATATTACTATTGTGAAACAGCAAAAATGTATCATACATTAATGATAAAAATACACGAGGAATTGTGTAATTTCTTCTTTGTTACAATACGACGTTATGTGAAGTTCGATATCAAACATGTTCACTATCAGCCTTTGCTTCATTTACGATTATTCTCTGGGCAATCTTAAAGCACGATGTTTAAAAATGCAGAATTTTATCCAATGAAAACTTGACAGATATTCTTCAGAGTCAGTAAAAGATCAATCCGTCAAAACGTAAATAAGGATAATGGATAGATAATCTTTTTCATATACCGAGTTCAAACATTGACAGTTTTTCTTTTTGCGATTATCTCTTCTACCTTAAAGGGCCATAGCTAAACATTTAAAAGTTTCCTGGAAACGAAAAACTTCAACATATGGCGGCTGTTATCTAATGCAGCGCAATAGATAACAAATTGTTATCTCATAATTCCCACCAGTCTAAAGATCACAGTAATTACCTCATATATTTATGATGGTCATCTGAAACAAAGCGAGATTAATAAAATAAGTTATGTGTGACGGGGTAGATTCTTTTGTTTTTTCTTGATGGCGAGGTACAAGAGACATACAATCGAATTATTTAGCTGGTTATGATGGCTAAATTGCTATCTGCTCTGTTAAATTTAGCGGCCCGAGGAGGAATTCTCGAAACTTATAATTATAATTAAACTTATAATATTATAATTAAAATAAATATTGAGTTGATTACAGTAAATATAATGAAAATTATGGTATTTCTTAAAGTGAATATATCCACAAAAATTAAATTTTCGTTATCTATCGGAGCAAATCTGGGGAGTTTAGGAAGTTATAAATTTCATTTTTAATCCGGTGCAATTAGCACATATGGATTTAATCTGTACGTTCTCTGGGTATACAAGCAGAGGTTTAGTGAACCTGCCAAGCACGAACCTGGACTCTCGAAATTCTAGACCAGCACGTTGACCATTAATTAGAGACCAGACAGCACCTAATCAATTCATCCATCGTCCCGTTAAAGACATGAGAAAATGTTGTTCATGTGATCAAAAGTAGATTAAAAATACATTTAAATCGAATGATGATCGAAGGGTTAAGCGAAGTCTTTTGGTACCGAAGTATGCGGTTTCGAATCCCGCTGCAGATATGGGTGTTCATAGCTATTCAAGGCCGATTTTATAGCCTTAAGGGTATACAAGGAGAGGTTTAGTGAACCTACCAAGCACGAACCTGGACTCTCGAAATTCTACACCAGCAATTTGATCATTAATTAGGGACCAGACAGTACCCAAACAATTCATCCATCGTCCCGTTAAAGACATTAGAAAATGTTATTCATGTGATCAAAAGTAGAATAAAAATACATTTAGATCGAATGATGATCAAAAGGTTAAGCGAAGTTTTTCGGTACAGAAGTCTGCGGTTTCGAATTCCACTGCAGATATTAATGTTCATAGCTATTCAAGGCCGACTTTATAGCCTTAACCGATATAACCCTATTTCATTAATTTGTGTAGCAAAATATAGACCATAGCGTTCCAAACGAAATCAAAATATATTTAGTTCGTAACTATCGAATTCAGAATTTATTTTTTCTTAATATAAGAAAAGATTTTTTAAAAATGTATTACAATTTTCGTTAATTTGTATTTTAAACAGACATAACCAATAATGCCAATATTTTACTAACCTTTTTAGGTTAAATAAATAAAGAAAAACCTATCAGTTCATTGCCTCACAAGTAAATCTTTCCTGGCACGCTTATTCGGCAAGCCACCTGGCACTGTATATCTCCATTCCCATTAATTAAGGAGAGCTATATACTTTAGTTAATCAGAAACAGGTGCACTTTCAGGATTGCGTTTCACGTCTTTTTTAAAAAATAATATTTCAATCCCGTTAGTTACGGAGAACTCTGTACTTCAGTTAATAACAAACAGGTGCATGCTCTCAAAATTGCGTTTAATATTTTTATTTGAGTAAGTATTACGTAGTTATTTAATAAAAAACATACACCAAGTATACATTTGTTTCAATTGTTTTACAAAGATTATCTTGTCGATGTCTAATACGTATGTATGTATATCTGTGTGTGTGTTAAAATTTTAAGTGATGTGCTGCATAAAAATAACTATCCCGTTAGTCTCACCAAACACATAATTGGAAGCTTTACATTTAACAAATAATTAATGAATGATTTAATAATGGGCATACTTTTTAAATATGAAAACTGAATTATAAATTTAAAATTAAATTATAATCATCTAAAATTAAATTGTAAATTTAAAATTAAATTATAATCATCTAAAATTAAATTGTAAATTTAAAATTAAATTATAATCATCTAAAATTAAATTGTAAATTTAAAATTAAATTATAATCATCTAAAATTATATTATAATGAATAAAAATATTATTATGATTGATTTAAATAATGTAACTAATTAATGCAACTTATTTTATTGTAGAATATAAGTTTAGTATCATAGTATAATATTTATGAGTTAGTATTTGACCTATTAGTGTTATTCTTCGTATTCTAACTTCTTGGTAATTTTTCCAATCTTCTGACAATACCAGCGCTTAGCTTCATTGTTATCTTGTCCAGCGTATCTTTATTGTAGTATCATTGTAGCATGAGATGTTGCTATGTTTTATTCTTTTTTATATAAGGATTAAACAGTACCAAGATGTGTTTATTGTACAGATAACATATTTCAGAAAAATCTTTTTTTTAATAGTGTTTGTGGGTAGTACTATTGATGAGACACAAAATCATGAAATCTTTGATTTTTAGTTCTATGTTTTGTTTTGTATTCATTTCTCTTCATTAACTTCTAAGATCTATGATATATGTATATATACACATGTGTGTACATGCATACATAAACACCGGATGCTTCTGCTAGTAATCTACTTAAAAATTTATTGACATTATCAGATCAATGCATTTTTTTGCAACTATAATTTTTGAATAGGTTGTCATGTATCATAATGTATTGATGTATACAAATAGAAAAAAAAAAAGGTTAATATTTTACGGTTACAGCAAGGTCACAAGTTCGATATATATGCTATAGCAGCAGACTTAGTTCATGCTAAATACGAGAGACGAAACTGAAATGCATAAAACTTTTCAAAAATCAATGTTGTATTCTGTACTTGCTAGATTTACCTTCATATTTTTTTTCTTTTCTCTTTCCGAGATTCTAATATAAATGCCCAACGTAGTCACTACTCAAACATCCTCGTTTTAAAAATTTTTGGAAAATATTTCAGCTTATCGTTTTATAAGTAAATTATTCTCTGACGGTCTAATTTGGCCTGTTATCTACCAAGATCTGCAGTTCTATTATTTAGGAGAACTCTGTACATTAGTTAACCTTAATTTGGCTAAGTCTGGCCGCCACACCGGACATGCATATTTATAACTACTATATAACATAATTGTCAGCGTTCATTAATTATCTCAACCACAGCGGGCATTAACACAGCGGACATTAATTATCTCAAAAATGGAAAATGATATATATATTTTTTTTGTTTATTTTACAGAGATCCTAATGTCTATACAGACATGGGAAAATAACAGAAATTAAAAAATATTTGAAAAAACATCTTGTCAAATTAAGGGTTAATCATAAACAGGTGCATACTTTCAGTCTGAAGGCTGAGTGCTAAACCACTAGTACAAAACTAGCAAAAAGGAGAAAAAATCTATAAGGTTACGGGATTGAGATGGAAATAATTTTAAGAATTAAATTTTAAAAATATGTTTTCAAACTCAGAATAAGAATTAATAGAACAAGATCAGAACAGCGGTGGACAAATGGGGCTCTTAGAAACGCATACGGCTCTCTTGCTTATTTTGTTAACCTATTTCTTTACGATATTATTGTAAACGGATCATAAATTCGTGAGATTGTGCTTACAGGAAAAGCTGCTGGGGAACTAAAACTATTAGAAATGATAGAAGCATTGCAAATGTAACACAGATCTACTTCAATAATTGAGTTTGGGAAACGTTAGCAGACTCAAAATATTCACACTTAAAGAATCTATATGCCGATTAATTTCAATATTTGATGATATCAACTATTGATGTGAATCTTTATACTAAACGATGAAAGTCGTAAAACCGCAATACCGTTTACAGTTGATTAATCATCATCTTACAAAAATGTTGCAAAGGCACACAATTAAATTTTTTATTAATTAAATACACAAATTTTGTACCCAATTTCAAATGTTTGACCAAATTTCTTGGTTAATAATTTTACATTTTATCAATACATTTTTAATACATTTTAACTTTATCAATGAAGTTTTAACACATTGCATGCGGGAAACGTACTTTTCCGTTTTTAGTAGACCGTCACTTAAGCGCAGGTCAAGTAAAAGTACGAATTTAGTAGATTTTTGCTAAAGAGTAACGTATAAATACGGTGTACGATTGAAATGCCAGCTGCACACATAAGTCCGCGAAGAAATAGACCCGTATGCAATGTATTAAAACAATTACTTGTAAAATTCTTACTTTTATTATATATTTCCTGTGTATTTTACGCAGCACTTAAAATTTATGCACTATTTCAATTAAATTAAAACTACGTAAATGTGGTGTGGCTCTTTAGAGGTATATAATGATAAATTCCTATGCTGACCCGGCATATGCCATGCAGCCATTATGAGGTGTATAAAACTTAAATGCGGTTCAATTTGCTCTCGCGCGTGCTCACCGCTGGATTAGAGTAACCGAAATACGGCTGGCTCACTTTGACTTCATACGTGCCCACTGCTAGATTAGAAATCAAATGCATCACGCACAAGTGGGATTGAAGATCTTCAATCTTAGTTGTTAAACTTTTGTTGTCTCACTCTATTAGGGATCACATTCGTCACGATTTCTCGGAACAGTGCCCCTTATTTATATAAATATCCTGAGTTAGCTTCAAAAGACACACTTTTTGACTTATTTGATGAGTTTGTATGCGATAAAAACAAATTTTAAATGTGAAGGGAACAGAAGGATCAGAGTGCAAATGAAAACTGATGTGTAAAGTCTGTTCGTTTTGAGCAGCAATGCATAAATTCTAGAGAATATTAAACACCTGGTTTTTATTTAGCACTGTCGTGAACTAATGCAGCTGTAGTTTGGTATCTAATGAATGCAATCTGGACAGATTTGAAAAACACTAATAAAATGAAAAAAAAATCTTACAACTGAGCTAATAAAAGATAAAATCACTGCAAAAACATTTATTAAGAATTGCTCTTGAACTAACTTCTATGATTAAGTATTAAATGAAGAAGAAATCCTTGAAGAGGTCCATAGAGCTAAAAATATGTTTCTAATTAAATATGCTTGTGATTAATAACTTCCTTATAAATAGAATTAATGATATCTTGTTCCTTAAGAATACAAATTAATTAGAAGTTATATTTTGGTGTTCTTAATTTTTACACCATCCTTTCTTTATTTAATGTCCTGGACTTTTAAAGATTAAACTTCAGAATGTTCCAGTTTGTGATAAAAACAGAATGTAAAGCTTAAATTCGATATCCCTCTATTTCAGCGATGCTTCTGAATCCAGTATCATCCGATTATTATTTTAATTGTCAACATTCATTGTTTTGTATAATTAACCCTCGACGTTTATTATAATTGCATACCAACAGTCGATGGTGTGTGCTTATATTATAACAGAAAGTGCATGGGTATTTTTGTGTGAGTGTGTGCAATATATAAAAATATTATTGCCCCTAAGGATCTCTTAACTCACGCTCATTCTTCTCATCTTAATTTGTCCAACCACCCAAATAAAATTAAACACATTAATCATCGAGATTGTATTTCTTCCCCACTTCTCAAATCCAAAAGCTGAATTAATAACGAAATTTGGCCCTTCCAGTTGTCAATTCTTCCACGGAAAACTGTGCTTCATTGCTATCTTTATGCCGTTCTGTGGACTTTTTCCGTCATGTTTTATTTACGGACCATAGCAAAGTCGCTGTTTAACTTTTTCTCATGAGAAGCCATCCCCGTGATTCCACCCACCCACTCCCTCAAGACGGCATTTTCACAAATCAACAGATGCGCAGTTGTCTCTTGCCTATGTCAGACGTGCCCGTCGATTCTCCGAGTTTAAAATGAAATTAAGAAGTTTTGTTAATCATTTACGCAAAGTATTCCAGGAAGTGCCGTCCAAGGTATGACTGCAACCAAGTTACATTGACAAGTAAACCCTGGCAATTAAAAAATATGGGATATTTTCAAATGTGGTCGGTGAATAATTTTTACCAATTACATATATATACACACATACGTACTAGGTGCTGCCTGCTTCAGTGGGGGCAAGTCTCCCTGGACCCCCAGTTCTTTTTTATACATTTGCATAAAAGAAGGGTTTTAACCCTTCTTTGCATTTTTCTTTTATTGTGAAATAAATCAGGGTAATATAATTTACGCTCTCGATTAAAGGAAAAATGTTTTAAAAAATTCTAGTATTAATATATAATATACTAAATGTTATGATGAAAATTTCCATCATGCAAAGGGTTAAATCGACTAAGTCACTTTAAAAGAAAGGTAGTACTAAAGGCAAAAATTTCGTTACACGATTTCGTAACACCAATAGCACTAATGCATGTGAGCCAACAGTTATTAATCAGAGTTGTTACAGAAATTTTTTAAAAAATTACCCGAGTTTTTCCCGTCTTTTTTTATATAGAATAACAGGAAAAACGGAATTCCACACTTATAGAATAAAAGAATGAAAAAATTATCAAATTTTAATTTTTAATTTAAAAAACTTTATATTTCAAATTTAGTTACTGAAATACAGCTGTTTTTTACAGAATAAGAAATGTTTTTAAATTTTTACTACCATAATTGGCAATGACAGGGTATTTTTTAAGTTTTTTTTTTCGGTTTCCCGGTATTTTAACAATTTTCTCGATTACGTAGCAACCATGTTAATACATACATCAGATTACAGAAATGTCTCCGGAGCTTTCAAACAGCTATAGCATTAACAGAAATCTCTGCGGAAAAACCTTTCAAGCGTTAAGGATTCACATGCAAACATTTTATAAAAGTTAATATTGCATTCTATATGTATCTGACTTTAGCTTTAGATATTTTTGTTTCTTTTTCCAATTGAAAACTTTAACAATTCGAAATTAGTAAAGTACTAATTCTAAGTTTAAAAAAGATACTCTTATAAACAAACTGCACTTGCTAGTTCATTTCGAATGTAGCCGAAAATGTATCGAGAACTCAAACGTTTACTTAGGATGTTTGGTCCTTAATTTTAGAATGTGTAGTGTGTCCATGCGTACTGTAACATAATCGTCTCTGTTGATCACAAAAATAACTCCCGCCAACTTGTCAATGCCGTGGTTTGGTTTGGTTTGGTTTGGAACGCTACGGTCTACTGTTTTGCACACGAGGGCTAATTGTCAATGCCGTGGAAACAAAACAAGCTCCATTTCCAGCAGTGGAAGCCAGAAGAAAAAAAATCTACTGTGGCTTACTGAATGACTTAAAACTCTCATTATATGGGCAAGTAATCTACAACCAACACCTAGTGACACCATGTTACTCTATGAAGAGGAAAATTTGCGATTAAGAGTAATTTTTGAGGTGAAGACGAAAAAGTTACCAAAAATGTTTCTATTCAATGAGGCCATGAAATATTGATGTCATGGTTTATTGCCCAACCCACAAAATATGGAGATAGCGTAAAACGATGGCTGCAATGTGATCAGTTAATATAGAATAGAATTTATAAAAAGTACAAATTTTAGACACAGAAAACCCTCATTTTAAAAAAAATAAAGCTTAGAAGAGCGAAGACTTTTTTGTTGAACCGTCGAAATTGATTAACATTCTGAAGTTGAAACAAGTTCAGTTACAACAACCCTGCAATCAACTGTGGAGGGGAGGAGCAATAAGAAGTGCGTGAATCGATGTCGATGGCCAAGAACTGTTGGTTAAAAAAGTTTCTCTTTGTAATACCAGTTTAACAAAACGAAACTACTACTGGACGGAAAAGACATCTTGGCAGGAGTTATTTTTATGCTAGCTATAGAAACAGAACTGACTCCAGTGTTCTAAATTTAGGAGAAAAAAACAAGAAGGCAAATAAAATAAAGAGGACAAAATTTTTCAAAGAAATATCCATTTTTTATTACAAAGACTAGTGTTATGAAATTACAAATATACATCATGAGATTTGCTGCATGATTGCGTTTCTAAGGAAATGACTACCACAACATTCTTCCCGATATACCCCTAAACGAAAGTAGTTAATCCCCACACTGATTATAAATATCCGCTAAAATAACAGTTCACACACCAAAAAATATATTACATAATGCCATGAACAAAAGGATTCTAATTACAATAACTGAGATTCCAATGTTGAAAATAACTAAAACTGCGTAAATTCGAACAATTTTTGAGTATGTGATAACATTACATATATATATTTTTCCTTCTAATTCCTAGAGTAACAAAACCAAAGACACTTCAGTGTTATTCTGTGTGTTCCTTATATTTTATCACTAATATATATGCTATATAAAATGATAAGTTTTACAATAATTTGATTAAAATACAGTGATTTAGATGCGTATATATTACACATATATATAGATAGATAGATAGATAAATATATATAAACGTTTCTAGAGATTCACTTTTAACAGCTTATAAATAGATTAAAAACATACCATGCTATTTACATATTAATGCTTGAATCAAATCATACTCACATTTTTTCTATATCAAATAATAGTAACGATTTAAAAACAAATTAAGTACTAGAATGCAAACCAATTTAGTTTTGTTGCACAACAAATTCTGTACCAGACAAAATGCTTTTAAAAAACACTCTGAATACTATAAACTTAATTCCAAGTGCATGATCTAATTTATATATGATAGATTCGTATATATATTACCATGAATAACAGCTCAACAAAATGTCGAGTTCATCGTAATCGTAGGTGCTGAAATCTGTCAGTTGGAAGTAAGTCTAAAAGTATACAGGACTAATAGTCATGATTTTGAATACAAAATTATCATTTGCATATAGAGCGTGCTTTAAAAAAACGTATGCTTTAATATTTAAACTATGGTTTCGTTTGAAGATTTTTGATTAAGATTACATGCTGCATGTATCTGAGATGTATTAATACAAGACGCCTGTTCTGGAATGTGAGAAATTGTATGCTCTGCATCCTCTTCCATTCTCACTATAACATCGGTTTTATCAAAAATATGCTTGGATGTATTCTCAAAACTTTCCCTTTCATCACTCTCATGGCCAGATACTTCAGAACCTGTTTCATCCGGAGTGAAATATGCTGAAATTTGACTAGAATTGTCATTGGAATCACAGGTTTCTTTAGCAAAGGTTTGAAGGCAAATTTTTGGCACTAATACGTTTTCTAATGTTATTTCAGGTTCAAACATTACGGAATCTGTTCGCTGACACACATTTCTGCAACTCTCTATATTTAAATTTTCAAGTATTTTATTCAAGTGCTGCTGCTGCAACTTGTAATTTTCTCGTAATTTATATAAATGGTGTGCACTGAACTTCCTTATCCTGTTTCGTTGAAAAATATAGTTTTCTCTTAGTCTTATGATCTGACTAGCACTGTAGTCCCTAACACGCTGAACTTGAAAATAATAATTTTCTCGGATACGATCGATTTGAAGTGTTCCGTATTCTTTGATATCTCGCAAGCGCTCTGCCTGTGAGGAATAACTTTCTCTTAATCTTTCCATCTGCTGCATGCAATTATCTTTTATTCTTTGAACCTGGCAGTTGTAATTATCTCTCAGTCTGTCCAATTGTTGTTTCTTGTAATGTTCCATACTTTCCAATATTTTTCGAATTTGCTGTGTTCGTGGAGATGCGTTGCCATTTCGACAAGGAAATTTAACACCGAAGTGTTTTAGGATCATTTTGATGAGGATCGAAATCAGTGTTAGCAACAAGAACCCAAAACTAGTAGCCATACCAACAAGTACGCTTACAATTTTTATTTGGACAAAGTACTCGTAATCTAAAGTTAATCTTATTGAGACAGAGTCATTATTCAAAGGGTTTGAAGCAACACAGATATAGAAGCCCCCATCGCCTCTTTCCACATTCCTTATTGCCAAATTTCCATTTGGCATTAAATAGAAACGCCCATCGCTGCCATCTGTTAGCACATCATGAAAACTAGGAGGCCTATTAGTTGCATCGAGAATAGAGCCTGTATCTTCCGTAAAATTTCTCATCCCTAACCAATGAAATGACAATTTTTGAGGTGTAATCCAGGTAAGCATTGGAAGAGGATTGCCTTCGACCTGACACTCTAAAAATGCTGGTGAACCCACTCTAAATTTGGTTTTAACCGTATAGTGAGTAATTGAAGCATTAGTGCACACCATGTTATGATCTAATGCGTCTAATAGCACATGCCCTTGCAAACTAGAAGGTGAATTACAAAACGTTTCTGATGGTGATAAGAGGTGTGTATTCGAGTGCTCACTCAACCACAATAACAACCAATACATATAACAATCGCATTTCCACGGATTACCCCCTAATTTGATAGAGTCTATTTTGGTAAAATGATTAAATACTCCGCTCTGCAGTCTTGTTAGTTTTGAGTAGCTTAAGTCTAGATTTTTCAAATTTTTAGTATGAATAAATGCCTTGATGTTAATGTCCGAAAATACATCAGAGCCTGACATGTCCAAATATTCAAGTTGGCTTAGTCCATGTAAACTGGAAGGAGTTAGATTTACAAATTTACTCAAACCATTCATATAAAGAAACTGAACTCTGGAAGTATGAATAAATAAATTATCAACACTCAGAAAAGGATTTTGACTAATGTCCAGTACTTTTAATGATTCCAGAAAACGGAAAACGCCATCTTGAAAATGACTTATGTGATTATTGCTAATATTTAAGTACTGCAATTTTGTAAGTCCCTTAAAAGAAAGAAGTCCAATAGATGTGATTGAATTTTGACTTAAATCTAATACTTGAAGATGACTCAATGGAAAAAACAAATTTCGAAGAATTTTTAACTTATTTTGCTTAAAAATTAAAGTGCTTAAATTTTCCAAGTTTTTAAACCAATCATACTGTAAATCAGACAACTTGTTTGAAGACAGATTTAATGTTTCCAGGTGTTTCTGTTTCCAAAAAACAATTATGACTTATATTCCCTAATTCATTAGAACTAACATCTAAACTGACCAAATAGTCTAGATGTTGAAACATCTTTTCATTCAGTTCACTTAATTTATTAGCAGACAAATTTAAATGATGCATGGAAGGATTCTCGAACAAGTTTTCAATTGTTTTTGATTGCAATGAATTTTGGGAAAGGTCAAGGATTTCCAACTGTTTGAGTGATGAAATCCATTTTTTGTCAATACTTTGCAAATTATTGTAAGACACATTAAGGACCCTTAGGCTTTCCAAACTAGAATTATAAAAACAAGTGTACTATTTCATTACCTGCAACAGTTAAATGATTTACGGATGAATGTAAATTTTGAGGGAAATGGGAAAGTTTTATGAAATCACAATCAACAGTTAAATTATAACAAGCACATTTATGTGGACAATAACGCATTAATTCAGATACAGACATTTTAGGTTCTTCCAATTTATCAGCATGAGATAGTGTAGTCTTCGATGAGAAAGGGTGTGAAAGCATATCACTACTTTTTATGAAAGCCATAAGGAATGTAAGTATCCATATTGATTCCATTATCTGAGGAAACCTATGTAATAAGAACCTCCTGAAAAACAAAAAATGTCAAAGTCACAAACAATTTTAAAGAAGTAAATTTATCTAAAATAAAATCTGTATTATATGTATATAAATTTATATGTTCTATAAAATATTAGTTTTAGTGTTAAAATAAATGGGTTAAAATTAAAAAATAAAAGCTCATATGAACATAACTTTATAACACTATGATTAAAATGCTTCTAGTATAACTAGAATTACAGTAAGGGACCATTAACCATTGGAAAGAAATGAAGGTACTGGAAATCAGATTTTGTAATGATTGACTATAAGTTATAGAAATTTATTTAACCAAATAAAAAAAAAAAAAACATAAGTATAATATGAATAAAGTAATTTGTTGAGACAAGTAAATGTTTCAATGCAGTGTACACTATTATCAAAGTAAATGATAACCTAAAAATAGTAGTCAGTAAAACTAGTAAAAACATGAATTATATATCAGCTCTATTTTAGGCATGGGTCTTGACTTGGACAGACCCATGTTGGCTAACCATCCATATAACCCTTAATGTAATCATTTAAAAGGTGTGAATAATTTGATTTATTTAGAAACCCATTATATTCATGCACTAGTACAGGCAAATAAAGTTTGACTAAGAATAACTTAATAAAGCAATTATATTAACTGTATTAACCTTTTAAATTTATATATTTAACTTGTAAATAATCCATTTAAAGCTTAATTTTTTAATTTAAATTTTATTATAACTTTTAACTTTTTTAGTTTAACTGCCATAAACTAATGAAGGATTGAAGTTTTATATGAACTTTTTAGGTGACACATCTTAAACACCTCATACCCTACATATGCAATGTCTTCTATGTACTCAAAAGGGACCATTTTTCTACTGTGTGTTATAAAATAATTAATCTAATGAAGGTAAATAAAGTAGTACAACAAATTTTAAAATGCATTTTCAGCATTTAGCCCTGCAATGATCTTTTACTTACTAAACAATGACCAGTAAAAGGTGTGTTGCAACTATTAAATACTATTTTTATTTTTTTATTTTTTTTCAAGAAGTCAAATCTAGACTTTATTTTTAGGTATATAAAATAAATGTACTTAAACTAAAAATTTATGTATTTGTAATGCAGACTTATTTAAGAAAAGTTAAAAAAGGAAAACTAATTAAAAATTAAAACAAGCCTTATATACAGGCAATGGGAAGTATGTGGGATAAAAATGACTCCACCTGTAATTGTAGAAGTAAACTTTTATTATATTTTGTTTTCAGAGTGTAATATTCATCTGCATTAAATTTTAACTTGTACAAATTAATGAAACTGTATATATTTTCCAGATGAGCTTTTTATATATAAATACATAAAAAGCTTCTTTGCATTAGTGTAATCAAAAAAGCTTTACAGCTACATCATTACAGGTCACGTTTACATGTTACAAAATGTGGTGAAAAGGCAGGGTCAATCTATGAATAGTACCCTTTTCTTAAGACCCTACCAAGGAAAAAATTTAGGTAAAAAAAATCCTCCTTTTGACCAGGGTAATAGCTGTTTTTTTAAATTATCCTTTTTGTGTGTTGTGCTAAATTAAAATGACCAACTCTGCTGCTAATGCATAGTCTCCATAGAAATTTCTTCAATTGCAAGATTGGTCACAATCTATCACAAATTTTATAAAATGTTGATGTAAAGAAAAACATTTGTTATTAAGTGAATACAGTTATATCATAGCACATACAGAGTTAGTGTTTACATATTGTTTAAATTAATAAAAATGTTCTAGATAAGATAACTTCCTGTATTAAAATGTTTGTTATATGTCAGAGATTGATTGTATTAGGAAAAAAAACAAAAAAAAATTAAAATTGATTAGCAACTGATTTTAAACTTTTTCAATCACTGAATTATTATTTGTTAACAAAAAAAAATTTAAGGTATATTATATTTAATAGGTGGTAAATAATGAATTCAGATTTGATTTTGTTTCACAGTAACTCAGAGAGTCAAAATAACAAATACTGCATGAATATTTAATTTTGTTTATACCATATTCATTAAAGGTGTCAGAGGTATTTCTTATTTTCTAGTATTGCTATTACACAAGTTACTAATTTATTCACAACCAAAAGTGAATAAAAAAGTTTTAGAAAAATGAATTAAAAGTCTGTTTATTCTGTAGTTTTCTCTCTAATCTTAAAGGGATATAGTATCTTTTTATTCTTAAAATCTATCTTATAAACAGCCTTTGCTCAAATCATCATAAATTAAAAAGTTTTGCTACTTTTAGAATAAATCTTTTAAAAGTAACTTAATAATGACTTAACATTTAAAAAAAAAAATATTTAGTTTTATCCCCTCAGATTGCATATTTATTAAAATAACAAAAATATACACAAAATTAAAACAATGAAATTCACTCACCCACACGATAACTTTTGAAATATGTATATTAGAAACAAAATTTTTATTTGAAATTGAAGCAAATTTCTTTTTATTCTATAAACCTAAAACTTCTAACATTTTAAAATTTTAAGATATTTAAAAAATATCTTAGAAATTGAAAACTGTAAAAAAAGATTAACTTTATCGTGCTATAAAATAAAATAAATTGATCATATTAAAATAATTAAGGTTCAAGGAATAAAAATTATAATTATCTTACATTTATTATAAGAAACTATTTTCTAATTTTCATATTTCAAGTTATTTTATGAGTAAGTGAAAATCTTCTCTTTTTCTCACTTGGTTTATATATATTATGCTTTCTTTCTAAATGCATTTTTTAATATGACAAAACTAAATAATTTTTAATAAAGTTGCACTTAGTAATGATCTAAGAAAAATTCTATTCTAAATAGATCAGAACTTCATTTAACATTGAATACAAAATCAGTTATAATATAAACATAACATGTGATGCTTTAACTTGAAAAAGACTAAGTCCCTTTAATCACTCCTTGAATTTAAAATAATTACTTCAGAGCTGTATTTGAATTTTTGTCCACATTCTCTATCAAATGTGGTTTTTCTCAAAAATTGAAAAAAAGTGAATGAAAACTAAGATTTTATTGTACATTTTATATAATTTTACTTTAATGTTGCAGACTTGGCTTTAATAAATATTTCTAGAAATGTTCAACTTAAAGATTAATTTCAATATTCAATGAATAATTCAATTACAAAATAAAACACAAAATTACATTTTAGAATGTTTGCTTTAATAAAATAAAAAAATGTGCTTTGTAAGAGCAAAATTTTCTGAATTATGAAACACTGTATAGCAGAATAAACATTTTGAGTGAATGGTTGTTTCTAATGTGAATGTTTATTTCTAATATCAGAATGACTTAAATATTTAAAATTTTCACTATAATTTAATGGATTTCCCACATCATTCATTAAAAATAGTATAAAGAAATATAGGAGTCATATTTTGTGTAAAAAAAGTAAACAAGACACAATGAAAAAAAGAACACATGACTTCTAGTGACAATCCCAATAAAAATGTGGGTTGAATTACTGCTATACAACCAGGTTTTACCAACCTTCCAAGTAATATCCCTTTGACCTTTTTAAATGACCGTAATTTTACTATCACATGTAAACGGGGCTCTGAAGTGATTTTTTAATTGTGATGTAGCAAAACATCATCAAAAGTTCAACAGTTTCATCAATACTTATACAAAATTCTTTATAATTGAAAAAGCAAATCTAAGTGATATAAAAACTTCCCATGTTAATTCTATATGCTTAGAAAAATCTTTATTTTACCCTCAAAATACTACACACAGATTACTAAAACCTAAATCTTATAACTTAAGTCCCAAAGCTGACATTAGCCTAAAAATAACTCTTATACATATCAAAAACATTTATGCTTAATAATACAATACAAATACCCTTGAAATAGAGGCAAGTTTGAAATATAATCAAATAGTTACTTCAAACAATTACAATCTGTTGAGAAAAATACTCGTTCCATTAGATAAATATCAATTTACTAAATGATAAATGAAAAACATTTCCCAGACTAACACAGAGCACAAATTTTTAAAGAAAAAATTACTACTCGCTCATGAAGATTTTGCTATTTTAAAAACATCTAAAAGAATTGTTTGATATATTTTCAATATGATGTACCACAAATTTATGAATGCAGATATAGACTTTTATGTACATCTATAAAAAATACTTTCATGGTTGTATAAATAAGATCCACAATTAATATCTGAACCTATAATTGTTGATCATTAATTAATTTCAGGCTTATCTCAATCTACAAAGAATTGCAATCAAATCATAACTAAATCAAGCTACTATAGAACTAAAATGGTACAAGTAAAATAAATACTAAAGAAGTAACCCAGACATACTAAAAATGAAAGAGTAGTCAAAACCTGGGTAATTTTAAGCAGATAATTAAAATTATATTGATATTTTATAAGAATCTGCTTTAGCATGAAAACAAAAAAAAAAAAAAGGTATATGGATAACGAAGTAAGATATTATATGAAACAATGTTTCCCTTTTATATGTACAAATGTTATTTGCATAAAAGATTTTTCAAAAAGAGAAACAAACATGAATATACTTTTATTTAATAATTAGGAGAACCTCCTTGAATATCTACTGGGATGAAAAGTTGCAGGTAGATCCTTTTTTATTTATGAGTTCATGTATATATGACACAAGCAATATGTGTCATTCCTCAAACCTATGAAAGTAATTTGATCAGAGCAAACTCTCCTAGCAATTGGTGTTAAATCAGAATAAAGATTTAAAAGCACACAAATTTGATTAACATAAAATTAATCAAATTGAACTGAATTTTGTTTAACATGCTTTTATATCAAAAGAGACAGGTCATTTGTTCTAGAATCAAAAACTTCAAATAGTATCACTTATAAATCAAAATCAGTCATGAATGAGTAGAGAAATTTTGAATTATGAAAGAAACTTGCCATAATGTTAAAAAAAAAAAAAAATTACAAATTTGATTTACTGGTAAAATATTAAAGCTTGTGTTCAATATTTCCAGAACTGGGAAGTTAATATAATGTGAACAACAGAAAATAGCAAATTATTGACATATTCTTAGGAACCAAATATTTATAATTAATACTTTACTAATTAAGGAGATCATGTATTACCACCCCAAATACTATTCTAAAAAGAACAACATTTTTAATTCCCCATTACATTAATACAATTTTATTATGAACAGTAATTTGTATCATCTGCAGTTTTTCAGCCATTAATGGATAATTTAAATTAGTTTGAAAGCATAATACCCCAACACATATTCATAAATTATAAAATTTTTTTAAGAAGCCTATATTAGCCATGCTAAAAAATATAGACCTGAAAACATAGTTGAAGCAAATGATTCTATTATAATTCACATACTAAAAGAGAAATTTGTGTTAATTTGTGTGTAGTTATAAACTGTAAACCATTATCTTAGGACCACTAGTCTTTGAATTGATAAGTCAAGAATGAGAAATAATTGAAACTCATTTTCTTACAATAAAACAATTACAGATATAGTTTGATTAACTAGTTCATAGACACAACTTTTTCATATGGATAAATTGGTAGGAAAAAAAATTCTAGTATGGCTACTCAAAGTAAAAGAATAGCAGAAGAATAATTAAAAAATGAAATGTTTAACTACAGCTGATAATAATGTTTCTATTTCTTTAATTAAATAAAATTTTCATATATAGTAATCAATTATTTAATAACAAATTTCTTTCTACCTAAATTTCTTTGGATATACAGAAATACAAAAAGTAAGGAACATCTTATCTTTACCAATTCTATATTTTGTTTAACATTAAACAAAAATTTATATTGAAATTCACACATCAAATATTACTATAAAAAATACTTTATACTCAATTTAAAATTTGACAGAGGACAAATTTCTAATGAAAACTCAAGAAATTACAAAGTGATAAGCCATAAAAAAGTAGTAAAAATTAAATTAACCTCCTTTAAAATAGCATTAATCATTTTAGAAAATCATTGTGAAATCAGTTTGAAAATATCAAAGAAATAATGATAAAGTGCACATTTCAAGGAAAAATATGTATCATTTCCTAGGAAATAATAGACATTTTCCAGAATTTCTTACAAATTCCTTCATTTATTTAAATCTATAATGTAAATATATTTTTTAAAAAAGGATAGATTACTAAGGTCTCAAGAATGAAAAAATTTCAAGATTTATAATGGTACTAATTATATAACCCAGAGCAGTTAAGCAAAGAAATTACTTGTAGTAAAACAAAACTAAACTGTATAGAACACTTCCCTACTAAACCCAGTAAAAACACTGTGTTGATAGATGCTTTCAAATTAAAGTAAATTAATATTCAACTATAACTTCAATATTTGAAACTACCATAAAAAATTACCTAATTTTACGCGATCAATTTTTTAAGGCTGATGAAATATTGCAGATATCATTTCATCTAAAATAAATGTTGTACTAAATGATGTAAAAATC
The DNA here is from genome assembly GCA_032207245.1 of Pardosa pseudoannulata. Classification (NCBI taxonomy): domain Eukaryota; kingdom Metazoa; phylum Arthropoda; class Arachnida; order Araneae; family Lycosidae; genus Pardosa; species Pardosa pseudoannulata. Next base: position 83,112,718 of record CM063502.1, on the reverse strand, counting down.
TTCAATATACCTATTGGAGTTTTAAGTTTCTAACTGAAGTTACAAATTATAATTTTGAATTATTACAATTTTGTTCATAATGAGCCTTATATTTTGTTTAAAGGTAATACATGAAATGCTTAAGATAATCAAATATTTTAATGAAAATCTTAGTAAATTAAACATATATTATTGTACAGTAGTTCAGCAATAAACATATAAATACTTAGAAGGAATTTTCAGTTGAAATTCATACCTTAAAACAGCTTTCACAAACAGAATCCATCATTTTTTTCATATTACCTGATACACAAAACTAGCTACAATCAATTCACCGCAAAAGATTATGTTTCTAGGATCAGTTGACGAAAATAATTTTCTTTTAATATGCATATAATTCATGCATTAAAGAAAATGAGATAAATTTTGAGAAATTTGTTATGCAGCAAATGACATTTTTATTGCGATCGTTAATTTGTTTTTACGCGAGTATAAAGTGATTCTTAAATGAAATATGGAATAACAATAGAGCAAAAGAAAGACTTAAAAAGAAAATGATATAACATACACAAAGGTTTCTCCCAATCTTTATCAACAAAAGCAAAATTTTACTTTAAAGTTACAGCACTTAACTTTTATCAGTTATAAGAATTGGTAAAAACTTGCTATTACAAATTATTTAAAAACAGAGTAAAAACAAGGAGAAAAGGAGATACTACAAACTAATTATCTATTTAAGTATGTAAGAAAATTACTTACATGCCTATCAGCAAATCAAAAATTCTACAGTGTTTTTATAGAGATCTACATTAAAATTACAAAATAAAGGAAAAAATTACAAAAATACTTTGGTGGCCAAAACATAGCAATAAATCAAATATTGGTATACAGAGAATGTCAAACAATAAATTTGTCTCATTCTCCAAGTACTTTATAACAAATTATGTTAAATATTAGGGAAATGAGCAATAAATTTTAAGTTAAGAGAGAATTTAGTAAACTAAAGTATTCAAAAATAATGTATCTTTATGTGAGGGGGTAAATTTCAGAAAAAAATACTACTGCTTTATAAAACTTACCAAACCTAGTTGCAGTGAAATCTTAATAAATTGGTTTCTTAGCGGTTTTGTTTTGATCGCAATAAATGGTTTGCATCTAAAATTTGAAGTGCTTAAGAATCTTGACACGATAGTGTGCGCGATATTGAAGGTCAATCAGAAAGTCCACAAGGCAAAGGAATCATTAGGCTTAATAAATTCATGCTATAAATTGGAAAGAAAAATTATGCTGACTTATTCAAGTCATAATTTAGAAGTTTTAAATCCCTGTCATGTGTCAAAAACCATACTCATGTTTGTAAAATACATAATGCGCAAGTAGATGCATATAAACATCAAACATCAAACAAGCGCTCCCCCAGCAGGTAGCTGCTACACTTCGGGTACCATTCAACCAATCAATTTTTAGAGGTTAAAAGACGATTGCCGATGCCGTTACTTCAATTCGAAAGTTAATCCATGGAGCTTTGAAAACTGGATAAAGATTTCAAACATAATTATTATAAATAACAGTGTTGTATTTTATTCATGTTTTTCCAGAAAGTTAATCAGATAATGAAAATAATATATTACGTTTTGTCTCTTTATTTATCAGGCAGTTAGTTATTCCATGCGAATTCAGTTTTTCTTTTCTTTCTGTTTATTTATTTTTAGCTGTTTACTTTTTTTTTACGTTACCTAAAACAATTTGCCTTTAACTATACTCTGTCAAGCTTAACCAAAGTTTTTAACCTTTCTTACGTATTATTATAACTTTATCCAATAGACTTTAAATTTCTGTCATTGTTCACATTTCTCGTAGTTTTTTACAGTTTTTTTCCATTATTTTTAGTATTCATAGAATTAGTTATCAGTAGTTGAATTTATTCACATACCACTGTTCATACTGGTGTTAAGGAGTGAAATGTTCAAAGGTATGTCGCAAAATTCCATGTCTATGCTTTGAGCCTGGCAGTCTTCTGAATTAGGGTGGGTCTCGCTAAAATCATTTAAAGGCAAACCACGATTAATCTCTGTTTTAACGGAGAATTGGGTCTCACCTTCGTTGGCGAAATGGGTTAATCGCGATGACTTTGGTGAGACCGGCCCTTAGAGAGCAGCTATGAATATGGGCTAAAGCATATGCACAAATCTTCTCTGGCTTTATTCTATTACTTGAATGTTATAGTATGCAACTACCAGGACGACTGAGACCGCCTCCTGGCGGTTGAGATCCATTTCACAACATTCCAGAAAGGCTCTCAATTCCTCGGCAAGTGAGAGCCATTCGAGAACGCTATGAAATGAATCCCTAATCCACTCATAATTTATTATCAGTTTGTCGTCAACAAGAAAATACTTTTTAAAATTCTTTGCCAGCGTGGCTAAATGATTTTCAATGGTTACAAAAACAACTTTTACATGTTGTTCTTCAGCCTTGTAAGCTTTAACACAATCATCCACATTTGCACGCATTGTTAGGTTTTATTTTTGCTTTAAATTTCTGCTCCACAATTCCAGTTTTCTACAAAAAGTACTAACTATATCACTCGTATCCAATATATGTCAATCAAGTAGCTCAATTTCATCCCAAATAAACCATCAAGAAAATTCTCGACTTCAGGTCTGTTTTCCTCGTCTTGGAAAATGTCAATTTCTTCTCTTAATTCATAAACACGTGGCAAAAATTTTAAACGTGATAACCATCTTGCCCAGCAATAAAATAGTAAAGCTGAATGTACTATACCCATGTCTTTACAAAGTGTGGAAAAGGTTTTTGATTTTAGGGGTCTCATTTTTATATAATTTACCAGGGTTATAACAGTAGTTAACACAATATTCAGACCAAGACTCATTTCTTTGGAAAACGGATCATGCAATGATACCTGAAGCACTGAGGCGATTTTTGTTTTACAAGTGCTTGTATACTTTCGAATCTTCCGGACATTGAACGAGTACCATCGGTGTATATTCCGACGGAATTTTTTCCATTCTATGTTTCCCTCGTCCATAAAATAATTAAAGATAACAAATAAGGCGAGTGCTGTTGCTTTCAGTAATATTGGTTTGCAGAAAAGTAGTTCTACTACTGACATATTAACACAAAATCAAACACTGGCAATGAAATGAGCATCTTTATTAATATCTCCATAATAAAAATGTATTGAAAACAATTCGTCATATAACTTCGAGAAAAGCTGACACTGTACATCTTCAGATATATCACCAATTTGACGGGCAACAGTGTCGTTTGAAAGACGTATGGACTGCAATCGTTTTGCAAAATTATCTCTCCCTTCTACAATTTCAGTTGCTGCTGGAAAAATAAGCTCTTCACCAATTGTGTGAGGCTTTTTACATCTGGCTATTTTATATGAAACTTTAAAATAGGCAATTAAAACTTTTTTCATTCACAGACAAAGTTTTTTTAAAATTATTTTTGCTTTTTTATATGATTTGAATTTTAATTCGAAGAATTCTCTGGGTTTGTTGGTGTACTCATTATGAAGCGTTTCTAACTGTTGTTTAAGTTTGCGGTGGCTCAAGACTGACTTTGGTGCTACGAGATGGAAGTGCATGCAACAAGCAGTTGATTCCCTTCCGTTTACTTCCCTCCACGAGGCGCTGGGAAAAAATCAGGCAACCTGCACTGAGACGCGTTGGTGAATGCACACTTTCTACTTTGTCTCTTTGTCTCCAGCTAGCAGCTACGATGACTCCTACATAAACTTCAACTAAACCCTTCTATAATTATATAATTATCTAATACGTAATATAATCTAATAATAAGTAATTTTAGTAACAACTACAGGTGTTATTTGTATTACTGTGTTTTGTGGAGACGGTGTTTTAGGATAAGTAACAGCATCCACTTCAGCTCACTTTCTGGCTGATGTCAATACAATTTCGCATTGGTGATCACCGATGAGTTTGGGAACTCTTCAGTGGTGATTCAAGGAACCGTGAACAGCATATGGAGCATTTCGACAAAACAAAGGAGCAATCTAGTGATAGCAAGCTTATATTCTCATTCAATATGCTTTATCCAAGTGATAATAATACTTCATCACAAGAAGTAAACAAAGTTGCGGTTAAATTTGATACAATATTGAAGTCCAATTCATTTTAAATAATATTACTCAGGTCACTACTAAAATATTACGAGGTGGTATCGCCTTTAAATTCGAAGACCCTTCTAATTAAGCGATATTGTTAGAAATCCACCACCAGAGGACCGTTATAAGGATTGATAGAGGAATTTTCTGATTCCGAGCAAAAACGAGTTAAAGATCTATTAGTAAATACGGTATTATGGGATGATAGACGGTCACCTCTTTTGAGAAAAATGCTACAGCTTACAGAGAACAAAGTGGGGGAAATTTTTTTAAAAACACTATCGATACCGCATCTACCGAAAGAAACGTAGGCTATAGCATCGGTATCTTATGGAGATTTAGATAAACTGGCCCAGATGGCGGATAAAATTGTTGAAATAGCTCATCCGCAAATTGTGGAGATGTAAAGAACGAAAACCTCCAATCGCAGTAATCGGGCCTATGAATTAGCAGACATACGGACGCAGGTTGACCCTGTTACAGAACAAGTGAATCATTTATCGGGGCATGGTTATCTACGGGAGAATAAATTTCGGGGTAAATCTGGTAAAAGGAGAAATATATCTCAAACCCCTAGAAGGCAGAATAGCAATTTATGCTGGTACCGTGACACATTTGGGGCGAAAGCCAAACAATGCGACTCCCCTTCCGATTATCAGAGATCAGAAAACTCATAATGAAATCGCAAGTGGCGCAATGCGATTTCAAGTCGCCTTCTTATTCATGATCTGACCTCGCGACGACATTATTTAGTGGATAGTGGTAGTAGTATTTGTGTTCTGAGTATACTGCTGAAATGTCTTCTATTGCTCCATCAGCCTTATCTTTATATTCAGCAAACAATTCTCCTATCAAAACATATGGCACAAAAATAATCACGCTTAGCCTAAATTAAAAACACGAATTTAAATGGCCTTTTATAATCACTAATGTTATTAAGTCAATTATTGGCGCTGACTTTCTTAAACGCTATGGTTTGTTGATTGATTAAAAAAAAGTTTACATAACCCTCTTACTAAAATTTCGATACGTGGTACAACTATCACTAATCGAGACAAAAACATCATTTTAGTTTTTAGTAATACCAAATTTTATGATATTCTAAATTCGTACAAAGATATAATTCGCCCGTATCCTGCGACCCCGAGGCCTAAACATAGTACGGGTTGCCCTTTTGCGATGACTCTGGTTAGAGTCATCGCGTCATCGCAAAAGGGCAACTGGTATTCATCGGACTTCAGCGTTTAAATCCTAAAAAGTGGCTATCGCTAAACAAGAATTTGAAATTATGATAGAGCAGGGTCTTTGTTGACCGAGTAAGTCGAATTGGCCTATCCCATATAAAAAAGGTAATCAACAATACAGATTTTGATAAGATAAAGACTTGAAAATTATGTAATACACAATTGTAAAATATTAAATTAAAATAATGTCAATTTTAAAGTCATTAAGTTCTTATCAAAATAAATCTTGGGTATAATAAAACATTTTTATCCTTGCTAAATATATTAAGCTTTGAATTATTTTTAGCTAACTAGAGAAATGATGATAGGAGAAATGATATATTAAATTTTATTAACTTAAGTTTAAGTAAAATTTATAATATTGCCTCAAACAAAACACTTAAGATTTTCGCCATGTAAATTGCACTATGCGCAAGAAACTGGGTGAAAGTTTCTTTCACCGATCAATCAAAACAGTTTACAAATTCTAGATAGTTTATCGTTGGGTTAGGGAATCCGCTCATGGGGAATAACACTCCAGTTTGATTCACAATTAATGGTGTGTTGATGCTGAATCTTTGATTCGCTGATCCATTGTTTGATCCTAGATCTATCGATTTTGGTGAATACAGCCCTAAAAGAGTAGAATGTTTTACTATTATATTCAGGGTCGGCCTTAGCTGTCTGGTAGCCCTGGTCAAGATGTTCTTCAGAGTCCTTTATTTCTAATTTTAAAATCTCGATCAGCAAACGAAATCAATGTTTTCAGATGAAAAAGGGCACCTTTCGTACACGAGTCTTAAAATTATGGTACAATAATAAAAATTATCCCTAAAACATTTCATGGGTCTATGCATCTCAAATAGTTCCCTTGGTTTTTTTTTCTAAACCTCGCACTGAATATACTGCATATAGTAATCAACACATTAATATTTATGTTATTATATTAACTTTTTGATGTTGTTGATGAATGTAATCAAAGAGACTTACTCAAAAGCTCGTCTTTGTAATTTCTGGTGAAGAATTGCCTACGATGTATGTTTGTGCTCAAATTCTGGACCTTATAAAAGGGTCTAATTTTTCGTATATTGTTTTTCTCTATGAATGTCAATGTATTTGTTGCTGTTTAGTATCAAGTACCAATACCATCAAAATTGAATCCAATATCATCAATCTTGCAAGTAAACAGTTGGTCTCGCCTTTAATCATGAACAATTTAGTTGAGATTTATTGTCTAAGGTAGTAGAAAAGACCTTTATGTAAGAACAAAGGCAAAACATGTCAAACACTAGATTGACAGCAATATATGCCAGTTGAAACCTTTGAATTAAATCCTCTCACTAAGCTGAATTTTTAAGTTAAAACCATTCACTATTCACATTATTAGATTAGAGGACTTTAACAAGAAAACAATATTTTTAAACTGACGGTAAAGTGCATTATTCGATGAAAATATCACAAGAGTAAAATCTGCTCTTTTAAATTATGACAATCAGTCACAAATGTTTGATCGTTTAAAATGTACAATCGATAGCTTATTTAAAAGTTAAGCCTATTAGATATTGGAATCGTAATAATTTGCAGGACGAAATATATGGTTTCTAAAGGCTTTTACGATAAATCGGGACGGATAAAATATGAGGTTCCATAAGATTACAATTGTTTTTATCTGTCACACTCATTCCGGTTTCATGTACTCAATGTGGGTGTTTTAAATTTAGTTAAAAGTCCTATCACTCAGTTTGGGTATAGGTGGCCTTTACTCTCCGAGATATATTGAAAATTTTATTAGTCATTAGTGATTGTTTTTAAATTATACATTTGCTTGTTCACATAATCGTCTAGCTAATGCCACAAAAGTAACTGTCATTTATATCTGTTAGAGGGAGCACATATACGTAAACAACTGAGTTTGACAGGTAATACTAGAAGGGATTCCGTGTTCATCTTAAATGTCGAGATTCAGTGTTTGTTTGCTGTTGTTCTAAATTAAGTTCTTAGATGAATTTATTTTTTGATTACTCTCTTTTTACTTTAAAATCGAGTTTAACTACATTTTATACATTGTTAATTCAAGTAATTAATGAAGATGAATTTTTTTTTTAAATTTTTGTTCGGCAAAAGTAATGTAAATATGTCTTTCACTAGCGCGGTACAATGTACTCAATTTATTGAAAAATACAAACAAACTCCTTGTGTAACATTTTAAAGTTGCCAAACTTAACATTTTTAGGAAATTTATTTTAACAAACGTTTCACTGATTTGTTTTTTGAAACTTACATTATAAAATTTGCCATGTTTGATGTTTCTGTAATAAACACTCAACAAACAAAATTGTATTTGAGCAAACATATGTAAGATAAGTGCTTAATCTATTTAGAGGTTAGAGATCTTGCTAATAATTAGTATAAATAGTTCTCATATCTTGACTTTTACTTGGGAGGGATAGTACTTAATGAATATAAATGTTTATAGCTTATGAGCACTTTTATAGTTTGAATTAAATAATTTTAAATAAGTACATAATGTTCCTATTACAGTTTTTCTGGCATAAATAAAATTTTTATTTGTGTGTATAAAGTGTTTAAGTACTTTATCATAAGAAATTTTGCTGATGATCTTATATGATCAGTATTTGTTACATCTGAACTTAATTATGTAAATCATAAACTCTTTATGAATACCCAAAAATTGTAAATACGTATTGGCTGTAAGATTATTTAAATTATTCACTACAGTATGTTGTAAATTTGTCATTTTAAGAAATTATCCAAATCAAAATATATAAGTATTAAAGTAAAATAGTTTTGTAAAATAATTAAAATAACTTCTAAGAAAAGTTCATTAGAAAAAAAAAATCAAAGTTGTATACAAAACTAGAGATTGGAATAATTACTACTATACATAAAAAATTGCTTAAATTATATATATAATTTCATATTAACTACAAACATAGAACTTTAAAAATTATGATAATTCTTATTATCCTCTTGGCTTTAAGTATTGTGTCTGTCTAATTAGTTGTCATGTTGCAAGCAAAAAATTAACCATATTGTTCCAAATAAAACCAAACCGAACTGTGCCATCCTGCGTGAAGATAGTTAAAAAGTATTTAAAAATTGATATTTTATATAGCACAGCTCTGACATATTTTATCTATTCAACTTAAAGACAGAAGTCGTAAATTAGATTATTATAAAACTACAGTGCTTACTATATTTTTATATTAGCACATGGTATAAAAGTAATAAATAGCCCAGAAAACAAAGCAAAAAAAAATATAAATATTGTTACTGATATTAAAAAAATTCTTATAGCAAAAGAATACCTATGTAAATTTTAACTAACACTCCTTAGTATCCTATGGGATTAACTTAATAATAGACTAAAATATTATCTCCTCTTTGATGATTTCATTCTTAATGTTTATGATACTGAAAAAGTCAAAAAACAAAAAGTATTATATTTATGATCTTTTTCAGGTTATTTTGTTTACTGCTGCATGTGAAATAATACTACTCATAAAAATCATGCTTTTCTCTCTCTTCATATTATGTATTATAGTTTGAACCTTACGATTTTCATTCTGTCATACATTTAAATCATTAAAAGTCATTGTAATTTCTGCTTTGTTGTATAATTTTATGTGTTATACAGATGGTAGTCTAAGTTCATTTTGTCATTAGAAACGTAGAGGTTTTATTCTAATGTGCAAAAAATCCATATATGGGTGCATATATGAATATACATACAAAAGAGATTCTAAATGGAGAACATAATTGTTTGTTGACTTAACTGATCAATGACTAGTGTCCATTATTAGGGAAAACTAAAATATAGTTAGAATTGTTTTCTCAGAACAAGTTATATCAAATATTGGAGCAACTGCTATTTATAATTTTGTCATTCGGATTAACATGGTTTTTCTGGCCTTGCATGTAAATTCACTTTTACAAAGAGAATATGGACTGAAATCATGACAGATAGCTTTATTTATTATAGAGTTTCACTTAATAGTTCTGTTGTTGCATAAGATACCAAATAAATCTGTTATGAAGTTTTTTTTTTTATATATAAATGTTCTTTCAATGATATTTAAAATGACAGCTGATAGCAAAGATCTTGCTGTGATATTCATAGTTGTTTAATATTTGTTTATATAGTCCATGTTAACTTAAATTTAAAATATTCATCAATATATATATTGGGCAAATATAATTAGGATAGTTTCTTGAACACCATCAAAATTTTAAAGAAAATCAGAAAATTATTTCGCTATTTTTTCTCTTAATCTCTTGCATAGGATTAATATGGTTGAAAAGATAGCCAAATGATAGAACATTGCTTTTTGGAAGTGTTTGCAGGTTTTAACCCTGCTGCAGACATGGATGTTCATAGTCATCCAGAATCAGCAATAAGCAGTAGGTTCAGGTGTCAGCCCTCATTTGCAATACAGTTGACCATAGCTCTCTAAACCAAACCATAGGATCAATAATAGTAACTAATAAAAATATAATAATAGGGAACAAAAAAAGTGATGTGACAATAACAAGAAGGGGTAAAACATTCATCAATGTATCTATCATTTTTACTGACATGGATTAAAAATGTAGATAGTACTTACAAAAGGTGACATGGAAGTAAGAAATTTGTAATGAAATTAAATTCTTGTTTCCATGACACTTTTTGTAAGTACTATCTACATTTTTGTATTGCTTTATGTTGTTTTAGTTTTTATGTTCATGGCAAATCAGGGATAAATATTAATCCTTAAATATTTTCCTTAAGTAAAATTTATTCAGGGGTTCTATTGATATGTACATAAGACAAGGGTTCCATGAGATAAAAAGTTTGAGAACAACTGGACTAGGGCATTAATGGGATAATGGTCTATCATAACTTTATTGTTAATGATAAGCATGGAGTACTATGCATCTAAATGTGTTTATATTTCACTTCATATAATTTATCTTGACCAAATATTTCCTTGATATGATACTACCTTTGAAGAGATCTAAGGGGTTTTTTTTTGGTCCAAGATACATTTAATGGATACTGAGAACCAACCTCTACTTGCTAGAATGCATTGAATTTCAGTAATGCAGAAAATAATTAAATGTATATTTCAATAAATAGTTTTAAATATTTTTTAAGATTGTTGAGGATATATAATACTTCAAATATAAGAAAATTGATGTCCCTATACCAATTTCACCCTTCTCACTAGTATTATATTAAATTTTTAATAATACATATATTATTTAAACTTTCTTCAGTAAGCAATATTGTATTTTAAAAAGAGATTTAAAATTCCCCCCCCCAAATATATAAAATAGTACAGTTGATCTAATAGAGGGGTATCATCTAATCACTGTTTGTAAAAGTAGAATATGAGGCTAAAATGAGTTAGTACTTCAACTGATCTCAAGAATGGAAGTTGGTACGCTTTTTTTTTTTTTTTTTCTGAAAAGGAAATAGTAAGTAATTTTCTTTTTTAAAAACAGAGTGGTGGGCTAAAAAAGGTTAGGAACCTCTGATCTAGACTGTTTGGTATTTAGTCATAAATCTAATAGAATATTGTGTCCTCTTGTTAGTTTGTTCAATTCTGACACTCTTAAGTATAATTTTAAAATGACTATTATGATATGCAGTTAGGAATTCGTATTTTGTGCAATCTGTCCTGTGTTCATATATTTAATGTTAAATTTTTGATTGCACTTTAAGCAATTTTATAACTTTGCTAAAAATTTTTATTTTATAAATTACTCATTATTACATGATTTTGGGTATTTCAGGTTCTGCAGAAATCAATGGAAAATAATAATTTACCTAAACAGTTAAGTGCTTGTGATATCCTCAAAGAAACTACTGCTAAAGAACTTGCATCACGAAATTTGCATGTCTCTTTTAGTAATGATGTTAGAACTGTCAGTATACCTAATCCTACCAAAGTCAATAAGGCAGATGAAAATCCTAATGCTTCATGCTCTGCCAGTAAAGAGGAGAAACAAAATGTTAATACAGGTACTTATTTTATATTATAATTATAAATATGCAGTGGAACCTCAATCTATCATTCCCTGCATTATTAATTTTCCTGGATTGATGATTTGATTCGTTCAGTCAAAAATTTATCTTCATAAAACCAATTTACTGTTTCCACTCTAATCATTCCTGGATTCTTTGTTTACCTGCATTTATCATCAAAACTACTTGGGTCACAAGGGAGAACTTATGTTTAGACCAGAAGCAAAACCATGAGCAAGGGGAACAGGAAGGTACTGACAAACTTAAATCAGTACTGAGGTTTTAGAATATAAAGGTTTGCATGTGAAGTTTTGTCAAAATTAAAATTATTTATATATGCACACAGTAAAGAGGCAGTAGCACATTCTTTGCAGTCAGTCTGATAAACTTTTATAAAACAGGTATTACTCAAAAAAGTTTTAAAGTATTATTCTGAATATAACATTTACATTTTATAAAGTATTTATAACTTCCAATTAGTCTTGCAAATAATTTATTCATAATCATATAATGTACTGAATTTCTATATCTATTGTTTTCATGTGTTCATTGTTTTCCATTTCTTTGGAGAATCATGGAATGAGGTTTCACTGTATATATATATATATATATATATATATATATATATATATATATATATATATATAGTTTTAATACAGATATTTAGTATATTTCTTTTGTTTTTTAGCTAAATAGTAATTACTGTTTTGTTTGTTTGAGATGAAGTACCTGAAAATTTCTTTAATTATTTCTTTACTGTTTATTCAGGTTTAAAGGAAGAGAAAGCTGCTGTAAATGTTATTTCTTCTGAATATGGTTTTCGTGCATCAACCATGAGATGTAAAATTGAAGAGAAAATTACAGAAATTGAAGAAAAAATAAATTTACCAAATTCAGACTCAAGTTCTGAATCAATGGATTTTGAAACAAGGTAAATACTTTAATTTTGTAGAAAGCATTTTTTATAGAATATATTTTCTTGAAAAATATTAATTTTAGATGGGATAAAATAAAACCTTTTGATAAACTTTTTCTAGTTCTAAATATGTTACAGTTTTTGTGAAAGTACTTAATGTTTTTGTTGTTGTACTGTTATTTCTAATGTTACTTGGATGAGCCAAACTTTTGATTTAGAGGCTATTTGATTGAGGTGTGTATTTTATTTTGAAGAATACTGTTAGGTCGAAAGAATAACTTTTGTCTTAAAGTGGGTTCTTGTAATTTGGAAGCAGTGACCAATCAGAAGATCCCCTCGGCTTAGCCTATCACCTCCAGAGGTATCATTTGAACTTTGAGGATGTTGAGAACATGAACCTTACATACCTGTGCTGTCATTAATGAATATAGCTGTCATTATCTGTCTGTGGCCTCGAACTTAAGAACCCGCTGGCCATGAGTTGACACCTTTGCCAAATTTTATAAACCCAGTATTTTTATATGTTTGGTAGTGAGATAAAATAGCTTATTGGTATTTATTTATAATATATGTAGATTTTAGTTCATTTTTTTCGAAATTATACATTTTTTTAAAAAAAATCTTGTTTTCTGATTGTTATTTGAAACAGTCTGAAGCTCAAAAGAAAATTGTTATGTGGTAATTTTTAATTATGTATTAGAATCTATGGAACATTCTAAAATATAATTTCTATGTGGTTGATCTATATGATTATTTCTGTTTTTTTTAAGAGATAGTATAAAGAAACAACTGTGTTATCTGCATTCATAGGGTCTAGAATTAAGATTTGCATTTTTCCTTTCTGAAATTCTAAGCCTTTCCAAATATTTAAAAATACTAGCTATGAATCAAATGTATTATCTATATATAACATGCTGTATAAATTTGTTATAGCAAGTACCTACAGAAATTTTTAAATTATGAAAGTCTTGCAAAGTACTCTTTTAAATATTCTTATATAATTTTAAAGAACTATTAAATAATAAATATTTTCCACTGATCACAAAAACTATGTTTTAGGTCATTTGATGATTAGTCATATGGATATGTAAACATTTGTATATATATCTGTATTTTTCATTAAGTATATTATATTATCCTAGATCAGGGGTTAGCAGGTTTTTGAGAGAGAAAAGATGAATTGTTTATGAAACAAGATAAGCAAAGGTGTCAGAGAGCCATTGATATGTATTAACTTCTATTGATATAGTACTTAGAGGTAGAAGTCTGAAGAGCTACATGTTTTAGATGAACAAGGACCTGCCAACTCTTGTCTTAGATGATGTGACATATTACTCTTATTTAAATAGTCATTAATATCTCAAAACTTTTAGGCTTTTGGCATTATAACATCCTGTATCTCTTGTGTCAGGTAGTCATTTATAAAAAGATTATGAAATGCTTTGATTTGAGATCATGTCCAAAACTAATCTGTTTACTGATTAAGAAAGGTAATTCAGTTAAAATAACTGATGAGTTAAGAGTATGAAAGGTGAAAAAATTTATTTCCTAAGTTAATCTAATAACATCTTTACTAAGGTTTTTATCTATTGTGGATGTTTAGTTTAAACATTTCTTTTAACCCTCTAAGCATTATGCACATAATTTTATGATCAGTCAATGATGTCTCCAGATGTGGACTTGTTATGAAGTTAAATTTAGATCTGAAACTTATGTTACAAGTACATCTGTTATAACAATTTAATTAAAAGATTTTTATATGGGTCTAAATTGCCTCATAACAGGTGCACACTCATTTGAAGACATTAACTGGAAAGAAAATTATCTTCATGATCATATACATTTTTAGCAGTTCTTCATTTAATCAGTATATACAGTGGACTCTGCTTAATGTGATCAGTTTGGGACACCGTAATTTTGATAACAATAACTGATTGATAACAATAAACGATATGCAAAATTAGATAATAATCCCTTTAATTTACATGGACTAAATTTCAAAATAAAATAAAATGAAATAGAAATCACCTTATATTTATGTACTATATATTACCCTTTAAAACATAAGAATTGTATACTTAATTAAAAAATTGATCAATTGTTGACTATCTAGAATTTTTTTTAAGAAGCTGATTGATTAATTGTTCATAATCATATGTTTTAAAGTCATTGGAGTGGTGTTGTACTCCATGTTTCAACACTTTCAATGCATTTCTCATTTCAGCACTTGTAGGAGGTGGCTCAATATTAAGAGATTCTCCATCTGACTCATTAGTTCCATCAACCTGTCATAATGATTTAAAATTTCGATTTTTTGTTTTAATGTTAAATCATTTCGCTTTCTGGCTTCCATATTGACAAGCTGCATGTAAGCGAGCAAGGCATAAAATGTGAATACGCTCCTTCTCAGTTCTAATAAGAATGTGTTGCCTTCTGCTTATCTGACAACCATTGACCACCAGCAGGGTGTGCGTATTTCTGAAAAATTCCAGGAGCGTGTAATTTCCCACTCCTTTGTTCATTCCCCATTTTCCTAGGTGGAAGAGGGAGAATTCTTGGAAATTCAAATAACAGTGAAGGGAAAGAAAAGAATGGGTTCCTTCTGAATACATTCTGAATATTCCTTTGCCAGCTAAAATGAAGTTTGAAAACTGATAACATTAATTGATGTAACGATCACATAAAACAATAATTTTAACATACAAATGAATAGAGAAAAGGGGGCCAAGTGATTTTGATAACAATAAGTGATTGATAACATTAACTGTGATCACATTAAGTGGAGTCCATTGTATTTACATATTTTCTAAGTTGTATATGTTTGCCATATATTGCATAGGTTTTAGTTACCTTGAAAGATTGTACATTTATATGCTATGGTGGTTTCAATTTGAACTATGTCAAATGGAGTTTGATATGGATAGTTTGATTTCAGAATATAAAAATTAAATCTTTAAGAAAACAAGCAAAAAGTCAGTGACTATATAATGGAGGTTAAAACTCTTTGAATTACTCATTTATACAATTCTGTCTAAATTTTAATACTCTTTCTGATTTTTGTTACTTTTGTATACAAGGAAGAAAATAATTCTAAATTTAAAGATTTTCTGTAACTCTCTTAAATTTATTATAATAATTCAGTATGTTAGTATGTTAATGATTATAATACAAATTTTTATTGTGCTATTTTTTTATTATTTCTGAGCTTCATGTTGTTGAATTCATGCATTACTGTTAACCATACCTACTGGTCATTGTCAAGGTTCCAGTCTAATTATCCCCTAATTAGACAACGCATTGGTTACTCATAATTTTTTATGAGAACATACTCACCTAATTGCTTCCTTGTGAGCTGGAGTATATTAAATTTTTGTTTGGTTCACTTTATGCCTAGAGGCCTAAATTTATGTTTTGATTTGCTTACGTTCGGAGGTTAAAGTGCAGACCTTCCACTTCGCTAGGTACTCTGTTAAACCCAATTACCTTGACCTTGATTGTAATACAAACAGATTCAAAATATGTGTATAATGTTGCGAGAACTGATATTTTCTCCTCTGATCTGAAGAATATATATACATATTTCTCTCTCTATACATCTCTCTCTCTCTCTCTCTCTCTCTCTCTGTGTCTCTTCTCTCTTCTCTATCTCTCTGTCTATTTCTCTTCTCTTCTCTTCTCTTCTGTCTCTCGCTCTCTCTGTCTGTCTCTCTCTGAGAGATTCTGAAGGTTATATACTCTCTCTTTCTCAGAGAGGGAGAGAGAGAGATTTTAACCTTCAGAATCTGGACTTCTCAAATCTAGAAATATTTTCAATCTGGAACAATTTTTAACAAAAAGATATTGATGATCAACTGTAAATGCATGGGAGTAGTTACTAAGAGTCGTAGTTTGCAGGGATATGGATTTTCATATTTTAATCTGTGAAATTGTGATGCTCTTTACCTTAAACTTGATAAATCAAACATAAAGTTTTAGAAATTGAAGACAATGTGATGATTTCGGGTTCCTCGTGGGACTTTGAAATTATTATAAGGGATGTAAATAAAGAGGATAATAGCAGTAATGATGAAAGTAAGCCAGAATCCACCCCAACCCTCCCAAAAATGGGAAAACACCTAATAGAATAATTAAAGTAACATTAGGTTTAGGATAACAAAATTTCATCCTAAAACTTGAAATACAGGATTTAAGAAAAAGTTGTTTTTAATAAACCTAAGCTATGTCAACAGACAGTGTATGAAGTGTTTAAATTTTAATATAAATATCTTACATGTTCACATTTATTTAATAAATTATTTATATATGTTGATACATGTAATTTTTATGTTAGCTTAATATTTTAGGTCATTTAACCTCTAAAATTTGGAAAATTCAGAAATCTGGAATTGTCACATCCAAAAGACTCCAGATTTAGGAGGCTGTACTGTATATGAGTAAAAAATAATTAATCCATTAGGAATGTGTATTAAAAACACACAGTCAGTGAATCAAAATCCTTCATTTTTTTTCTCTGATGATTATCATGTAGCAACTATAAAAAATACTAAACTATGACTTCTCTCCATTTTCAAAATTCCTGCAGGACCACAAAGGAACTACACTGCAAGTCAGGAAAAAAAAAATCTTGTTCCCATGATCAAGCAGATATAGCTCTCTGCAGTTTCACATCCAGCTGTAATTCATATATAAAACTACAAGTCCAAGATTAAAGTACAAGTATTCTGAAATTCTCTCATTTTCTCTATGCTTAAAATGTTATATATTAAGAGGAAAAAATTGAAATTGGAATTTGAGAATTGCTTGTGTTAAATTTTTTGCTACTTTATATACACACTCAGGGGTAAATTATTTTATTTTACAAGTGATAATTTAAGTCATAAGTGTGTAGGGACATATTGCTTTCTTTAGAAAATAAGATTTTATTTTGGTCTAGAGATTAATTTGATTTTTGAAAAACAACCAAGATTTTTGTGGGATTTAAACAATGTGACAGATGATAAAGTAGCTACTGTAATGAACAGGCATCAATATTAATAGGCAGTAGTATTTATTATTTATACTGAGTTATAAAGTTATTTTTGTCTAAATCTGAGTTTAATGAGTGTTAAATTTCATTGGTAATTGCTGAATTCTGGTATTCATTTTTGAAAATCCCATTTATTTTCTGAAATGAGTGCAAACTCCCATTTTAGTTGTAAATGTTATATAATAAAAATGTATAAAATAATCTGATAATAATTGATAAAAGAAAAAATATTTCAGGATTGATGAATGTGATCCTTTAGTATTTATTTTGCTTGTATTTTACTCTGTGTGTTACTTAGGCTGATTAATTTTCCCCAGTACATACAGATTTTATATTACTAATTTTTAAAACAAAAAGCTACTTTTTTAATAAATTTTTGTAATACAATTTTATCTGTGAAGATAACTTAAATTAAACTGAAAGTGACTTTGACTCTTCTACTATATTATTTCATGTTTCTTTTTCAGTTTGGAAAAAAAATATTATTTAATAACATATTCTTGCAGTATGACAAGAAGTATTGCACTCTGAACTTGCTATCATTTTAATGTTACCCTTGTTATATTTATGTTTTTAAATAAAAAGTTATGATGAGCTATTTGCATAAGGAAAATGGACTAATTTATTATGTTATAATTAAGTTGTTTAGAATAGTAATTTTTCAATGTTTTATAAGTGACAATTTACAGCAAATATTAGAGTACATCCAATAACTTCAAAGTAATATAGAATAATTTTATGTCATTTATGTTTTAGCCCACCTGACTATAATACCATTAAGGTTAAAGATGCTCGGAGATCTCGAAGTTGCTCAGTGTCTGAGATGAGACAAAGTACTATTGATAGATTGCAGTCGGAACTTAATAAAGCTGAAAAAGTAAGTGCAATAAATGAACTTGGTATATAAAAATTTGGTAAAGTATCTTCTATATTGTTTAAATATATTTTACAGATAGGAAAATAATTTTCTATATGATAATTTAAAATCAAAAGTTTGTTAATATTTGTATATTCATAGGTTTGAGAGATATACTTGGTATTTTTTTCTTACAAGAACCTAAATGATTTTAAACAAGTCTTATTCATATTACCATTAATATAACTTATTTATTTCATCTTTCTAAATAAATGTTTAACTTACTTGAATTTGGGACTAATAGATATTTTCTTTTTAATAGATACTTTAATAATGGAAATTTGAGATACTTTAATAATATACTCTTTTTTGTGTTATTGTTAGGTAAAGACATATTCATATAGCAAATATATAACATTTATTAGAGAATTAAATATTTTGTTAAATAAATTTTTTAAAATGCTTATTCCATTTAGGATTTAAATAAATTTAGTTTAAAAAGCAGAATAACTTCTGAGATTTCTGTTGTTTTTTCTAGATAAGTTTTATTTATGAGTACCATTATCTGTAGATATACAAAGACATAAATAATCTTTACTTCAGTGTCACCAAAGAGATTACAGTAGCTTGTATCTTACAAGAATATATATATATATATATATTGTTTGCTTAAGTGAAGTAAAATATTGCCTCTGCATTTATCTTTTTAAACTCTTTTCTTATTTTGTTGCGTTATTAATAATTTTCATTCTTTTGAAATAAAACAATATATTAGTTATAAAAATTTGGTAAGTAAATTGAAATATATTAATTGATTTATTTAACATAAGAAGTTTAATGATATTTATAAAGTCTTATAAAAATATTAAGTTAATTTGTTCTTATCAGTTCCCATTTGGTAAACAGGTAAGTTACTTACTCTTGCTGTATTTATTTTTTACTGTTCATGCTATGATCTGAACCTGTTGAGTTAGCTCTTATGGTAGAAAAAATGAACTTATGTTTAAGAAGGAGTGAGTTAGTCATTTAATTATAAGTTACTTTCAAAATTAATTTTTATGCATTTTCACTTATCTTGGTTGCTTATTTGAGAAACTTAACAATGCAGGTATTATTATGCTTTTGTTCCTAGAAAGATATTAATTAGTTTATTTATTCAGCCTGAGAAGTTACTAATTAATGATATCTGTAAATTTACATGAAAAATATTTTAAAAAGTTATTTTGTCCTTATCAGTTTGTTTTAGGTAAGCAGGTAATTTACTTGCTATCACTGTATTTATTTTTATTTTTCTTGTTGTGAACATAGTTTAACATTTTTGATAGTAAAATATGAACTTTATTTTTTATAATAATTTGAATAAGTTGTTCCTTTTATTATGAGTTTCTTTCAAAAATTAATTTAAAGGGCTTTTATTTATAATGGTTGATAATTTGCAAAACTTAACACTATAAGTATTTTTATTTTTATGTTTCTTGTCTTGATATATGTATTAGTTATTATCTGGATCTTTGTTTATATGATTATTTTTTAGGGTTGTTATAGCTATTTTTAGAAAGCAGAATGCCACTGAGATTTATATTGTTTGTGTTAGATAACAGTTATTATTTATTAGCAGCTCTGCTGTTGCAAAAACAGGCCTTGGTACTGGTTTTCATGCCACCATCATAATCTGCACTCCAAAATTATTCTTTTAAAATTTACATGTATTCAGAGGCATCATGGATTTAGATTACTTAAATGTCAAATTTTTATATTTTAATTTAAACTTTAGTAATTTAAAATTTGTATAAAAGCCAAATGTATGAAGTTTTTACACAGTTGGTGACAGCCAAGAGTAGGGAATGAAGAAATATAGGTCATCATCATACTCATACTTTTTCAAGAGGATGAATTATCTTGTTCTTACTGTAATTAAATACACACACATACACACACATTGAGGGATAGGATAAAGTTTATTTTTCAAGAAATTCTTTCAACAAGGTACAATTTTTTCATGAGATTAAAATTTTGAAAATTAGCTTCATGATCAGATTTTTTTTAGATCTTCACCCCTTTCAAATTTCCAGGACCAGATACTTTGGGACTGGTATCCCTCCCCAAATTTACACAAAGCTCCCCTGCAAGTGACATTAAGACAAAGTTACATGCTTATCATGTCACTTACAAACATAAGTGATATTATGGCAAACACAAGATTTTTTTCTTTTTACTGTCAAACAGATCAGTGATGCTT
Organism: Pardosa pseudoannulata; assembly: GCA_032207245.1. Classification (NCBI taxonomy): domain Eukaryota; kingdom Metazoa; phylum Arthropoda; class Arachnida; order Araneae; family Lycosidae; genus Pardosa; species Pardosa pseudoannulata. The sequence goes on along the minus strand of CM063502.1, from coordinate 83,092,298 downwards.
GTATGTTTGAATTTGTTTAAGTGAAACAGTATGTGTTTTCTATGAAGCTTTTTTGGTTGACTAAAGGGATGCTTCTGTTTTCTTATTCAAAATTACAGTTGTACTAAAAAAGAAAATTATATGCAGGCTCTTTAATAAGTAACAAGGCTCATTTCATTGTCAGAAAATGTCTCATCACAATAATTTCAGGGAAATAAAAGAAATGCTTAGCGTTAACTAAAGAGGTGAATAGATATCACATATGGGCAGAGTGTCATGTGTGTAAATGTAAGTTTCTTTTATGGCATCTACTAGCTGCAGCTAGTCATAGACATGTAAGCCTCCTTGAAGTAGTGTTATGTGATTTAATTTTTTGTTTACGAAAATTTACTTTGGTTTGGAGTGTTACAGCCTACTGCTTTGTTACATAAGGGCTAATGAGACTGGGACCTGCTGCTTTTAGCTGATTCTGAATGGTTATAAACGTCCATATCAGCAGTGGGATTCAAACCCTCAATTATAGTATCAAAGGGCAGTGCTCTATCATTTTACCAAAAACTCAACAGTGACTACCATAAAAGAGGATTGCAGAATTACAAATAAGTCAGAGCAATGCATACATTGCTGACAAATGACTTCATAGTGTAACACAATATTGTAAGGTCTCACATTGCTAGTTATGCACCAAACATTTTATGGAAGAATAAATAAAGATCATACCAAACTGTACAGTCCTGATCTTGCCCCATATGATTTTCGGTTTCCTTAGCCCAAGGAACCATTATTTTAAAAGAAAAAAAGCATCTATGAAACCTGTAGAACAGGTTTTGGGTCAACTCTAAGTTAAAAAAGTAATAATAAATAATAAGTAAAGAAATTTCACATGTTTAAGATGTGGCCAAAACATTGGGCAAATGTATTGTCTCACTACAGTTGCTCCAAAAAGGATTATTTAAAGAGTAATGATTAAAGATCATATGTTTTCCATATGTAGTATTATTTCTTGTTAAACAGCTCTTGTAAGTAGGGATAATTTGTTAAAAGAACTGAAAAATAATTATTGGTTTCTTTATTTTGTATAAGAAGCTACTAATTGACAGTTTATAAAGTAATATGATAAATTTACTATTAATTTATTATTATCAGTTCTCAATTTGTAGCCAGGTTGATTTACTCCTTCTGTATTTTTTTTTACTGGTCATATTGGGAACTGACCCAACTTTAAGTTAGCTCTTTTGATAGAAATTGTAACCTATTTTTCTTTAACAGTTTGAATAAGTTATTAATTTAATTACTTGAAATTAATTTAATTACACAATTTAATTTTCGTTGAAAAATATTTGTAAAACTCCTCTTATTGATATTGATTGCTTATCTGTGAAACCTAAGGTTGCTGGGCACTAGACATATTAGATTCCTTTGGCTCGGTATTTTCTTTCAGCAAAAATATTTCTGTTGATGGATAGTTTATATTTAAGACTTTATTTAAGCAAACATCACATGACAGAAGGTAGAATTTGATGTCAGTGTCTTTTACTTTTTAGAAAAATATGCCAGTTTATTGCTCATATTTATGATTAAAAAAAAAGAGTATACCAAATTTATTCATAAATAATTTAAAATGAATGCATATTTTTTTAATCTTTTTAAAAATTGAGTCTGATACAACCCTAGAACTTTTCCCTTTCTATCACTCAGTAAAATTTGTTTTCAGAAATCTTTCAATGAAAGCCATCCACCAGTAAAAATATTTCCCCAGTAGGTTAATATTGAGTTAAAGGAATCCAATTTTATCAGTACTTTGGTACTTTAACAATATAAGTATTATTATATTTGGTTTCCCTAACATGATACATGTACTAAACTATTATGATTTGGAATTTTTCACTTCAACCTGGCACTCCAATCATTAGATTTTTTTTCCTTTATTAGGACTTGGAATTACGTGAAGAGGAAGTAATGAGACTCAGAAAAATTAGAGATGAAGTTGGCTCTGAAATTGAAGATCTCACTGCTAGTTTATTTGAAGTATGTATTGTAATTTTCTTATAATGAGAGTTGAATGTTTATTTTAATATCTGAAAATTAATTTCTTAAGTCCTCTCAACTAATAATGCTGATTTTCTGTAATTTGCAGAATACTAACTGGGGAGTATTTAAATTTTAATATTGTAAATAATTAAAAAGAATCAGTTTTACTGTACCTGTTTAATTTTCTGATTAATTTGTTTTAATTTTTTGACAGTTTTTTTTTTCAAGTGGGTGTAACTAAAAACTCACCAGTTAGATATTAATTATGTTGTAGTATATTGATAACTTTTACTTCAAAGACAAAATAATTTTTTAATTATTGTTGTTACCACAGCTTGAATTTTGATGACATCTTTTTGAGAAAATTTGTACTTTTAGGTAATTTAAAAAAAATATGTATAAAACAAACTTTAAATACATTTAGGAATTTTTTCAAAATTGTCTTTTATATATATATATATATATATATATATATATATATATATATATATATATATATATATATATAGAGAGAGAGAGAGAGAGAGAGAGAGAGAGATAGAGAGAGAGAGAGAGAGAGTGCACGTGCATGCGGTTTATTTAATCTACATTAACAAATCTTGATGTTCAGTGTATTAAAATTCAGTTTGCTATTCAAATTAGCCCTTTGGCTATACCTTGATTTACAGAGTAACAAAGCTTTCTTTTTAAGTTTTCTTTTGGCATTAATTTTTGAACTAAGTATCTAATAGGATAAAATTTCATTATTTATAATTCTTATGCACATTTTCTCTTTAGATATATATTCTTTATTTATAAAAGGGTTTTTGGCAGTAATTTATTAAATAACTTTCAGAATTTATAAAGAACATAGAACATTGTTAATTGGTGGACACAGTGACTTAGGTGACTCACCATGAGCTAGTATTGATCTTATCTGTATGTAATATAAAGATTCTAATATATGTGTGCACATGACTTAGAGATGCTGACTTTTGGGATTGCTTGTTGATAAATTTTTAAAATTGTGAACAATTTACTTATGTATCAAGAATTAACTAGTGAATTTATACTATGTTTTTGTGCTATTTTCCTTATTTTATATTTGCATATGTAATTTTTGCTTTTAATTTTCTATTTCTTAAAGGAGGCCAACAACATGGTGAAGAATGCTCATGTAAAGCAGCATAAAGCTGAAAAAAGTGCCAAAGAAGCTAATATGAAAGTAAGTTCAAACTATTAAAGTAAGAGTTCTTTTTAATATTATAAATCAATTATATAATTAACCTCTACAAACATGACATCAGGCTTATTACTTTAATTTTTCTTTATTTATTTTTCTTTCTAAATAGAAATACAGGTTGCTACCTACATATTTTCACTTCCAATACCATAAAATTTTTGTATATTTTGTAATGGTTATATCTTTATTGGACAACCAGTTTTCCTATTATGATATATAATTAAAGAACTCTTTATACACTAAAGGAATCTAAATGAGTCAGAATCACTCTGTATTTGATTTGCAATCTCCTTAAAGGCTTATCACATGACAGTTTAAAAATGCACAGACAACTGTTTCACCCTGCAGTTTTGTCCAATTTTTCAGGATATAGGGTTACTATGCCGTCAAAGTGCTTGTACCAAACTTTGGTTTGGAATCGCTTATAAGCAACTATACGAATATCACCTGGCATAAAAAATTTTTTGGACCTGGTAGCACTTGTAGCTTTGTAACCACAGGAATATTTAGAGCTAGTCCAATATTTTTAAATATTTTAAAATTATATTTCAAATATTTTAAAACATGTACTTGATGGTATTTGAGTGTTATATGTTATTCTAATCTGTTTTGTGATTGTTTCCCCTTGAACTAATAAACACTTTTTGTCATAATCAATAGGGTACATAGTACTAAAAAAGAAATTCACAAAAAATTGAATGCATAAAAAACAAGATCTAGAAGAACAGCATTGCTCATAGGTAAAGGTTTGATGTACAAACATAAAAAAATAATTCTTTAATATAAAAAAACACTATCCTTTTGTATATAACTAAACAAAACACATCATTAATTATTAGGTAATCTTTAGTTTTGAAAAGGGTTATATCAAACTTAAAATAAGCTACACATCAAACATTCATACATATACAATCTAATCTATGAAATGTAAACAAACATTGGGGATAATTTGGCAACATTTCTTGATGATGGAAAAAGAAAAATAACTCAAAAGAGAGAATATATAAATTTATAAGCATATATATAATTTTATGATTTATAAAACTTAAATATGGATATAAGTAGGTACAAATAATACATACATGTAAAAATATACAGGTAATACAATTGCTTACCTACAGTGAATAGACTGGCCTTTTCTGGCCATTTTCCATTGGTTTATAGCTAATTTCTTCAAAGCTCACTATTTTACCAACTTTCTTGGTATATAAAGAATCTCTTACTTCCCAGATATTGCTTCTAGATTGCACTTCAGAAATGAAAAATGCTTTTATCTCTGTTGACCACTCTATCGCATGTGAAACAGCAGTCATCTTGAAAATTGGTCTCTCATAATTCTTGTCTCTGATTGACTGATTTTGTTAGACTAGTTCGACTTTTCTCATACTGGGTGGGAAAAGTTGAACTTGAAGAACAACACCTAAATCTATTGTATTTTACTGAAAGAGTCGCGTAAAATAGTTGTCAGTGCGTACATGCTTACCATGTGATAAGGTTATTACTTTCATGTATCAGTTCAAGTCAAATTAAATTAATCCATGCCTATCTATCTTTCCTCAATTTTGCATTTGCAACATGAAATTATAATTAATACACTAGCATTACATAGATATCAGTACTGTTAATAAAGTGTTCATTATAGATTCATGAAATAAATAAAATAGGATAGAAGGATTTGGTATTTTGCATTTGCTGTAATAAATTTTCTATATTTATTTGTATAAATTTAAATTTAATTTTTGTATAAAATAAAGGCTGATATTGTCAAATTTTTCCCATAAAGGAAGAAAAATTTAGTTTACCATTATTTTTATATTTACTAAAGAGTCCTGTTTTCTTTAACTTTGATAATTAAAATATCTTTGTCCATGTCTGGTCGTTGATCTGGGACTGACTAAGGGAGGATGATTTTGTCTTGCTCAATTGTACTGAGCTTGAATCAAGGTGGACTGAATTAAATGAGATTAGCATGAAGATACAAATTGGATCTGGGCATATATAAATGGTAGAACAACAATCTGAATTTTGTGAATCAGGTTTCATCTCAATTCTAATTATTTTTGGCTTGTTTATTGTGAAGGGGCCCTAATTATTAACTATGTTTGGTTACCTTGCATCCAGGTACTTTTCCCTTCCATATTTTATTACATAATGTCCCTATGTAAATGACGAAACTTTATTGATATGATTAAGAGTTAAAAAATATAAGGACTTGTGTTATTACAGTTATGTACCAATTCAGTGCATTAATATTTTCATATCTCAAATATTTTACTAGAAGCAGTCAATTATTGTTAAATTTTTTTTAGTTTTCTTCACCCTTTAAAGAGTTTTTGTAGGTTATAAAACTAATTATTGCTTGTAGTATGTTATTTAATTATTAACCAATTTCTTTTTATTTTATTAATTAGAAAATCATATTTGTACCATTGCATTTTAATGTCTTTATTATGCATAACTTGTTATTTAGGCTTGTGTATGTATTTCATATGTAGAGTTAAGAAATATTTTTAGAGTTATATTTATAAAAAGGAGAGTTATGAAAATAATTTTTTAATTTTTAAAAATTAAATTATAAAATGTATTTTAATCTTGAACCCTCTTTGCCAGTCTTCAATTAAATTCCCAAATTTGAGAGATGTTACTGAAAAATTTATGCTTTATGTGTAATCCACCACAAATTACTTCATGAAGGGCACATGGCTACTTTTTATTTTATGTTGATTGATGATTTTATTCATAAAACTTGTTTGTTTGAAATTCTGGGAAGTAATTCTAAAATTTAAATTTTAAAATTACATGAGTAATGTTTAAAATAGTTCATTGACTTGATTTTAATAACTTAATTTATATTATTATAGTCATGTTTTGGTCAGATTTATCTTCCAGGTCTGATTTTTTACAAATATGCTGAATGTGTAAGACACCGCTTTTTAGTTTTGGGGTTTGTGGGTTTGAATTCCACTGCTGGCATGGATGTTTGTAGCTGTTTAGTATCAGCTTTAAGCAGTAGATCCTGGTCTCATTAGCCCTCACATAGCAAAAGATCCAGATAATCTAGTATGTCATGTGCACAACAACTAGAGACAGTTATGTCCAGTCAATATCTTGAAACAAGCCAAACTAATGAATCTTGGAAGATCAAAGAGGGATTTTTTTCATGATTGTTGAAAAGGCAATACTGCTATTTTACTATATCAATATCAGCAAGATAAATATCTCATTACTGCAAACAATTTGTTTCACAAAAACTTTATTTCTAAGAGGAAAAGGAATTATCAGATTGAATTTCCATTGATCAGTTTTGCTGAGACATTAGTCATAATCGCTGTGAACTTCCATGACAGGAAGTTACTGTAAAACTTTTTTATTTTGTGTGTTATGTGTGCTTGATAAAATATAAACTAGGAATTTGCTGAAGTATGTTCAATTAAGCAAATTTCTATATTGTGAATTTATTTTTTTTTCTTCTGAGTAGTTGAATATGCTCCAGGAAGAGGTTAGAGCTTTGAAATCCATTGTGCAAACAATTGCATGTCCATCAACAGTAGATGGTGGAGGTGATGCTTCTGAGAAAAAGGCTGCAGTTTCTCAAAGAGAGGCATATGAAGTTAGTGTAGACTATTTATCTAAAGAACTGATTTGTTAGGTAACTTCTATGCTAGTGCTTTGATTATCTTTTAAAAATACTAATCATGGTGTAATTTATTAAGTTTCTATACAATTTTTCTTTTTTGAGAAAAGTAAAAAGGAGTGTTGAAGAATTTTTCTCTTATATTTTGCTATCTTTTTTTTATCATTTGGTTCGAAATTCTAAAAGAAATTTAAAAGAAATGAGTAAAAGACAGAAGCTGATTTTTAAGAATTTCATTAAATGCATTAAACTCTTTCCACATTTTAATAAAAATGAGATGTTAATATGGTAGGGTTGTAAAATTTTCTTTTATAATTTTGTTTTATAAATTCTTTTATAAATTATTTCTTTTATAAATATTTTGTTGAAGCTTAACATACCTATTAAAGTTAAAAATTATCAGTGGATTAAAATTAAGGTTGAAAATTAATAATAGACCCTGTTTATTTTATTTCTTTAAGGATCAGCATAAACTTTACATCATATGAGGGTAGTTTTCTCAAATGTATAGTGTCAAAATACATTCTTAAGATATCTAGTTATAGTCTGTTTTTCTTAAAGTAGTTTTTAGCATTTAAAATAACCATGTTATATGTTCACATGACTTGCTTCAGGACATATTTTTTGTATGTTTTTAGCATGTTTTTAGAAGTAAAAAGATAGAAAATCCTTGTAGTTTTAATGCCAAAGTAATGAATTCTTTTAATATGTATTTTTAAATATTTTATATAGCAGTGTATTATATTACTCATTTCAAGCAATTTCTTGTGTTTTTGAAAGTTGACAGTGCTTCAAATCAAATCATTATAAGTATTAAATTTTAAATTATTTCTATGGGATTAATAGTCATGTTATATTTTGGCAATGATAACAGCAGGAAATTAGTGATAGTTGGGCATTAGTATATTGAGAAAAAGGACTGAACTTGATTTTAAAATGTATACCAATAAGTCATACCTCTAAATGTATACCAATTTAGCTTAGTGAAGGTTTGCAGAGAATAAACAAAAAGAAGCAATGATATTTAATTTTATAAACTGTTATGGGAGATTAAAATTTCTTGAATTATAAATTTATATACAATAATTTAAACTTTGGTTTTGAGTTAGTCGGATTTTGCAACACAAAGGCTAATAAGTTTTGTTTGATTTGGAGTGTTATGGTTTAAGTTTTGCAGCATTACAATCTATATAAAGCATATATCATCATTTGCAAAATAGTGGTTTAAACTCTATTTCTTTATACGTAAATAATATTGTTTAGAATAATTTATTGCATATATTTTTAGTTAGAAAGAATAATGATACTCAAACCATTAGTGCTTTTTATGTTTACAGATCTATCAGAACATCTGAGAGTTCATTAATATGTAATGAGTCAACAAATATATGTTTGATAATATTTATCTTGTTTTTATAACATTTTATAAAATTTATATAATTGTGATTATTCATTTATATTGATTTTCCCTTTCTCAAATACATTCATGGTGCATAGATGTTTTCTTGATGAAAATAGTGAATTTTCTTTTAATGAAGCTATTTAAAATTTTGAAGCATATTTCTGTATCTAGCAGTCTTAATGCAGCCACAATATTTACTTTATGTGGAACTGTCATTAACCTTTGTAATACAAATGTACATTTTAAGAGTATGACTAGAAAATGTGTTCATGTAATGCATTTCCAGGCCCCTTAGAAGGCATTGATGTAGAGTTTTAATTATCCACTTGCCCCATTCCCATTGTATAGTAATAAATGTGCTCTAAGGTAGCAGATGTCCCACATATAAACAAAAGTTTAAAAAGAAAGTAATTGATTATACCTTGAAGATTGAATTTAGGTAAAAATAGATCTAATTTTATAATGTTTCACTTAATAAAATATCCTACTTTTTTTAATGACTTTTTTAAACAGGTTATCTTATACTGATTGTTTTTGTATATATGGTAGAATTATTCTGTTTAAAATATACATTCTTATCATCTTGTAGTTATGGAAAAATGCATAATTTTTTAGAATTTCTATGGGTTTGATTACATTTATAGATAGCATTAAAAAGTATTGATTATAAAAAAAGTTGTGTATATGTGGAAAATTATAGAAGTATAGAGAGGTAATCATAAGATTTAGTTTTTTAAACTAAAAAAGGGCTAATTATATAAATTTTCTACTACAAGTCCTAAATCAGATGGCCTTCTTAGCAGAAATCCTTCAAGTAAAGAGGAAGTAGACTTTTGGTTAGAATATATTCATAAAATACTAGAAGTTACACTTTGATAATGAAAATTCTTTGAACTGTTTCCTTTGTTACTTATAATATGCAGGCACATTGATGAAATCATGATAATTAGGGTAAAACAGTTGTAATGTAGAACTACATGAATTGATAGTCAAAAGCTAAAACATAACTTTAATTTTCAAAGGGTTGTATTTGTTTTATATATTTTTGATAATTTAATTTTTAAAACGTCCCAATATTTTATTTTTATTAACTGGCAACAAATGTTATATATGTATACCTGTTTATGTTAAACTATCTGTAACCCGAGTCCTTGTGACCCACTAATGAGAAAAATATAGATTCCACAGCAAAAAATGAGAAGTTTTGCCAAATTTACATATTGATATTACAAATTAGCATAAAAACCTTCTATAGTGTGTAAATGCAAACCCTTATATATGTGTGTGTGTATGTATACATATAACTGGTATAAAAATTCTTTATTGATCCCATGGAGAAATAACCCAGATTTTTAATTGCCACAGGTTACTTGGCAATGTAACTGAGATACAGTGACTGTGGCAAGAAAAGCTCTTGTTCAGAACTCAGTACCAGGTGAAGTACTTCGTAAAAATACTTCATTTTCATCTTAATGATGTACAACTGATAGACATTTCTCACATAGATAGGAGACAAATGTACTACTGTTTTACGTGTGAAAATGCTGTCTTGAGCAAGGGAAAATCATATGAATAAGTTCTCATGAGAATATGTTTTAAATCCTTGTTTCTTTTTGTTAAAATTAATTGGCATCATTAATTTAAATTATCGTTTGCACAACTTTTTATTTTTCAGGTGGCAACTAAGTTTATCATACTACTACTGTTCTTTTTGTTTCATTATAATTTAGCTGATGTAAATTTGTTCTTGTATTCTTTAACTTTTAAAATAAAAGTTCTATAGGTTTTTATTATCCTATATAAAGTCCTATAGGTTTTTATTATCCTATATAAAGTCCTATAGGTTTTTATGAGCCCAGGATGATAATTCCTGTAAAGAATTTTCCAGTTTTTATTAGTGTCTCTTAAAGTAAAAATAATAAAATGGCAGACTTTCAAAGTGACATTGTAAAGCTGAATAATCGCAATTATTCGAACTGGAAATATAAAGTGCAGCTACTGCTAATGAAAGAAAACCTGTTGAAAAAGGTAATTGAAGGTGAAAGACCGATTGAAGATGGAAATAAAAAAATAATTGCTGAATGAGATGCAGCCGACTGTAAAGCACAAGCTTACATTGGACTTACAGTAGAAGATGATCAACTCATCCATATAAGGGATAAGAGAATGGCAAAAGAAATGTGGAATGCTCTCAAAGAATATCATGAGAAAAGTATGCTAACGAATAAAGTTCATTTGATGCATACGATTTGTTCTTTAAAGCTCAAAGAAGGCAGTAATATTCCACAACATATTACTTGCATGTAAGAGTTGTTTCTAAAACTTCACGATATTGGTGAAGAATCGTTATCAGATAAATGGAGTGTTGCGATGCTATTGAGTAGTTTACCTAGAAGCTACAATCTTTTAGTTATGCACTGGAAATACAACCAGAGAAAGAATTAACATTTGACATTGTACAGCAAAAGATCATCACTGAATATGAACGTAAACAACATGCAGAAGAAACTACCTGTAAATCTGAAAAATTAATGAAGTCAGTTACTAGTAAAAATTTCAAGAAAACCCTCGTGGAATGTTATTTTTGTAAAAAGCATGGTCGTGTGAAAAAGGATTGCAAGAAATATTTAAATTGGAAAGGAAAACAACAAAATAAAGTGAATACAGTTGAACATAAGGAGCATTTGTTTTCATTTGAAATTCAACCACATAGTTGGATTTTGGATTCTGGAGCCACTAGACATATAATCAGTGATAGTTTCTCACATCCTTGAATACATCATACACTGAGAAAATTAAAGTTGCTAATGGTGAATTAGTTGATGTTATTGGTATCGGTACTGGAAAATTAAAGTTTAAAAATCAAGAAGGGTCAGTTACACCAGTTGTATTATCCAATGTGTTGTATGCACCGAAAGTTGTTAGAAATTTAATTTCAGTTCAACACCTAAACTTGAACAATTTTTCAGTAAATTTCAGTAAAGATTTTTGTGAAATTCTCAAAGATGGAAAACAAATAGGATTTGCCAACTCTGTTGGAAACTTATATAGATTATGTGAATCGCATAAAATTCATAAAGTTATTGAACATAAGAGTAATTGTATTCATACATGGCATCAAAGAATGGGATATCGTGATTCAGAGTCTATAAAGAAAGAAAATGTATACTGAGGGACTTTTAGAGGATTTGAAGATAGTTGATTGTGGAATTCAAATGTCATGCGACACATGCATGAAAGGAAAGTTTACCAGATTGCCCTTTCTAAAACAGTCCTCTAGCAAAACAGCCAACCCATTTGACGTAATCCATACATATGTTTGTGGACCAATGCAAACTATGACACCAGGTGGTAAACAATATATGGTCACATTCATAGATGATTTTTCACAGTATGCACATGTGTATTTGATGGCAAATAAATCTGAAGTTCCTGATATTTTAAATGCTACATAGCATTTGTAAAAAAGAAGTTTGACTGAAAAGTCAAGTTATTCGATCTGATTGTGGAGGTGAATATCTAAATACCAATTTACGAAAATGTTTGATTAATGAGAGTATTCAAACTCAGTTAACTGCAACTTATTCTCCCCAACAAAATGGCATAGCAGAGAGGAAAAACAGGACTCTAGTAGAAATAGCCCGTTGCATGTTGATTGATGCAGGTCTACCAAATCGGTTTTGGGGTGAAGCTGTAGTAACTGCTAATTTCATTCAAAACTTACTCGATCAAAGAAACTAACTCCTTATGAACTGTGGAATAACAAAAAGCCTAAGGTAAAGAATCTTCAAATTTTTGGTTCCCAATGTTTTGTTCATGTCCCTACCCAGAAATGACATAAATTAGATAATACAGGAACAAAAAGGATATTTTTGGGGTACGATGAAGAATCAAAAGCTTACCGTTGTTACAATCCATCTTCGCAGAGGGTAGTTGTTAGTCGAGATGTTTGGTTCTGTGAAATATATCAAGAGGAATCTGAATGCTTAGACATACTTGAAAATGAAGAAGCTGTTAATTCAAAAGTCGAAATATCCCATAAAGAGGAGGAAGTTCAGGAGGAGAGCAATGAACCAATTGAAGCAGTTAAAGATCCTCAGATTCGTGTTTCTCATCAATCAATTAAAGGCGTTCCTCCAAAAAGACTGATAGAAGAGCTTCATACTGTAAAAGATGAAATTAAAGAACCCAAATCCTTCAATGAAGTAATTTCCAGTAGATTAAAAAAGGAATGGCTTAATGCAATGCAAGAAGAATTGACATCTTTGGAAAAGAATGGAACCTGGGAATTGTGTAATCTTCCTGAAAATCAAAAAGCTATTGGAAGCAAATGGGTGTTTAAAATCAAGAAGGGCAGAATAAAAGTCCTATACTTTTTAAAATAAAAGTCCTATACTTTTGTGGCTTGTTAAAACAATAGAGAAAATACAAACAATGAGATTAAAATTATAAAGATCTTTAGTTTTTCCTGGGTGATTTGGGAATAGGGTTAGAGAAAAGATAGGGTCTTACATAGCAGTTATTAATTTAACTATAATTTTAGTAAGAGTGAAAAAAGTGCCAGTGTCAATAATTCATATATGTCGGTATGGCTGTTACTATTTATTTAGAGTATTAATAGCTAGTACCGGGTGACCGAGCTCCGCTCGGAGAAAACAGGTATCGAAGCTAACTCGAAGATTTAAATTTTCAATTGTGATTTATCAAAACAATACATGCCATAAGATAATTTGTGAAACCATTAGTGAAAAGATAACCGGTTAAAGTGCACCATTGTAAACTATTCTAAACAAAGTTGTTTGGAAAGGGAACTATTCTATACAAAGGTAAAGTTTGAAAAGTCATAGAAAATAAAATGTAAGTGATAACAAAAAATTATACAATTAAAGAAATGGTACAAAGTGAGCAGTGTAAAGATTGAAGTGTGTTGAATGGAGAAGCATTCTGACAATGACGGTATCTTCTAGTTGTCCATTTGTGGGTATAATTGAGTTGATCGCTTGTTGTTCCAAAATCCTGGCTCCTTGAAGCATTTCATGTAGAGGTACGTTCTGCATGTTGAAAATGTAGCTTGAAATCTGATGAATGTTGAAATGTCGAACTTTGTTGACGGTGATTTGAAATTGAAATCAGTTTCTTAACACGTTCGCTGCCACCGACGCACTGGCGTGTCAGAGCGGCACCTCCTAGTATGCCGACGACGCACTAACGCGGTGACAGACTTTGATAAGTTATATGCTCTGTGTTTAGTGTGGCTTTGGAAATTGAACGGCAAGGTTGTTTCGGCACGTTAGTGAAGCGTTATTTTTTAATTTTTTGTGGTTGGTTTTCAAAATTTTTGTTTGCATTATTTTTTTTTTACTATATCGTTTTATGTGTTATATATACTTTGCTACATTAATTTAATATTTAGAGTTGATGGAAACCGATATCAAGGAATAAAGACATATCAATAAAGACTTTTATTATTATTATTATTAATTCGTCAGAACTACAGCCAATCGATTCCTCGTGGTCGAAAACCCCCAGGTACCAATTTTCACTTGGTTTGGACGCATAAAAAAAAAGTTTGCCCGCACCGAGGTTCGAACCCGGCCCTATCTGTAGCGCCGAACTACGTGACCTTAGCGCGTCAAAACCGATGCCAATCGATTCCTCGTGACCAAAAACCCCAGATCCCCAAGTTTACGACAGTTTATTAATTCTGGGGCGATTTTCGACTTGACAACCATTCCTCGTATTATAGTATAGGATTAGTATGATGAAAATATTACATAATTCTGTATTGAGTTTTCATACTGCTATTTCCATATGTGTAAAATAAATTTATCATCTGTATGTGACATAATTCAGTTATATTTAATTGTACAAAATTAGATATATGATTAAGGTAGTTCTCCTCTATAGAAAAAATTCCAGCTTTTTATTTCAATTTATAATGACTATTTTTTTTTCAATGTTGTTTCACTATCTTTTTTTAATGTTGTTATAATATATGCTTGAGCTATTTTTTAAAAATATTCTTTGTTGTCCATCGTTAAGGTTCCTGCTTTTTTGTAGATTATGTATGAAAATGTTTTATTAAAGTATTTTTTGCAGGTGGATCCAATATTTAATAAAGAATTTGTTGCATGGCGCCAGAATCCTATTTTTGATAAAGAAAGTCCATTTTTCAAGCGTATATATGAAGAAGATATATATCCATGCTTAACTTTCAAGAATATTGAAGTAATTACTGTGAATGCATATACTTTAATATACTTTTTTTCATAGTTTGTTTTCAAATGTGTAGTTTCTTTTTCAAACTGAGCTGTTTAATTTTACTTATGAGATGTTTAATTGTTTTAGCATAGCTCTCATGAGAAATTAATTTTGATAATTTTCATGACTGTTATGAATTATTTAGTGACTTTAGAAATTAGAATTTTTTATGCTCATTAATGGGCTTTATTTCTTATAAGTAATCATGAAAGTTTGTTTTCTAGAATGGTTTTATTGTATTATATACCTTATTATCCTACATGAACTATTGTCCCTGTCCAGCCTTAAATATCAACTCCAGTTTTAGCCAGTTTTCAGCACTGTTTATGTTCATAGGATCTAAGTCTTTACATCAGAATATATTTAAAATGATCTGAAAGTAAAGTCAACTTGGTTAAGGCACATAAGTAAACACTATTAAAAAATTGCATTTTTATAGCTATACTCAAGCTATTTCTTTAGCACAGTAATAAGTAAATAGCTTAGTGGTCAAAGAAGTATAAAGACTTAGTTTTTTTTAATCACTTTGTTTTTTTTTTGTACTGAACTAAAAGCTCAATTATGAGTAGAAATCATCTATTTGCTAATAATTTATATCTTAATCACAATGATTTTGCTTCAAATAAAAAAACCTGCCTAAAAACAATAAAAGTCATAAATTTGATTGTGGTTGATTACTTTACGATGATTCAAATATCTATAGTTACTCTGAATTTAATGCAAATGCCGAAATATTTTTAGAAATATATCTCTTATTTTTAGCTCTCTGAGCGAGTGCTGTCTGCTATTGAAAATGATAGAATAATTATTGAAAAAATCCATTGTACCAAAAATGAACCATTGCCAAAGTAAGATATATCTTGTAATACTGTAAAATTGTTTCTTAATTAGTTAAATTTTGAGTTAACTCTCTGACTGTCAAGTCCATATATGTATAGATTTCCCCATTGTCACTCTTATTGACAAAAGATAGGTGTGCAGTTTGTAAATTGTGATTCTGGCTTGCAACAAACTTACATTTCCCCCTTTATATTAGGATTTTATTATCTTGGGCTCAGTTTTTCACAGGACACAATTTGGTGCATTTAGTGGAATTACAAGGACAAGTTATATACATTTTCTGTCTTGGACATTGACAGTCAGAGGGTTAAAAAGCCTTGGTTCTGTCAGATATATTTAATACATCAAATGATTTTATAGGCTTTAATAACATGATTTATGAGTAAAAACATTAAATAAATATTATGTATATTTTTTTTCATAAACACATTTTATAAAAGAAAATTAATTCTTTCCAAAGTAAGATATATTTTTTTTATACTCTTGTACTGTAATATTACTGAGTTAGATTTAGAATTTAAAAGCCTAAAATCTGCTAAATGTATAAAATACATTGATTTATTTCTTCTTTATAATAGGATTTATTAGTAAAAACATTGCATATAAATGTTGTAGTTTTCTCATTAACTCTTTTTAAGCTGATATATTTTGTATAAACATTTTTTTGTACTAAAAATGAACCACTGCTAAAGTAATATTTATCTTTATATACTTTTCTAATATTGTAAACCTCATTTTTTATATATATATATTTTGTGTGTTTATTATATCTATATATTATTTTGTTTTATATATATATATATATATATATATATATATATAAAATACCTCGAATGGTTCTTTCAGTTTTAATGATATTGTTTAATAGAATTTATATGTAAACACAGCACAAGTATGTGTTACTTTAGTCCCAATCCATTTAATGACTATTCACACTAATGGCAAATAAAGTTTTGACCTGGAATTGTGGAATTTACTTAATGCCAGTTGAAACTCAATTGGTCAGTGAAAATGGTGACAAGCACATAAGCTTTCTTTGTAATTTTCAGCCAGTTTCATTCTAGCAACTGTTAATTGTATAACCTCATTATTTTTTACACCTTTCTAACCAATAAATAGTATAGATGTTAATGAAAAGATAAGTGGCATCATTTGGAGAAATTGTCAAGAAATGAGGCAGCATCTCACTTACCTGAACCATCTACAGCTCTAAATAAATAAATGAAAATGTTGCATATAGATGTTTTTTCATGAATACATTTAATATTTATCTTTTTTATGATTTTATAATCCTTCTATATTTTTGCTGTAAGCTCCTTGCATATTGACTGATTTGCTTAACATAGTCTTCAGAACAAATCTCAGTTGTAAAGCAGGGAGTACTGTTATTAAACAATGTACATTTTTTCATAAATTTTGATATATAAAAAACCTCGAATGGTTCTTTCAGTTTTAATGATATTGTTTAATAGAATTTATATGTAAACACAGCACAAGTATGTGTTACTTTAGTCCCAATCCATTTAATGACTATTCACACTAATGGCAAATAAAGTTTTGACCTGGAATTGTGGAATTTACTTAATGCCAGTTGAAACTCAATTGGTCAGTGGGAAAATGGTGACAAGCACATAAGCTTTCTTTGTAATTTTCAGCCAGTTTCATTCTAGCAACTGTTAATTGTATAACCTCATTATTTTTTACACCTTTCTAACCAATAAATAGTATAGATGTTAATGAAAAGATAAGTGGCATCATTTGGAGAAATTGTCAAGAAATGAGGCAGCATCTCACTTACCTGAACCATCTACAGCTCTAAATAAATAAATGAAAATGTTGCATATAGATGTTTTTTCATGAATACATTTAATATTTATCTTTTTTATGATTTTATAATCCTTCTATATTTTTGCTGTAAGCTCCTTGCATATTGACTGATTTGCTTAACATAGTCTTCAGAACAAATCTCAGTTGTAAAGCAGGGAGTACTGTTATTAAACAATGTACATTTTTTCATAAATTTTTAGTTATTTGCATGTAAAGTAGGTTTTGGGTTCATTTATTGCTAAGGTATTTTTCTCAAGCTACTTTAAAGAAAAAAATGTGATAAATCATTTTTTGCGTTAAGTGATATAGTTGAATAATTTACTTTTAGGTCATGTGCCTTGATGGATGCTCCTCGTTTATGCCCATATAAGATGTACTTAGATGGAAAAGACAGTTATAGCATTTCTGCTTTAAGTAGAAATAGAGTAAGTCTTGTTAACTTTTTATATATTAAGTTATTTTCTTCTTTTGTATTTAACTTTTGTTCACAAATATTGAAGTATTAAAATAGTTCACAAATATTGAAGTATTAATATTATAAAAAGTGAATAAAAATATTCTGTAATAATTTTGTTTAGTTTGAACTGCTTTTAATGAACTACTTTTTTCTAATCTTACCAAATGCAGAGCATGAACTTGTAACTATGCATATTCAGCTTTGGTTTTTGGCTGGGCTTACTTCACTATTTTCTATATTTATGGCTATCATAGTGTTCATTGTCAGTCATGACAGGATGCAACAATTTTTTTTCTGCCATTGAGGCAACTATTCACATATGAAAAGACATCATTACATGTCTTGCAGTTTCAAGTGGTATCATCCAGTGACTTTTTTTTAAAATCATTCCTAATGTTTTCAAATTCATAAAACCATTGCAATTGATTTTTAATAATTTTCCTTGTTTAACTAGTCTTTGGCATTAATCTTTATGAAGTAATGTCTGTAATTCTTTGTCTTGAAAATTGTTTTTGATAGGCCAGAACATTCTTTATCATCATCATCATCATCATCATCTAAATCATTATTTTTGTAGTGTTTTAACTAATCTCTACATATTTTTCATAATAGGACATGATTGCCATAAGTCTTAGCAAGAATTTCAGGCTTTCTAAACATTGATATTTCATTCAAATTGTAACTAGGCTGTATATATGTTGACAGGAAATAAAATTTTCTTAGTTGTTTTAAAATTAAAAAACATCATAACCTGATAATTTTGTTATAATTTAATATTTTTTTTGTACACTGAAAAAAAAAACTTATATGATGAATTATCATAAGTTTTGATTCCTCTTTCTGATGATCTAGAAATTATCTGAGGCTTTCAAACTCTGTTAAAATGTAGCTTGTAATATTCTGTAACATTTCATGCTTTAGTTGCATTCAAAGTATAACTATTAAAAGTGTTTTTCTTTTTCATGTAGGCAACAGATTACAAGTATTGTTGAATGAAGCATTTCATTAATAAACTTCATGATATTAATTTGTTTTTATTTTCTAATAGATAACATCAATTTGTGATTTATTTTGCTACTTCAGATATATTGAAAAGGGACTGATATCCTTAAGCAGTAAGGCTTTCTTGTTTTAGTTTATTAGGTTATCTATGATTAATATGCTTTTATTTATTTATTATGATATGAAATATTGGTTTGAACTCAAATATTTTTCACTTTGTTACTTTGGATGATGGGTTATCAGGATTTGGGATATAATTATTGTGTTAAAAATATTCTTGTGTTACATTTAACTATCAGATAATAATCAAACTATTTTCCATTAATGCATTGGTAATTAATTTTATCTGAATTCCTTTGAAAACATGTTAATATACTGATCAAGAGGCAATACTTTTCCCTTTTTCTAGCCTGAGTGCATTATTTATTATATATCAAGCCAAAGATATTCTTGTTTTTATAGTTATTGAAATTAATACTTTTATGTAATTAATGATGCAAGTGTTTATTAGAGGATTTAATGGAAAATATTAACTTTACCATAGTTATTAGACAGGATAAAGTTTTGTATTAAAATATATAAAAAAGGGCAAGTGTCATCATAGTATAAAATTAAGTAGAAAGTACCAAAAATCTTAATTTTGTTGATATGATTGAGGCATAAAATTACAGTGTTTACTTTCAATTTCATACTTTTGATAATTATATTGTCTTTTCATATTTTTGAGATATACTACAGCAAGCTTACTGTTTTATAATTATTACACATAAACTTTTAAAATAAAGTTAATAATTTTTAACTAGGCTTATGTTAAAAAAATGTATATATATTTAACTTTTCTGCAGCTTAAATGCAACTGACCATGGAATGACAGTACCAATACTTCTAATATCTAAAAATGAGGCTGATGAGCTTTATATTTGATTAATTTTGTTTTAAGCAAATATAAAACT
This sequence comes from Pardosa pseudoannulata, assembly GCA_032207245.1. NCBI lineage: Eukaryota > Metazoa > Arthropoda > Arachnida > Araneae > Lycosidae > Pardosa > Pardosa pseudoannulata. Next base: position 83,072,690 of record CM063502.1, on the reverse strand, counting down.
CAAGAAATCTATAAATGAAAATCAGTAATATTGACTACACATATAAATACATCATGATCAGATTTTACTTGATGAAAATATATTAATATAAAGTTAACATGTTTCTTAAATAGAAAACCAGGAAACTGCTTGTAACCAGCAAATGGATAAATAATACATTGTCAGCATTTTACAAGTGCCATATACTCTAGAGCAAAAGTTTTTTTTAATATTCTGTAGTGACCATTATATATAGCAATTTAGTAATTTATATATAGCTATATACAAGTTGCTAAACAAAGAAAGATATTATATATTCTCTTCAAGTAAACCAGCACATATTCTACTCATAGTAATCATGTTTGGGAGTGGAGATGGAAAAGGGTTGATAGATAAAAGATTTTTCCAGCTGCTTAGACAAATCTTTTAATAATTTTTCTGAACTAGTTTGTCCATAATACTCTTAGGTTCTTAGTAAAATAACATAACTGCAAATTCAAAATGATCCTTTCACATTTACTGAAGCCTTAGATAATATTTTAGATAAAAGCATTACCTTTTTCTAAAAAATTAACACATCCCACCATTCTCCAACAATCCCTTTCTTCTCCAAAGTTTTTATTTTTCAACGATACTATGCAATATGATAACTATACAAATGTTGGTAACAGTGAGAACAATGACATTTTTAACTGTGTTTCAAATGCCTTGAAGTACATCAAAAATACATAATAATTAAAATTTAAATGCAGCTAATAAACTTTTTGTCATTGGTAGCTTTTATGATACTGCTTTATATATAAATAAGAAAAGCTCTTATCCAAGACTTTCTACATTTTAGAGTAAGTAAATTTTGTTAAAATGGTTTAGAATTGTAATATAACCCTTTTATCCCATTCACCGTTAGAAGTAATGTAACTGATGCATCATCATTTACACAATTTAGTAAAATTATATGATAATGAAGCTTTAGAAAAAGAAGCTATTATTTAGATTTTAAAATCCACAAATCATGCAAATAATTTTTTAGGTTTATAAATTTCATTATATTTTTCTTCTTTTAAGTTTTATATAAATTTTATTCATCAATATCAAGAATATTCATCAAGAATATTTTTGTATTTCAAAATTATTTTCATAATTAAGATTTTATACATACTTATGCCTTTCCCGAATACAGTAGTGGGCAAATAGTAGCCTACAGATCCATATGTGACCTATCAGTAAAACTTTGTGGCTCATAGTAAAATTAAGTTAAACTCCTCAGTGCAATAGCCCCTAGGGGGTCTGGGCCAATGATGCCAATCTGTTTCTGAGACCAAGGTCCCTGGGGTGCGAAGCATATATTCTGGTTAAATGGTCAACCTTAAGTGGATCCCCCAGTGCTTGGTTCCCAAGCATGTTCAGTCCTCAGTTTGTCTATCCATTGAAGGAATGATTGATGAGTCAACCTTGCCCAGCCCAGAGATCGAACCTCAGACCTGTGTCATGGGAGCATGAAGCGCTACCCTAGTCCCACTTAATGGTAAAATTAATGAATTTTAATTTAAGCATATATTACATTTATTATAGTAAATATTTGATTCATTTGCAGATTCATATTATTAGTTATGTACATTTATAAATTTTTAACTGTTTTAATATTATTAATAAAAGGTACATTAATAAGAATGTATCATCTTCAGTTTTCATCTTATATACATACATAATACATACAATATACATACATCTCATGTACCTACATACATAATAGCCTGCTGGCATAAGATGGACTTCTAATGAGACTCAAATAATTGGAGCTGCTAAGGCCTATTCTAGTATAAATGAGAAAAGAGTTTTAAGCATTTTCTTAAGTTTTTAAATGTTATATCAGCCAAAGAATCATATAATTCAGGATACCAGATAAATTTATTCAGCATGGGATTCTAATTTTTCTTTTTTTTTTACACATGCATAGATCTGAAAAAGGTCCTTAAATTATGGGTGAAATGTATTTAGTTTCATATAATAATGAATAAAATGGATGTATTTTTTAGTTTTTAACTAATTTGTATTAATTCCTTATTTCACTTTTTTTTTAGTTCATGAAGTATATTTGGAAGTATTAAAGAAGCGCAGGCGTATCACATCTGCCAAATTGGGGTTAATTGATGATATTATTGAGTAAATGTTTTTAGAACCTTGTTGCTGTATTTTATGCTTTTTAATTGATTATTCGAAGAGTATGTTGAGCCTATAAGCTTTTAAATCCTATGAGTTTTTCATCCTGTGTGGAAATGTACTCACTTTTCACATTCTATTATCTGCAAGAGAACATTATTTAATTTTCATAGTGTATATATTGATTTATATCATTTTATTTTCTCAAATATTTGAGATTTAAAGATGTATTGATTTCAGTCATTTGTTTTGTGTGACTTAAAAAGGTGTGACTTAAAAAATATGCATGTCTTGAGATATACTTAAAAATAATACTGAATCCAATATTTAAGGGTTGATACGGTCTTTTAATTTTTTTTTCTTATTTTACTCTAAGTTTAGTACTGTGAAAAGATAAGACTAAGGATAATTGTTTAATGAATTTTATTTTCATGCTAAATGCAGAAATGTGTTTTCTGTGTACATATAGTTACTTTGTTGTATTTAAAATAAAATATTTTTGATCACACACTAAAAAGTTGCAGAAATGGTTAATTTTGTTAAATATCAAAATTATTTTATCTTTTTGTTAGTCTAGTTTTAATGAACTAGAATGGTTTTTGAACATAAATTTATATTCTCTTTGATATAATTTAGCTTAAATATTTTTGCTAAACTATATGTTAACACAGAATCAAAATACCATTGACTACTAATTTTTTTAAACATTACTCATAGTTTCATAAAGGTAAAGTGGAATAAAAAACTGCAACATATTTGAGATTTTTTAAAAAACTTTTAATCAATTTGCTGCTTAATGCTGGATAATAATTTTTTCCTTTTTTAAAATCCCAGATTATGTTTATTCTACAACTTTTTAGATTTATACTTGATTTAGATTGACATTTGATTATGCTTTCTGTTTTGAAGGTGTTCTGTTCATATTTACTGAAAAAACTCCAAATCATTTTAGAATCTACCATATTTTAAATTTGTTAAACAAAACTCAAGCTTTTAGTGTAATACATTGTTTAGATATATCCTTCTATTATTAAAAAAAAAAATATCTTGGGATATCAGTACATAATGCTAAAAGGTGAGGCTAGTTTATTTATGTGCATTGTGTGATTTCAAATACTTCATTTTTAACTATACACCATAGAAAAAATAATTATGATTAACTTTGTGTATCATTTATAATGCTAAGTAGATAAATATAATTTAAATGATAGTAAAATTATTTTAAAATTCATTTTTTAATTATAATTTTGTAATTATAAAGTAATTTTAAAGATTCAACCTTTTCAAAATTAAAATTTTGGATTTTGTTATTTGTTAAAGTTGCATATTTAAATAAACGTAAGTTCTCTTAAAGTATCATATATATATATATATATATATATATATATATATATATATATATATATATATATGAGATCTAGAGATTTACTTTATAAAACATTTTAATAAATACAAAAACATTGGTAGCAGGAAGATTTTGTTAAAATAATTGTTTACTATTTGTGAAAAGCAGTGTCATATCTCTTTTTTATATCTGGTATCTTTGTTTGAGATGTATAAATACAGAATTAAAAAAAATATATACTTTTATTCTGTTAGTTCTACTTAGCATCATAACTTTTTTTAAAAATAGTACAGTTAAAAAAAAACAAAAGCACAGTTAAAGTGTACAGCTTATTTAGAATGGAATTATTTTTCCTAAGTACCCCTTTTTTATCCCTAATCAACCAAACAACATGATTCTAGATTTTACAGGTTTAATATCTATATTTGCCATGGATATACTGCAAGTTCATAGTGATAGTGGTATGTAATAAATTGATGATCTTCCATATCTTGATGTTCTTAACAACTTACATACCTACCACCCAATATATGTTTTTTTATTTTTATTTTTTTTATGTTGTATACTAAAGTAGTTAAGTCATAAAATTAAAAAAATACATACTTGGTAGATATTAGGTTTTTAAGAAATTTGTCAAGGAATTTAATATCTTTTTTAACCTTCTGCCTGTTAAGGTCTAAGACAGAAAATGTTTATGAAAAATATATATAAATATATAAATGTTAATGTCTTTTTAATTTCATTAAACACACACTGGCTTCTTTCCTATAAAAAATTGAGAATGAAATAAGTCTTAATATAAAGGTAAAAATGTTGCAATTCAGAATCATAATTTATAAGTCATGCTTATGCTTTTATCAACAGAAGATTCCATATATATGCAGGTTTGACAGGCAGAGGATCAAATATTGATACAGATGATTTTGTAAATAATCTGAAACATAGATCTTCTGGAAAACAATTTATGAGTAATAAGGAAGTTTAAATGTTTAAAAAAAATCTGTCATTTTATAATATTAATGGCAATTTAGTAAAAACTTCCAAAATTCATCATTATTGTTGACAATGTCTGACATTTTGTTTATCACCTTAATAATAAATTACTTCAGTCAAGTGATGCCAAATTATATTATTTAATTTATTTTATGTTTGATATTGGAGTTTTTCTGTAATTTAGAGTTTTAAAATTTTGTAATTATGCCATAATTGTAATTTTTGTATTTTCTACAGTTCTTAAATTCTCTATTGCTCTATAGTTCACTTTAATTGTAATGATTTTATTCATATAAGGGGAAGTCTTTTAAAAGAATGTTTCATTAGTCTAGAGAACTACTCAGTGTTTGAAGATCTGAAGTTATTTGAATGAATTCTAATAATCTGGATATTGTTGATATATATAAATGTGCCATTTACTACTTTAATGAATTTCTCAAAATATTGTGAATAGTCATTATTTGTACTAATTTATACTAGGGTGATATTTAAGTGAAGTACCTTTATATAGTTCTGAATGCAGTGATGATACCTAAAAAATATACAGTAATCATTGCTTATTGTATATATACTGTATTACTTTTAAAGGTATATTTATCTCATTTATAAATTATTTTACTTTTATATATTGCATAATGTGCTCATTTACATTTTTTTTTCAAATTTTCTCCAAAGCTTGCTCATATTTTTTAGTATTATCAGATGTTAGAATTAATATGTATTTTCATAGTTTAATTTTAATACTTATGAAGCTGTTGATAAAATTTTATATATTTGTCTACTAAATTTATAAATGGAAGTCTTTTAAATATAAAATCTTTATTTGTGTGTTGTGAAGAAAATTTGATTCTATTGAGTCTAAATTCTTTTTATCTAATTATTGATTTGGAATTATTTTTAGTCATTAATGAATGGTTTCATGTATTTAATTTCAGACAAATTGCACTTAGTTATATATTAAGAAAGTTTCACTTAATTACATACTAAGAATTTTGTTTCTAACCATAATTATATGTATTTAGTGTGATAAACTACTTTGTTATTGATATTTATTAATAGTTTTCTTAAATTTTCAAGAATTCAGCCTACATTTCACAAACAGTCCATTTCTATATTTTATGATATTTCATAATCCATTGTAATCTTTATGCGGAACAGCAGTTTTGAAGATCCTGTTTGGGGGATCTCTGTACTTAAATACTACAAAATAAACTTTTTATATCATTTGCTTAACGAATGCTAATAACTGTTTTGGTTAAAAGTTTATTGCTAGTTTGTAATAACTTAAAGTTTTTGAAAGTTTTTCTCTGCATAAATTTTATAGAAATATTTTTTAGCCTTTGGGTGTTACTTATAGTGAAGTGTGACTAAAATAAATATAATAAAAAGTGATACTTTTGACATTTGTCATATTAGCAGGAATATGTGTTCATAATGAAATGTGCTTAAGCCAAATCCTTGTACCGCAAGAGTATATCAGAAAAGCTGCTTTTATATTTTAATGCAGTTTTGTAAATTATTTCCCTCTTTATTATAATACTAGTCAAAGATGGTTCTTGTCTTTAAAATGTTTTAGACTCTTCTACTTTTGAAGAAATATATACATTCTCCTTCTGTTTAGAAATAAAGTTTCATTCACAAGCTATTTTTTAAAATTTACATTTGAAAAGATAAGGAATTATGAAAAACCCACTACTGCTCTGGAGGGAAAGTTTTGATTTTGAAGATTATTAATTTTTATGTCCTAGTATCTTTAAGTCTATTAATAATTCTTCAGTACTATAAAAATCATTTAATAATTATGTACTAGTTAAAATTCTCAATTCTATAAATTCATTTCAGGTTTCACAGAATCTGATTTTATATTTTGTTGCATATAATTTTAAATGTAGAATTCTTTAATAACAAGTATGTTAAAAATAAATAATATACCAATTAAATGGGAGGTAAAATCACTAAACAAAATGATTTTGGAAGTCTTCCTTTTTTAAAGTTTTAGGGTATATGGATCTTTATTGGACTATTTATATTACCTTCTACACTTATTTATATAGTACTATCTGTGAACAAGATATATATATATATATATATATATATATATATATATATATATATATATATATATATATAAACCAGTTGAGAAGTGAGTTTTATCCTTTTCATATACATATCAGATTTATAGATGATATTTTTAATGACAAAAAGTATGAAGTACATGGGCAGAAAGGCAAGAGGCTATAGAAAAGTACAGGTATAATGCCTGTATGATTGTTGCATGCATAGTGTTTAATGTTTAATGAGGAATTTGCACATGTAGGGGATTGAAACAACTTAGTATTTTTTCTGATAATTCAAGACTCGTAGATTCCAAAAATGTTCTCAGAATTGTGAAAAACTGGGTCCATCATTTTAAAAATTAATTTTAAAGTTAAGCGAAAATCATGTTACATCAAAATGCTCCGTGATTGGTTGTGATGTCATAGTTCTTGATATCCAATATTTTCTTATTGCTTGTAAGCGCACATTTTCACATTTTGTTTTTGCAAGTTCTTGAAATTTTCTAGCTATCAAAGTTTATTTGATTTAAACCTGAAGGTTTATTTTATCGATCCCAATAGCTTAATTATCTCAATTTGTTATAAATGTCTTCTACCTGGATTTACCAAAGGACATTCTGACAACCTCCGAAAATTGATAGCGTGTCAATGTTTTCATTCTTGGGAAAAACCTGGATTTTATAAGTGCAGAAATACTGGGAATTAAAACCCAAAGGTATGTAAAATCATTTATATATATATATATATATATATATATATCCAATTTTATTTAACATGTATTAATATTTTATTCATGCTAATCATAAATCTTCTGTTTGTAGACACAGACAAGTCAAATAAATTTACTTATATCATATACACACATAAATTTGGTGTAGCATCACTTTTTATAAATAGAGATGGATGTAATATTAAAATAAATATTAGAGGAGGCATTTATACTTAATTTTATTGGAAGTTATTTTGATCTGGTTAAAACAAAAAGTATCTGAAAGTTATTTTAATATTGAAGTTTGAAATGTATTAAAAATCATTTTTGGATTAAAGCATCAAAATTATGTAATAAAATCACCATTATGGTTTTAAAATTTATTAACATTCCTAAATGTTTTTTTTTTGTGTAAAATATGAATCATTTCATATTTACATTCAAAGTAATACAATTTTATTACCTTTTAATATTAATACTAAATAAAAAATATTTACAGTTTCTGAAATTAAATTTACATTTTTTAATCTCTATTAAGTATTTTAAATCTAAAAATTTAATTCCTAAGTATTTTAAACTTGATGAAAAGAAATTTAAAATCTTTAAAAGGCTTTACTTAATTATTTATACAGTTTTAAATAGCAATACAATTTTATTGCCTTTAATATTAATTTTAAATTAAAAAATGTTTAAAGTTTCTGAAATTAAATTTAATTTTTAAAGTAATATCACTATTAAATATTTAAAAAATGATATACTTTTTTCAAATTTGTTACCAGTTTAATCAAAAAATATCACTGTGAATTGATACTTAAGAAAGTGTGCATCACTGAAGAAAATATTTATAATACCTTGAAAATACATAACATTCCCCTCCAGCAAGTTCTTTATTAGATAATTATATGCTTTAGGTATTTATATGTTTTACGATATTTATATGCTTTATCAAACAGTACTTGAACTCTGTGATAATACTCGAAAATTAGTAGTTTTAAAAGTTAAATAGCACTGGTTAATCAACAGTCCTTTTAAAGGTATAGATGTATTTTTATATATTTTAATTGTTCTAAATTTGTAATATTTAAACAAAAGCAATCATTTAATTACCAAAAAATGGTCTTCACAAACCTATAGAGATTTATATGATTGTTTGGGGTTTAATTTCTCATCCTTTTTCATCAAATTTGTACAGATTTTATGTGTATTTGGATCTTTGGGAATGCTGAAAAATATCTTCTCATAGCAATTAGTTGTTGTATTTTTACAGAGTGGCACAATACAATATTTAGAATAGGATTTGTTAATGTCAGATATAATAAAAAAAATTATCTTATATGCGATACTTTACACAGAAATAAATTTAAGTCACTTTTTAACATGTAAACAACATAGGCAGTTGGTGTTTTCATGAACTGTGACATCACAAACTTGGCAGAGGAAAAATATTTTTGAGAGACGTTAAAGAGTCTGCTATAAAACCCATTAGAAATCACTAATTACTCTCCCAAATGAAAGAAAAATTGGTACTGTCCTGCTTACTTTTTTGTCTTCTATTATTTAAAATTAAAATTAGAAAATGTGAAAATTCCTCATTTTAGTTTTAACATTTTCTGTACCTCCAATTTCTGTCAAAATCAGTCCCTGTTGGAGTAAATTTTTCATGAAGTACATATATAAATAAATCTAAGCAAATGGAAAATATGCATATGTATGTTATTCTTGTAAAGAATATTTTAAAAGTGCATTATTCTTCTAGCACTCAAAATCAAAATAAAATTGTATCTTTGTAATATTTTTCTCATTATCAGTCAAAAGCATGAAATTTTCCATTTTGTAAAAAGTTGTAGTTCAGTAGCTTTAATTATGATTAAATTTTAATTGATTTTAGAACTTTCTCCCAGAAAGAAATATTAATTTTAGTTATATAAATTAGTTACATATTGTTATTTCGATGAATCTGTTGTTTAATAATATTTTAAATAGGACCAAAATTGGACCAAATATATTTTATTGAACTGTTGTGCATATATATATGTATGTGTGAGGGCATGTGTATAAATTTTAAGAGTTACAGATCTATTGCAATCTTTATTTATTGACCTAGTGACTGAAATCTTTTAAAACTATTGACTCACAATATTTGACCTTCTTACTAAAAACATTGTTTTAATTTTTCTTTTGAATTACTACTATTTTCATTTATAGAAAAAAAGAGGCTTTATAATAACATTTTTCTTTTATTTATTTAATGACAAAAGTTAGATCTTTGTAACATCCTCTCATACTCACAATATTGTGGCTTACTTCATGAAATCTTAAAATGCCAGAATTATTGTTATGTTTAAATTGATTTTTTTCCTTTATTATAACCTTCAATTTTTTTATCTGTATTTATGACAGTGGGTAAAATTTTTATAAAAATCCTGATTCACCTATAATATTGTGATTTACTTTCTGAGATCTTATTAAACAATTAATATTTTTATTCCAAATTACTACTGTTTATTTATATTTATAGGGAAAAATAGCTCCTATTATATTTTTCCTTTCTTCTTTTTCTGACTAAAGTTGAGATCTTTTAAACATCCTAACTCTCGTATTAAATTACAACTTATATACTGAAAGATAAAGCTTTAATAAATATTTGAGTTCTGAACTTTTCTTCTTTTTAACTGTTGACAGCCTCTGGTAGGCCTTGGGCTTCTTCAGGATTCTAACCCAAGCTGTCTTATTCTTGACTAGGGTTTTCCAATTTGTCACTCTGATAGCTTTCAGGTCATTTTCCAAGCCATTATGGTTACTATTTTGTATTTGCTAGAAAAAAAGACTTTTATAGTAACATTTTCCCTTTACCTCTCTTTTTATGGCAAAAGATAAGAACTTGCTGACTCACTCACAATATTGTGACAGTTTAATGATTTGTGATTAGTATAATTTAATTAATCCATACTTTCTAAGTAAAAATTAAAAGTTAAAAATTTTAAGAGCTTAATTTTATTTTAAATGAAAAAAAAAATTAGTAAAGAAATGCTCAACTGCACAAGGTGGCATATAAAAGTATTTACTTTAGTATTAATTTACTTTTTAATTCATACCTGTCATCTTTACTGTCTGATAACTTTTAAAACATTACTCTAAATTTTATAAAATGCTTTCTGTAACAGCATCAGTTGGAGATCTCTGGGTTATTTATTATAGTTTATAGAGTTTTCATAACGTGTAAAGATTAAATAATGAGGTAGTATGTTTTTACTCAGATAAAATTTCAAATACAGAATGTTGCTGATAAAGGTCTGTTGGGAATTTAATGATTATTTCTGTTTATATATTTGTTTCCCTTCTTGATTGGATTGTTATTAGCCACTTTAACTTATAGTTCACTTAATCATATTTTAATATTTTATGCAAAATGCATTTCTACTGAGTGTATTTTTGTCATAAAGTTCCTGAATTGCAGGAGAAGTTAAAAATTCATTGTGATCACAAAGATTTCTTCTTTGGAATCACTTTAATTTTCTAATATAAATCAATAATTCATGCCATAGAAATCTTAATTTAGGTTTTCATGATAAGTAACTTTTGTACTATTAAGAGAATTTTTTTAATATTTATTTTGAATTTATCTTAAAATTATTAGTATATTTTAGTTTTTTGTTAGTAAGTTACTTTAATCCATTTATGTCTAAACTTTTGAATTTATATATCAAATTCAAATTTCTTTTATAGATAAATGTAAAAATAATAGAATAAGGGAGACAAAACCATTTGTATATATTTACATAATTTATACAGTATTGGTTTTTTTTCTCAATGTGGTTAATAATATTTTTGAATGTAAGTCAAATAAACATTTGTTCACACTTGTATCAAATTATTTTCATCCTTGATACATCCTATCATATTAATGCACTAGAACCTTAAAGAATAAATGACTTCTACAGGACTGCTGTTCCAATAATTAAACATAAGACATAAATAGGTTAAAGGAAATCTTATTTTCAATGTAGTTTATTTTCAAAGTTTCTAATAAATAAAAATATTTTGTGAAAAAGTTCTTTATTTATATTTTATATGAATTAGAATCTTATTTTGTTTCTCACTGGTGCTTTGATATGTCATGATTTGAGATTTCTCCTGCAAAAGTTTTAAGAACATGTCTTTCGTCTAATTTAATTTCAGTTTTACTTATTTGTCCTTATGGCTCATTTTTTTTACATTTCTTATCAATATGTTTGCTATGTCTTTTAGAATTTGATGTTTAGTATTTATAATTTATCGGGGAGTTGGAGAGATATTTCAGAAGTGTTTTGACTTTACTGATAAGGTTGATATGTTTTAAATATATATATATATATAATCAAACTTAATTGAATTTATGGTGATAGATGCACTTTAAGTGTGTTTTAATAGAACTCTTGTATAATAAATTGTTTTAAAATTATATGGAATAAATTAAGGGAAATTATATGGGATATAGTTTAAAATGAGATAAATTAAGTAATTTTGATGTCTATTTAGGCTAACATTTTTTAAACACTAAAGCCTCTGTTTTAAATAAGTAGAAGAAGCTTTGAGGTTATGTGAATTTCTGTCTTATGTAATTATAAGAAATTTAAATAATTTTTCAAAGGTGTTATAAGTGAAGAAATTTAGTCTGATACTTGTCAGTTAAACACCAGGGTCTTTAGTAATTAGACAAACGTTGTTAAAATTTATGATTTCATGTCTAGTATTCAGAGTAAATTAATAATTTGTGTGTAATATTTCATTTCATATGTATTATACGTGGAAGTAATACTGTAATTCCAGTTTTAAGAATCTATATTTCAAGTAGTTGGGAAAGGATTACTTAAATGTAAGTTGTCTGTTCTTAAATTATGTTTGTGTTTTGACTAAGCCTTTGTGATGATAATTCTCCTTATTTATTGTATCAGTATCTATTTGTTATGTGGTTGTATAAATTGTACTTAAATATGCCATAAGAGTTTCGGGTTTCACGAAAGAAGAAATCAGGCTGTAAATATATTCATCAGATATTTCATTTGAAACAAGAAATTGTAGTGTTTGAGTTTTGTAATTATTCAGTTATTTATGTTCTTTATCCATTTTCATTATTTTTTTGATGTAATTAACCAAAGAAAAAATTGTGCCAAATTTTTTTTATTTGTAGAAATTAGTCATTTTTACATTGATTTCATTGCTATACATCATTTAATAATATCTAATAGAGAATTTCATGTATATTGGATTTTGGAGATCACATAACTCTTGTGTGAAATTTTATATTATATATATATTTTCTTTTTTTTTGTATCAGTAATTTACTTGCTCTCTTAAGTTTTATTCTTTATTATTTATATTCTAATATTTTAAATAAAACTTTTACAGTTGTAAATAATTATGTAATTTTAATATATAGCAGTCTGAAAGAATGTTATTTGATGGTTGTGTATGGAGTTTAGAACATTATATTTGATTCACAAAAGCTATTTAACCAAAGAAAAACTATTAAAGAAAAACTAGAGGTATTTTTTCTGTAAAATGTTTCTTTTATGTTACTAAATATTCATAGCTACTAAATATTTGACATATTTTGTTTTTACTATTAAGTTATTGACATTTACTGAAACTAAACATTTTTTTGAAAAACGACAAACTATTATATCAAGTAATATTAATTTACTTCTAATTTGAGCCTTAAAATATTTTTGTTGTAAACAGTGGCAGATTTAGCACTGAATAGGCCCCAATTACAAGTCAATTTTTAGCCACCTCTTAACTAAACAATTTAAGCTCCACTATAGTGTATATTCAATACATATGATTTTATTATAACACATACTTTAAATTACTGTTGAAAACTACTGTATCAAACATTTTGCTATTATACATGCTTCATAATATGATAAACACTAACTAAAACACTAGTGAACTAGATTTCTATTATTTCTGTCAAATGCAAAATTAATCATATATATAAAATTTGGTTTCTAAAAATAAATCAGTAAGGACATTTTATATTTCTTGTCAGTAGAACAAACTTGTATATTGTTTAAAATATGACTGCTTGGGTTGCCATATATCAGGATAGTGTTATTTATTTGCTACTAATATGTAAAGAACACTATTAAACTGTTTATCATCTTTATTAGGAAAATAATAATAAATAAATAGAATAAAAGAAATATTTTACTTAAAGACCTGAAATTGGTGCTCTCCTTGATATCAGAAGCATCAAGGGCATTTTGGTACTATGTGAAGAAATCTGCCACTGGCTGTAGACTTAATTATTTTTTCTTCCTTTTCAGATGATGTTTTAAAAAATTTAATTATATTCAGCAGGCAGTCTTAAGACAGTATCTCCTTACTGTTACATGTTAAGAGTATTTTGTCAACCATTTAGTGTTCCTGAATGTGAACTGAATGTAAATTAAATGTTTACATTATATCGATTTTTTGCTTATTCAGTATCTTATTCTTTAATGTAATGTTACTCGTCATAAGTTTCCTCTGCTACCTTCCAGTAACAGAAAAAAAAACCTTGAAATTTCTTGTGATTCAAAGTTTGTCATGGAGTGTTTATATAAAGAATATTTTACTAATATGTAATAGAAAATAAGATATAATAACTGTTTTTATCTAACACTTTTAATAGATATTTTAATTCATAAGATTTTAGTGCCAAAGTATCCAAATAGAATAAAATTATTAAAAAATGATTTACTGATTGCCATAAATAATTTTGTTTAAAAACTCTTCCTCTTGGCTGATACTTATTAAAAAAAAATAAAACATTAAAAAATTATAGTAAATATATGAATATATTTGTACAGGAGGAAGTGCTTAATATTTTAATGTTTTGCCTGCATTGAGTATTTGTATAATTAAATTTTTTTTAAGTGTAAGAGCTCAATCTTGATAAATTGCTCGTATTGTACCTAAAATTGCCTTTTTTTAGACTTGCAAAGTATCAAACTTCATTTGCTATAAGTCTTGTATTAATGGTGCTTCATGTTACGATGATGTGGTACTCTTTTAGTTAGAAATGAAAAGTCTTGATTTTGAGTATTATGCTTTTATTTTTGACAAAAATTTTCAACTTTTTCATTAGTTGTTATGATTATAAGAATGGATAGCATATTAAAATGTATTTATCACATTTGACCAGTGATATATCTCTATTTGCTAAGGATTGTTAGAGTTATAAGAATTTTAATGGAAGTTATTTTTGCTTACATATAGAATGTTCATATTCTTTAAATTATCTTCCCAAAACAGTATGTGGAATCTAAATTGTATATTAATTTTCTTGATGTTAAAAGTTTCTTTCTTTTTTTCTTTTCTTTTTCTTTTTTTGTAAAAGATATTGAGTTACTTGTAATATATAAAGTATAATTGATATAGAAAAGTTAATCTTTCAAATGGGGATAAATTGAAACTTTCTTATGTAACAAAATGAAGCAGTTATTATATTTATTTGATTGAATAATTTTTTATAATAGAATTTATTTATACCAATAAATATATTTGATATTAAAAATATTTTTTACAATCTAATCAGAATAATTGTCTTTCTATTTTCCAGTTTTCCCCTTTAAAATGAGAAATTTATAACATCATTAAAAAAAAAAATTTACTTAAGCCTTCATTTTGACAGTAGTTTACTTTTTAAATGAGCGTTTGGTAAATTGTTAAAAGCACATAATTTCTTTTTGTTTGCTAACTGTGGTGATTTATGAAACAGGATACTGGTAATAAAAAATATGCTGAACTTTTAGAAATTTTTCTTTAATCCTCTTACTGACCTAAACCTCAATTTAAGTGATAAAAAATAGTTTAAAACAGTTTTTCAGCAAACTGTTATCATCAGTGTTACCTCTTGTTTATCTAGGTTTCTGATTTAGCTTTCTATAATAACTGGTACTGGGACATTCAAAAATTAGTGTCTCAGATTTGTTGAAGAAATAAATACACACACAATATACTAAATATTTTGTGTGTATTTGGTTTTTATCTGTTTAGTTATAATAATTTTTTGATTATATCAATGTAAAATGTCAATATAAGTATAACATTTATCGTCTAAATGCATTGTATTGTTTAATTTGTGGCCGCTTTGGCTATTTAAGAATATTTTGAGGCTTCTTGAATTTAACCTAGTAGGGTTATCCTGAGCATTATTATTATTTTTTACATAATCTATAGAGTATTTTCTTGTCAGGAAAAAGCCAAGAAAATGCAAATGTCTGAGGAAAATTAGTCATATACAATGATTTTTCTCTATCCTCTCCATCACAGTTCAGTAAATTTGATTTTGTTCAAAAGGCTAAAAATAACTTAAACTGTATTCAGTAATTAAAATGAAAAAAATATTTAAAGATGTATGAAAGGAAATGTGATTAAGTGATTAGCAAGAGGGTTAAGTGATACATTAAATTGAAAGTGATATTACTATTGCATGCAAAGCCCTCATAATATGTATGAATGTTAGTTTTATCTGTGTATTTTACTGTAGAATTCTGAATTGATAAAAATGATAATTTAAATGAAATATTGGTTATAAGCTTCATTATCAGTCTGGTATATCTAGTCGTGGCTTTATGACATTCATTTTATCATATTCTATGTAAGTTATAGTATGCTTTGCAGATTTAGATATATTTGTATATTCACAGTAAAACTGAGTGCTGCTTTATGGGAATTTATCATTTAGATGCCTGAATTTATTTTATGAAATTAACGCTTCTAAAATATGTATTAACTTGGGAAAGTTATAACTGCATGTAGAAAGTTTTTTATTTACCCCATTTGATGGTGTTTAAGGCTATTAGCTCAAGTATGAATAACCAAGATTTATTTTTAGTGTAGAATAATTGTGAGAGAATGTTATTAATGATAGGCAGTATATAGCTGTCAGATACTGTATTGCTTTGGCCAGTTAATATATTTCATTTCTAACATTACAGTTGTGTAGATTTCTTTATATTGTACTTAGTTTATACATGCCAAATTAATAGTCACTATTGACATATTTTTGTTGCCTGAAGTACGTTAATCTAGGTAATATATTCTATTGTAGTATGAAGCACTTTACAGTTTTAGCGAAATACCGTATTATGCATTATTTGATGCTGAGAAACTACAGTAAAGGTTTATTCTGAAACAGTTGTATTTTTAATGTTATATGATTGAAAATATCTATGAAATATTGATATATAATATAGTAATGTAACTTGTAAAGTATTGTACTTACATTTTTAATGTAATACTTATTTTACTAGTGTACGTGTATTTTTTACTTATATTTTAGACTGAACTATCCTGTGAATGTAGTCACTTGTGGTTGACCGTTTTTGTGAATTACACATGTTTGTAGTGACTGGAAAATAAATTCTTTATATTGGTACGAACTTTATTGTCATTGTTTAATTTATTCCATTCTTTTTTTTATCATTTGGTATCGTTAATGGAATGATATCATGCAATGATCCATTCGAAAAAGTTTTTATAAACAGAAATTAAACTAAGAGCCAGAAAAATTGCTACATTCTACTAATATCCGGTAAATGCACCCAGATCAAGCAGAACTGCCGTGAGACCACTTGGCATTGACTTCAATAATGTGTGCAGGTATTCTGTGGGCCACCACGGATCTTCTTGGCAGACCATAACAACGATGGGGGAAGAGGTGATGGAGATATAGCTGTGCTGCACAGCCCACTCTGAATCATCCCATATATGCTCGTAATGTTCATGGGGGGATTTGGGTAGGCAACGGAATACATTGAACTCTAAAGGGTGTTTGCCACTTCGTAACAAGTTTTGACGCATGTGGTGTTGCGTTTTCCTGCTGGAATTGTCCAGGCCCGTCGAAATACACTCTTCACATGAATAGGTGTAAGTGATTTGAAAGGATGCTTATGCACCGGTCAAACCGTACCAGTAGTCCGAAAGCTAAAAGACGCTCTCCGGATTCAAACAATCCCGCTTTGGCAAACTGAATCCTTCATAGAGTTTTCTTTATAATGGTGCATGGTCATTAGCCTCATACAATTGGAAACGAGACTTGTCAGGCCAGACAACCTTTTTCGGGTCGTCAGCAATCCTACGAAGTTGTTTGAGTTCACAAGTGAGACACTTAGCTTTGTGCTTTGTAGTCGTCGAGTATACTCGACTGAGCCTTCAACTATTCGGAATGGTCCTCCAGCGAAATCAGAACAGACTGTAACGGTAAAACAAGCAAAAATGGGACTACACTCAAATTTTGCTATCTTCCTTTGTATTTTACTGATAAGTTTCTGTCGGACTAGTAGGGTGCTGCTCTTCAGTACCGGAGTTCGTTTGTTCGAATCCCGTATTGATGCTCACAGCCATTCGGAATCGGCTCCGAGCAGTAGGTCCCGGTCTCATTAGCTATGGTATAGCAAAATGGTAGACCGTAGCGCTCCCAACTAACCAACCAACCATCCTGCTGTTTGGGATGGATGTTCGTATGTTAGGAAATACCTTTAAGTATTAGGTCGTCCGCGTGTTGTAAAAAGAGAATTGGTCGTTGCGCTCCAAATCAAACTTATCATCTTCGTGTCTTCATTACCTTTTCTATCGACCTATCTAAATGATACATCTATTTGTACTATTCTTTAAGAAGATACATTGGCAAATCTTTCACTTTTACTCATCAATGTTACAAGGGGTACTCAGTGCTAGGACATATATTAGAAAACGTGCGTATGTGTTTATATATATATATATATATATATACTCTCTCACACACTCGTACATATATAAATGCGTATTTACTTAAATGTGTATGATTATTTCAGTTGATTTCGAATAAGTGGGGCCTTGTCTTTCGGTACCCGTTTGGTTTGGGGCGTTACGGTCAAATTCTTTGCTACTCGAGGGCTGATTAGACCAGGACCTACTTTTTAAAGCTAATTCCAAACGGCTACGACATCCATGCTAGCAACGGGACATTCGGAATCGGCTTTAAGTTCCATTCTACTGAGCCGTGATGTTATAAAAATTAGCCGTAGCTCCCCAAAACAAAAACAAGTACTTTCCGATACGTAACTCGTCCTCTAAGTTATTACAATTTTTTTTTTTTTTTTTTTTTTTTTTTTTTTTTTTTTTTTTAACTTTTGATACTTTTCATTTAGAAATTTTTAGTTCATCGAAATTTAGATACGAAACAAAGCTTAGTTTTGTAAACACGATTTCCTTTATTTGAAACCTATTTTACGTTTCAGAGAATATGAAGGATGAAAACGATCTAAGCTTTGCAAGGGGACAAAGGGAACAAGGAGGTCTGGCTTCTTTGTGAAAATGCACCAACCCACACCTCCCTGAAGTCAACGCAGTTTTAAGCTCATTCCCTATATAAAAATAGCCTAAGTTATCTGTCCGTCTGTCCTCGGAATTTATGAAGCCGTTGGACCTGGAATGGATAGAGGCATCCATATTGGATTCTTGATGAGTTAGGGTTAGCAAAATTCAAAGCGAGTAAAGTTTATATTCTCCTAAACTATCGATATGATTCTAAAATAAATTGGTATAAATATGCTTCATATCACAGCGAAAAATACTGACGGCTTTAAGACGTTCGAAATCTACCCCTTCCTCCTTTTTCGAGCGTTTAATGCCATTATTTCAAGCCCTATTTTCAACGGTTA
Source organism: Pardosa pseudoannulata (assembly GCA_032207245.1). Taxonomy (NCBI): domain Eukaryota; kingdom Metazoa; phylum Arthropoda; class Arachnida; order Araneae; family Lycosidae; genus Pardosa; species Pardosa pseudoannulata. The sequence goes on along the minus strand of CM063502.1, from coordinate 83,053,775 downwards.
AGAGCAGGCGATTAAATTTATCAATTTATCACATAATAAATAGGTAAAATTAACTTCTAGCATTATGATATCATTATTTTGACCATTTAATCATTTCTTATTTTAAATTATTTAAATATCGTCTGCATTACTTTCATACGTTTTATCACTGAACTTAGATATTGCATAAATAGTTTCCTTATATATTTGGCTTAAATAATAGATTAGGTATATATGTGATAATTTTAAATTTAATCATCGATTATTTTTTGGTGCAATGAAAATTTTATCACCGGTGGTAACAACAAATTCTGTCTACCTCCAGGGTGTAGTGGAAATGATATTTACATTCCTTTACTACCATTAATTACTGTGGCAAAAAAAAAAAAAAAAAAAAAAATGGGAATAACTTAACGATAATTTCGATGTTGCTAAAAAAAACCTTTGAATTATCTTTTTAAATGAATTCAACGTGATTCTAAACTGAAATCACAGTATCAAGACTTTAGAGGAGTATGAAGATAAACAAATTATTGAGTGCATACTACATAATTCTAAACCAAAAAACAAACCATTTTTTTTGAACCTGCATCATAGGGTACTTTACAATTCTGGAAAATTAAAAATTTTACCGATCCCGTCATATGACGGGCTATATGCTAGTAATAACATAGTTAATGTTGTCCACCCACCTTATATACCAGATCTAACTCTGATTTTAGATTATTTTCAAACTGAAAATGTAACTGAAATAACGACGCTTTGCAACTATGCTTAACTTTCAACAAGAATCGCAGGTGACCTCTGAAGCGATGGAATGAGGTTCTATGTTCATAAGGTGACTATTTTGAAAAGGGTGGCAGCCAACATTAGTTCCAATGTTTAACCCTTTAAAACTGTTTTATTATTAAGGAAAATTTATTAGCACCTTGAACCGTGTTTGACGATATATGGTATCATTGTAAAAATAAGGTTGAAATGAGGACATTAATAATTTTCTATGTGTTTATACTAACAAATTATACCTTGACTTGTTGTCTGACATAAGGTTGTAATATTATGATGAAATGTACAATTAGGGTGAAAATAAACTTCTTCAGGTAGGTAAATCTATTCTTTTTTTAGATGAAAGTTTCATGCCTAAAGACATACATACACAAAAAAAGTATAATTTTTCTCAAAAGTTTAAATATCCTGATATCTTAAGGTAGCCAACTAAGTGTATTGTCAAATCACTATTTTACGAATGAAGTAAGAAACCTCAGAACTCTCAGAAAGAAAAATAAAATAACTGTTTTTGAACTGAATAAAAGGATATGCAACAGCGAGTGAATTTGAGGTAACTGTTGGTTTAGTAATACAGTTAATTTATGCATTAAAAACTTTAAGTTGAATTTCTGAAAAACTATCTTTTGCTACTTCACCATACCATAATGGTTGTAAATGTTATAATAATTTTCAAAATTTAATGAAATTTCAAAATTATTATTTTGTAAGAAAATTTAAAACATTATAATAATTTTTATCTCAAATTGAGGATAAAAACAGTTAAACGTTTATAACTGGACATAAATAATTATAACACTAATAATAAAACAATCAAATAATTTATTTACTGAAACTGTATTTGTTTCAATTATAAATTTAGTTAGTTCCGCCGAAGGCCGCAAAAATTTAGACAGCTGCGGTTTGATCACCCTGTATTAGAATATTAAAATTTTTTTATTTCAATGCATGTATGATTCATGTATAACTACATTTATACAAATAAACGTAATATTTTTACAAGTATATTTTTCAAATTAAAAATGTTTCAGTAAATTGTGAAATTTTTTTTTTAGAAAAGTTTTTACCATATTTTAAGAATAAAGATACATGTATAGATTTTAATTTTCATATTTTCAATGTTTTATTACCTAATTTTACAATACGTAAAAAATAAAATCTGTACTATCTGATTTAAAATTTTTTTTTCGCTTCAGATCGGCTAACTTAAAGCGACTGTGGACTATCTAACTCAACTTTTATTTTTTAGGCAACAGCTGTTTAAGCTAGCTATTTTTGATTTTAATGCATGTATAATTCATGTATAACTACATTTACATAAATAAATGTAATATTTTTACAGGTATATTTTTCAAATTAGAAATGTTTCCGTAAATTGTGAAAAAAGTTTTTTTTAGAAAAGTTTTTACCATATTTTAAGAATAAAGATACATGTATAGATTTTAATTTTCATATTTTCAATGTTTTATTACCTAATTTTACAATACGTAAAAAATAAAATCTGTACTATCTGATTTAAAATTTTTTTTTCGCTTCAGATCGGCTAACTTAAAGCGACTGTGGACTATCTAACTTAACTTTTATTTTTTTTTTAAATCCAATTTAAGATGCAAGTTTTAAGCTGCTAATTATTAATTGTTTAAAAATTAGTATAATTGAAAATGTTCCATATCCTTTCCGTTTATGCATAATATATCCATTTTTATTCAGAATAAGGTAACCTGTTAGTCCGTAGAATGAAACATAGTTCTTATAATTGACAAAGAATACGAATAAAAAAAATAACAGTTTGAATTCTCATTTTCCTTTACAAAATGGCCAAAACAACAGTTTTACAGGCAGAACTAACAGATTATGAGTGTTGAAACATATTAATTTTAACCATCTTTTGTTTTATTCTCTACAGAATAAATATCTGATAAATTTCAAAGGGTTAAGATAGTTAGAAGTGCATTTGGGGTATTCGAAATACTGAAGTGAAAAACTTTTGATTTGGAAAGCGTTTAAACATATTATTAGTAATAATTGTATGTTGTGATAATAATTAGATATGTTATAGGATGATGGCAATTCAAAATTCCTTTTGCATTTCATTTTACACATTTACTTATATTTAATTATTCAATGTCATAGAAATATCAAATTTTGAGACAAATATTGAATTTCACCTAGTTGAAAGTCGTTTACTGTCATCTTATCTTGCCTCACTTTGCTTTGAATAATATCCGAAAAATACTCTTGTATACTTTAGAATTGAAACCATGTGTAATACATTGGAAAATGGAGAAGTATTCGTTTTAAGGACCCGGGGAGGGAACATCCATGAAAATAATGATATTTTTATTCAGAGTAGTCCTATCTGTTGAGCTAATATGAGACAAAGCTCATTTTTGTGAAAAGCTAAACACTATTCTGCTGTTTGGGAAAATATTTGTTAGTCATCCAATTCTACAGAGGGAAGTCAAAAAAGTAACACTATTCAGAACATGCACCTAGAAAGGTTACAGTCATACAGGAATTCTAAAATTACTGTCTGATAAGGAGGTTATCTCTATCCCTTTCTGTGTGTGTATACACACACACACACATACAACACTTAAAATAATTGAAACGCCATAGATTTACATCCTTTCCTAATATGGCATAAGAATGCTTTTAGCATGTAATACAACTTGGATTCACCTGGGAATCTACTTATACAAGTGCTGAAGAGCATTTAGAGGATTATAGTAACATTCTTCGTGGAGATATTGTGAAAGTTCCGAGAGAGATGATGGTGGAGGACATCGATTCCGGATTGAATGCTTTGACATAGACCATAATGGTTATACTGAGATTGGGGACTGTGTGGTTCAAGGTAGATGTTTCACTTCATACTCGTGCTCATAAGACCATGACTGAGCAATTACTGCTGCATGCATACGAGCATTATCAAAATTTCATATTCTGCAGGAAACAAAGTTTACATCATAAGATAGACCTGGCCTGCTAAAATGTCTCTATGCTTCCTCCTAGTGATCCTTAATTTTAGGATTACTATTAGGTCAATAGAAAACCACGATACAGTTGCCCATGCTTTCCACTTTTATGCTTGACATCTAAAAAGGGACAATAACGATCATACGTTTGTGCAGGTGTTCTCCAAACGTGCACATGTCCTGTTGAGAAAAAAAGTGTGAAAAATGATTTGTGTAACTCTATAACTGTTTCCCACCTATCAATCGACCAGGTTTTGTGTTTGTGGCACCACTGTAGATGTTTGGCTTTAACATCTTTGACAAGTGGCTTGGGAATTGCTACTCTGCTGTAAATATTCTGTGTTTAAAAGTGCCGCCTAACTGTAATTATTGACACTGTAGCGTCTAGATGCTTATTGAATTCTGCTGTCACTTTGTCAGTTGTTGATTTTTTTTTAAACATTATAATACTCTACAATACCTGTCAGTCACTTTACTGAGCTTCTCGTTCCATACACGATTTTAATTACTGAGCTTGTTTCGCCGCTCTGATTACGCAGTTACGACTTTAGGCATCATACCTCTAGAAATATCCAAAAGCTGGAATATTTCGTCAGAGTTGCTTCAGCTAGTCAGGTTTCTACGATATGGTCTCTTTTAAAGTCTGGGAGGTCTGACGTTCTACATTTTTGAAAAAAATCCAAGACTTATAGAACTTTACTAAAGCTATCCCATACAGTCATGATACATTATTTTTACGTGAAAACCTTGTAACTAAGATTATATTTTATTGCTTGTGAGGCTCATTCTTAAATGTCACTTTTATTCACAGGTGTTTTCATTATTTTGATAACTGTTTGTTTATACGCATATACTGGTCTTTTAATTGAAAAGTTGGTATATTATTTTATTGGGCCTCCTTTTGCTCAAATAACAGTCTATTCGTGAGGGCATCTGTTCTACAAGTTTTTGGGACTGCATTTGCATCTTAAGCCGTTGGAGGTGTGACTGATGTTCAGTAAACTAATTTCGAACGATTCTGGCATAATGATTAGTTTCATTATTGTCCAAGGAGTATCTTCCACTTAATATAAAAATGTAACATTGCAAGATGCACTTGATCTGCCAGTATGACCAAGTTTGTTTACCCGCAATGAACACCAGGGGACCAATTCTATTAAACTTTGATTAATATTTCTCGTTCATACTTCAGACGAAGGTGAGGTTTGAAACTTGCCCAAGGTACATCAGTCACAACAACAATAATAACAAAGATGTTTGTGGGTTCAAATATTACTGCTGTCATGGATGTTTGTAGCCGTTCAAAACCATCTTTAAGCAGTACGCCCAAAGCTCATTAATCCTTGAGTAATAAAACAGGAGACTAACCGTAGCACTTCAAACCAACCAACAAATATATGGCCAAAGGTAGGGTCAGCTCTGTCACGCGACATGATGGCAACCTTTAAAACTTCACCTGCTAGTTCTTGAATGGGATCTTCCTACAATATTTTGTATCGTAGTAGCTGTGAAATAACTCTCCTGTAGAAAGAAAAAACAAATAGACTGTTTTTGAGGGTCATTTGGAATATCTAAACTTATAAATGTATCAGATAGCAAAGTGAAAGACTTTTCTTTATTTGAAAATCAAACAAGGTTGTTGTTGGAGGTTTAAGAATAAGTTTCGATGAAGAGTTTAATATTATTATACAAACTGTCAATAAAACACTCTTTATTTCATTCAAAGAAAAACATAGATTGGTTATTAGAAATATCTCCAAGTATTGGACATTTGATTTCTGTTAATGTGGAAGCAACAGCTGTAGGTATAACTAAGTATTCAGTAATAATGGATTTTAAAGAGCAGTTTTCACACTGTATTCAATTCTACAATTTAGAATTTAATCATAAAAATGATTAATATTTAAGTAAAAACGTTTATGATAAAGAGTGACTTCTAAAAAAATTATAGATTTACTGTTCGTTGAATTGCACAAATTAAATGGAAAATTAAAACTTGCGAGGTTAAAACCTAGTAGAAGTACATTTTTTAAATATGTCTCTTATATTATTTTGAATTGCATTTTTACCTTTATAATAAATCAATCCGTCAAGAAAGAAGACACATAGAGAAACTTGCAATTGCTTGGGAAATACGAAGAAAAAAATGGCTTGAAATTCTATCACACTTATGTTATGTTAATAAAAATGTTGCTGGAGATAATCAATTAGTTCTTTCCGTAGTCAATGTCCTTTGAAACAATTTATACTGAGTAAACCATCTCAATATGTACATAGATACCTACTCTATATTCACCTCTAAAAGGAAAACAAATCATTGGCCTATGACCATCTTATAAATGAAATTACTCAGGTAAGATATTGCTTTAAAAGTTCACTAAGTTCTGAAAAATACAATTTTTCTTTATTTGGATAACTTTTAAAAGCATCTGCAACATTTGTGTATTAAAACCGGGATTTCTGATTAGTCGAAATACACGTAAACTCTTTGAAATATCCCACACTGTTAATTAAGTTCTAATTTTAAAACTATTTTTTATTACCTTATAAAACTTTTTTCCCTTTGTCCTCATATTTTTTGTGTCTGACTTTCAGCAACAATATTTGCTCATCAGAATTTTTCTCTTAGAACATATGTTGGTGAGATTTTCATTTTCCGTTATTTCATATTAGTAAAGAAATATTCTAAAAAATTTGAATAAATTTTGTTTTTCTGAATCGGAAATCATCAAAAGCGTAATACAGTATTTATTGATAATGGTATTAGAACCAAATCGGACAGTTTTAGTTTGATAAGAGATGGATAGATGGCAGCACTATAAATAAAAGCAAGACGAATTCCCAGCGTTGGTACAACTACTAGATTACAAACAAGAGAGACGAAAAATAAAAAAAGAAGGCTTTTATTATGCTTGCAAACAAAGTGCTATTTTCTTTTACAGTCTTACTCTTTAAAAAGATAAAAATTTACTGTAACAGGTTTAAGTTTGATAAAATAAAACCCTTCTGATGTGCTTGTTAAGTCATTCTTAAAAAAAAAATCGAATTAAGATTTCATTCTTTAAAATAAATGAATTTTTTACTAATAAATGTTTCAGCATCTTAAGTTCTAAAATGATACAAACAACCTTAATCTGTAAAACACTCATTTTTGAAGGTTTATTCGTATGGTTTTGTGGTGAAGGATTTATGATGAATGTTCCTTACGGATAACAGATGGCGTTACAGTTCTAGTAACCAGATATTGCAGTCTATGTCATTCATTTTCTTTGAAATGTTATGCAGATTTAAAGGAAATTATATATATATTTTCTCATTTCTTAAAATTTAAATTTCGTTAATTTTCATAAACTGCTGAAGAATTTGACCTCTTTTTGATCTATCATAACTTTAAGAATTCTGTTTTAGAAAGATAAAAATTTATACTGAATTTTGAGCTTTCTGCTTTTGATTATGTGTTTACAAAAATTTTGTAGATTTAAAGGAAATTTTAAATGCCAAAATTAAAAAAAAAAAAAAAATCAGTCATCTGATTGCTCACAATTCTGCATATTTCTTTGATAAATATACCCAATCTTTTCAGTTAAACTTTAAACAATATAATGTTTTTAAAATTAAGAGCTGTGAATTGAGCATTACATGCTCTTCATAAAAAAACATTAAAAATATTTTTTTATAAATTTCAAAATTTTAACTGATAAATTTGGCTGTGATTCATATTTTTACCACTGAAATAGTACGATTTTTCTGCTTTTGAATAAGTAGTTTCAAAAATTTTGTAGATTGAAATTTGTCATTAAAAATGCTTAAAATGTCTATTCAATTATTATTACTATTATATTTTACATTTATCCAGTTTCATACAACACTGTATATTTATTTTAATAAATGTATAGAATTTTTTCTGTTGAAATTAAAGTAATACAATATGGCATTAAAATTGATAAGCTATGAGATGAAGATGATGTTACATGCTCTTAAAAAAAAAAAAAAAAAAAAAAAAAAAAAAAAAAAAAAAAAAAAAAAAAAAAAAAAAATTCAGAATGATTTTAGTTACCCAGACTGATGTCTGGTCACGACACATCTAGCTGTTGTTGTTGTTGTTGCTAATACCACTTGAACCAAGCGAACCAAGCACGTGGGCCAGAGGCCATACGAATTAAGGCAAGGGGTCCCACTTTCGTTTTTAACAAGCCCCACCAGTGTGAAAGAATTACTTAGCTCAAATGTGTCCTCGTAATTTAGAAGCAGGGACCAAGCAAAAGATCCACAGGCTTGGCCTGCCACTCCCAGAAGTACCGTTTGAGGATTTGGAGGACAGTGCTACCACAAACATATTTTACATACCCCAGTCACCATTATATCTGACTTTTATACAAAAAGAAAATTTCCAGAAATGTTTGCGTACTATACAAACCTCCATATCTGAACCATAAGATCGTACCCCATGTCAACAAGTACGTGTTGAAAAAAACAGCAGATTTAGTTTAGAATTCCTTTTCCTGTTGAAGAAATACATGGATTTCTCGTGTGAGGACGATACATTTTCATCAATTTAACAACACAAAAATAACTGCATATTTTTCACCAGTATAAGGAATCACTCAACTCACTCGTACATGTTGAGGAGTGTTAACAAGGTCTTAAAACGGTACCAAACTTGATTTACGGTTGCTTCGTGCAGTAGAGAAATGGGATTAAACAACATACCACAGCGGTTCAAGGGCAATACTGTTCTTACACATATTTACAACTGGCATTATCTATCGGTATTAAACTGTTATATTCATTAACAGTCTGCAGCATATGAGATTTATTTAACATTTTTACTATTATGTTTATCGATGGTAACTTCTAAAATTTTATTTGGGAACCTATTTTTTTCAATGCAGCTGATAATACAGACAGATATTTTTATGCTTAATACAGCTGCGAAGCTGTTACTCATTTATCAACATCCAGGAAGCACGTGTAGCTTAAAGAATGCCATGGACGTGAGTGCCATCCAAGCAGTATAAGGAATCACTTAATTCGCATGTAAATGTTGACAAGTGATAAAACCTTAACGGTAACAAACTTGATTTACGGTTGCGTCGTGCCGTAGAGAAATGGGATTAAACAACATACCACAGCGGTTCAAGGGCAATACTGTTCTTACACATATTTATAACTGGCATTATCTATTGGTATTAGACTGTTATACTCTTTAATAATCTGCAACATACGAGATTTATTTAACATTTTTATTATTACGTTTATCTATGGTAACTTCTAAAATTTTATTTGGGAACCTTTTTTTTCAATGCAGCTGGTTATACAGACAGATATTTTTATGCTGAATACAGCTGCGAAGCTGTTACTCTTTTATCACCACCCAGAAAGCACGTGTAGCTTAAAGAATGCTACGGATGTGAGTACCATTGCCTCCGCTGGTCCTGCTTTAGAATTTAAAGCAGGGACCAAGCAGTATAAGGAGACACTCAATTCATACTTAGATATTGACAAGTGATAAGGCTTTAACGGTACCAAACTTGATTAACGGTTGCTTTATGCTGTAGAGAAATGGGATTAGATAATATACCCCACCTGTTCATGGGCAATACTGTTCTTACACATATTTATAACTGGCATTATCTATTGGTATTAAACTGTTATATTCGTTAACAGTCTGCAACCTACGAGATTTATTTAACATTTTTATTATTACGTTTATCTATGGTAACTCCTAAAATTTTATTTGGGAACCTATTTTTTTCAACGTAGCTGGTAATACAGACAAATATTTTTATGCTGAACTTAGATGACCCACACCCATATCCAACTGAAGAAGTTTATGGATGCAAAAGCCTAAGTGGGTGGGGAGAACCTTTTGACATTATTCATTTTAATGTTATACACTGAATTATTAACTTAAAAAAACACACACTTTTTTATCACTATCACTATTTTTACCAAGTATTTTCCCTCATTTTAAAATTTTTAAAATATTTTTTGTATATAAGAGTAATTTGAATTTAATATATTATAAATTTCCTTTAACTTTTTAGTAAGATTACGATTTTTATCTATTTTTTTTAATATTCGATCTGTGTTTCGTTTTCGTATTTTTTAATAAATATCGGAACGAGATTACATCTTACTTCCATGTAATGCTGAGGGGTGCCTATTATTCCACATTTACAATTTGGTGAATCTAATTTTCCAATTCTGTACAAGTAGGTTGGGAAACTTCCATGACCGGTTATGAAATAATTTAATATGTTATTTTCGAATTGTAACTTTTGTTCTACTTTAGACATGATAGTATAGGTTGCTCTTCCTTTTTCACTATTGTCCCAATAATCTTGCCAATCTTTATTTATATTTTCTTTCATATATTTTTTAAATATTGATACCGGACGCTGTATTAGTTTGTAATTTATTGATTTCGTGGTGTTCTTTGCTAAAATATCTGCATATTCATTCCCGGTATTCCCCGTATGAGCTTTGATCCAAATTATATTAATTGTTCGGTTATTCATGTTTTTACATTCTTTTTGTATCTCAGTAATTAATTTTGATTTCGGTACTAATTGTTCTAGGCTCTTGATTACTGAAAGACTGTCAGTATATAAATATATATTGTCATCACTCCATTCTTTTATCTTTCTTTTATGCTGAACACAGCTGCGAAGCTGTTACTCATTTATCTCCCTCCAGGAAGCACGTGTAGCTTAAAGAATGCTACGGACGGGAGTGCCATTGCCGCCGCTGAGTCCGCTGGGTCCTGCTTTAGAACTTAAAAGCAGGAACCAAACAGAAGACCCCCCCAGGTTTGGTCTGATATCTTTAGAGGTATCGTTTGAAATTGAAGAACATTGTGACCACGAATCTATTTTACGTATCCCAGCCGCCATTAGCGAACACGACGGATCTTTGGGCTGCTCAAACTTCGAAATCACAACCCTTCGGTTATGAATGATATCGACGCCTTTGTCGATTGAGCTACTGGGGCTCTGTTTGGGAGCCTGGGTTATCCAGATCGAAAGCTGGGAGCGAAGTAGCTAGTTTAACATAAAAGATCACAATATAAAATATTTTATCATTGGCATAATGGTAATAATTTAAAAAACGAAACTTCTCGGAGCAACAGCCCCTACGGGGCCAGGGCCTACGGTGCCAATCTCCGTTTCCTAGACCCTGGGGCCCTTGGGTGCGAAGCATATGTTCCGGTAAGGTGGTCAGCCTTAAGCAGAACGCCCAGTGATTAGTTCCGAAGCATGCTTGGTCCTCAGTTTATCTATCCACTGAAGGGATGAAAGTCAATCTTGCCCAACCCGGGAATCGAACCTCGGACCTCCGGCTTGCGAACGCGAAGCGCTACCCCAACGCCACTGGGCTTCAATGGTAATAATTTGCTATGACAATTATCAATAATTATTTTTAATAAACAACTAAATATTTAAATATCACTTCAAAGGAAAATAATAAAGTGGAAGTATTTTTTAAATAAGCCAAAAATATAAAGAAATGAAATAAAAAATAATATTCAGCCATAAAATATAAGCGTAACAACAAACAATACGTAAAATAATTATTAAATCTGATGGTAAATTTAAGGTAGGAGTATAAAAGCATTTGTTTTATACTTGAAAGTAACAATTGGCAATTCCCCTAGTAATAGTTAATACTTACCCTTCAGACTGATTTTTATTTAATTCAATTAATTTTTAAATTGTAGTAATCTATATAATTAAATATTAACTACTACAAGAGGTAACTTTTATAAAGGCAGCTCAAGAAACTCACGGAGGTCACATGTGGCTTCAAGTTCACACGTTCTCCACCTGTGATATATACTATACATGTGAAAATAATTGCAAAGTTCGTACAGCTGTGAATTATTTCTTAGGTCATTTTCTAATTATTTTAATTTCTCCCATTGACAATACTAGTCAGGGCATGAACTTGCTATATTCAGATATAGCTGCCAGGCACGCAATGTAAATATTCCTGGCAGGAGTTTAGTTCTAGGGAGGATTTTCTTCCTTTGTTTCACATGACGTGCCGAGGAAATTAAGGGAAGCTTTAAACACGCATTTCCTTTAGCAGCTGTAGAGAGATTTTGTGACTGCTGTGCATCAAATTGTTTGCTTCTAAGTGGTTACATTGTTACTACTGTTTAGTTTGCTACTAGTCTGTAGTTATTTAGGTAGGTGATAAAGTAGGGTAACGGTTTAGTGTTTTATTAAATACACTATAATTTTTAAAGTCTTCATTTCGCAGTCGTGTAGTTCTTTGGAAAAATTTTCTTTTGTGTTAATATTTATACCATACAAGCATAAATAATCGTAACGTTCGTCTCCAGTAGGGGGTTATTCTTTCACCGATTTCTTTTTAATTTAAATTTTACATGCAACAATACTAGCCATGTCTTGGACTGGCTGGATTCAGATATAGCCACTAGGCACACAATGTAAATATTCCTAACAGGTTGGTTGGCTAAGAATACTGCGGTTTACTAGGGGATTCTGCAGGGTGGGCCAAAGTTCTGCCACAATGATTTTTGATGGTCCCGCGGCCCAGGATTACGATTGTCACCTCTCTAAATTCCATGTTCTTCTTGTTTGGTTCTTCGGTTTCCCGTCTTTAGGTGCAACGAGCTAAATTCTTTCTTCATTGTTCCTCTTCTCTCTCATCGGCTTTAAGCAGTAGGTCCCGGTCTCATTAGCCCTCGTGTTGCAAAAAGTAGACCGTAGATCTCCAAACCAAACCGAAACCTCTTCTCTCTCGGCTCTCGTGGTTCGTGCCACCCTCACTAATTCAGGCGTCAAGAGGTCCGCAGAGGTTCCAGTAGTCTTCCAAATGTTCCTCTCCAGTGCCAGTCTTCTGCGTTCGTTCGTGGATTACGCCTGCGGTGCTCCGGGCTCTTGCCGGGTGCCTGGCGTGGAGGGGCGTCTCAATATTTGCAATCTGCTACCACCAACGAGAGAATCCTGGAGGGCCTCACGGCCATATGGGCCCGGTTTCATGCTTGATGCTACACTAGAGCAAATGAAACATGGACTTACTGCTTAAAGTTTATTCCGAATGGCTACAAGTATACATGCCATTAGCGAGATTCGAACCCACGAAGTCCAGTATCGAAGAGCAACACCCTACTTATTCAACCATTATTTGTCCTATTCCTGAAGTTTCCTCCTTAAAACAACAGTTCAGTTTTAAGGAGGATATTCTTTTGCTTTACATGACGTGATGAGGATATTACTTCACCAAATTAACCGGATTATTATTTCCAACTACACCAAAGGACGGATATTTTTTACAGTGGTCTTGATTTCTTCTTTTTCCAGACAAATATCAATCATTTACTTATCGTCAACTTTTTATAATATTTCTTTTAACCTTTCAGTGTTTCAATATAAAACCTTACGCCATATTATAAAACTATAATTCGCAATGCATGCCTAAAATTACTATATTTTATGCTATATAATATTGATTTAATTAAAAAACTACGATAAAATTCAAAATTATTCAACATAATTCGTTACAACGCATAAATAGATTACTTTTTCCAGATTTTTTTTTTGAGTTCGAACAACACACGCGCGTAGATCCGTCCACAGTGTATTCTGGGAAGCCTTTAACACATATTTCTTCAAGGAGCAGCAATAGTTGGGGAGTGATTTTGAGATTGTGATTGCTATGCGTTAAGCTGTGTGTTACTAAGTGGTTGTATTATCAGCACTTAGTCATATACAAGTGTGTAGAAAGGAGACAGAGTATGAGAATATATTCAATTATTAATTATATACTATATCTATTAATCTTTAATTATATATTACTTATAACACATTGTGTGCGGGTACATTTAGAAGCGGAATTGTACCGGGAGTGGGCGTTATGCTCATAAATTTAGTTATTCAGTTCAATCTCAATAGATCGAAAATTATTTAATTTTTTAACCAACTTTTTGTATTTTATATTGAAATATATAAACAAATATAGAGACAAATAAACAAATATATACATATATATATACATATATACATATATACATATATATACATATATACATATATACATATATATACATATATATATATATATATATATATATATAAATATACATATATATATATATATATATATATATATATATATATATATATAATATCATTTTCGCAAGGATAAATAAAAAGTTAATTTTAAATCTAAATTGGTTTTTTAATCAACCTTCCCGTTCTGTGATTCCGCATCGACTGATGTAGACTGACTAGTTTTTATTTCTCTAAATTTTACCAGAATCTATGTAGTAGACAAGAACATTTGGCTGCACTATCCTGTATATACCGTTATTTTTGTACCCACAAACAAACCATGTTGTTACACTAACTCGTACTAGTACATGTCCCGCGCTCAAGTATCAATCGTCAGAAAACGTACTAGTACGTGTCCCGCATACAATGTGTAGACAGCTTCATTTCTTAGTCGGGTAATTCCATGTTAGGCTGCATATTTTCGTGCGCTTAGTTTATTTTTATATAAGAATCTATAATAGTATCTTTTTTAGTATTTCAGTGGGTATAGAATAATAATTTTTAAACAAATTCTTATAAGCATATAGTTTATTCTACAATTATTCTACTTTAATACAATCTACACCAAATGAAAGACATAATTTTTTCACCGAAAATATCTTTGGTTATGTAAAGGTTTTTATGCATAAAGAAATAAGAAATTAAAGAAAAATTAGGTAGAACTTCAGTTCCTTGCTAGTTCCTTGATAAAAGATACTTAACATAACCTTGATAAGTGAGATACTCTCCTTGCATAAAGAAACTCTACCTTCCATTTCCCCCCACCCGTATCATGGGTAAAAGATGTTCGCGAAATATATTTATTCGTTTAAAATGTTATATAACGGAGGTTCTTAATTTTTTTCAATAACAGATTAGCCTGGAAATTAGGAGTTCACCGAGGAGACCAAACTTTTACCTCGCAGCATATATTCTATTCAGTAAATATAACGGCAAAATGGTATTGGAGATACAAAATAGTTTTTTCATTTACGCTTGTAGGACATTCGATTTCAAAACGAAAAATTTGGGAAGTTACAGAATATTAATTTTTCAAAATTATAATTTACATATGGTGAACTTTATAATTTGTCAGTTCTTGATTGAATGTAAATTAAAATGTAACTGATTTGAGAAGTGAGTAAACAACTAGTTTCATATGCAACAAACAAATTTCAGGTAATTATGGTAAGGTGTAGAAACTTATAATTGTTTCTGCAAACTAGAAGGCTCCGAGTCCATCCAATGTGCGACTCCGTGTCGTCTGGTGTTATCTTTTGACGTAAGTCATAAATTATTAAACTGACCCATCCGAAGACATGCATCGAGACTAAAAT
>CM063502.1:82958634-83033634 GCA_032207245.1 Pardosa pseudoannulata | reverse complement strand
CGGCATCTTATATTACTGCCGAATTTTAATATACCCTTTAATTGTAAAATAGTTTCCTATTTATATGACAGAGTGGGGGGGGGAAAGATAGAGTTTAATTGTACTGATATCATAAGACAATTTGAAAATTAATCGAATTGTATTATGGCTGGATTAGTTTTGTTATAATACAATTATTTTTTCTATTATTATTTTTCTATTGTATTTCTTTACAATGTAATTAATTTATTACAAAATATTTCAACTTTAATATTTTTGTTTGAAGTGGTATATACATATGACAGCTTAACATCTAGAATAAACCAAATTCATTTTTATTTCATGGTTAATGCTTCATATCCTTTTCGAATTATCCATTAGTTTAGGACATTTAAAAGTTTTTATAGTTTATATGTATTAAAGAACTTTAAAGTAGAAATAAATATATTACTTTGAGGGAGAGTGCGAAATTACCCTTCTTTTCATATGCGTCCAAAGAATTCAAAACAATATACCATAACGTAAAGACGTGTTAATTTTAGTACAATGAATAAAAAAAATAATTTTATGTATAAAAAAATATTACTATTTATTTATTTCTCAATAAAAAGCCGGGTTTATATGTAAATTTATGTCCTGACTTATCTTCAGAATGCAGCAACTGACAACCGCTCTTCATAAGGTTTTCGTTAGCAGTTAAAGTCATGTTGCTACAATTATATCTTAGATAAAAATTAATTTTATAACAAATTATCTTTATATGAATGCAAAAATATTTTATATTGCAACTTTTATGTTTAATTATGAATAGATATTTTTTGTATTATTTTTATATAATTGAATAAATTGATAGAAGTATACAAAAATTATGATAATTTCACAAAAATCGCATTAATAGGTTTATCAACGTATGTGGTATCTTATATTACTGCCGAATTTGAATGTAACCTCTAATGGTAAAATAGTTTCATATTTATATTACAGAGTGTGGGAAAAAGATAGTGTTTAATTGTACTTACTTCATAAAACAATATGAAAATTAATCGAATTGTATTGTGGCTGGATTAGTTTTTTTTATAATATAATTATTTTTACTATTGTTATTTTTCTATTGTATTTCTTTATAATGTAATTAATTTATTAAAAAATACTTCTACTTTAATATTTTTGTTTGAAGTGGTATATACATATGACAGCTTAACATCTAGAATAAACCAAATTCATTTTTATTTCATGGTTAATGCTTCATTTGATTTTCGGATTATCCATTAGTTTAGGACATTTAAAAGTTTTTATAGTTTATATGTATTAAAGAACTTTAAAGTAGAAATAAATATATTACTTTGAGGAAAGGGCGAAATTACCCCTTTCTTTCGTACGCTTCCGAAGAATTCAAAACAATATATTATAACGTAATGACGTGTTAATTTTAGTACAATGAACAAAAAGAATAATTTTATGTATAAAAAGTATTACTACTATATTAATTCTCAATAAAGAGCCGGGTTTATATCTAAATTTTTATATCTAAGTCCTGACTTATCTTCAAAATGCAGCAACTGACAACCGCTCTTCATAAGGCTTTCGTTAGCAGTTGTTGCAGTCATGTTGCTACAATTATATCCTACATACAAATTAATGTTATAACAAATTATTTTTATATGAATGCAAAAATATTTTATATTGCAACTTTTATGTTTAATTATGAATAGGTATTTTTTGTATTATTCCTATATAATTGAATAAATTGTTAGAAGTATACAAAAACTATGATAATTTCACAAAATCACATTTATAGGTTTATCAACGTATGCGGCATAATTTATTACTGCCGAATTTGAATGTAACCTCTAATATTAAAATAGTTTCATATTTATATTACAGAGAGAGAAAAAGCTTGTGTTTAATTGTACTGACATCATGTTTAATGCTTCATTTCTTCATCATGTTTAATGCTTCATATCCATTAGCTTAAGACATTTAAAAGTTTTATAGTTTATATGTATTAAGGAACTTTAAAGTAGAAATATATATATTACTTTGAGGGAGAAAGAGAAATTATCCTTTTCTTTTGCATGTGTCGAAAGAATTCAAAACAATATATCATAATAACGTAATGACGTGTTAATTTTAGTACAGAGAATAAAAAGAATAATTTTATATATATACAATATTACTACTGGTTTATTTCTTAATAAAAAGCCGGGTTTATATCTAAATTTAAGTCCTTTTCTATCTTCAGAATGCAGCAATTGAAAACCACTCTTCATAAGGTTTTCGTCAGAAGTTAAAGTCATGTTACTACAATTATATTTATATCTTACATTTTCCCTAACATTTAAAAAATATAATTATAAAGTTAAACTATATCTCATCTCAAGACACATTTAGTTTGGATAAAGCACTACACAGGACATATTCGGGCAGTATGGGGAGTAAACAGAATATCCTAGTTTCTATCCAAATTTAGTTTCTTACGTATCATTACAATGTATTAACCCCAAACCGTTTTTCATTATGTTTCCGTTAGAAATTAAGATTCACCTCCAAATTATTTTTCGCCTCGTTTCCAAGTAATACGGTATGAAATCGAGCCCTCTGGCGGCAACGAAATTATTTGCGAGTTGATTAGCAGTTTATTAGGGAATCTATTATCTGACAGTCAGTGTTGAAATCTAATCATGTTTGGAATGAAGCTCAATCCATTTGAAGAGAAATTTAGTGATTATGAAGATAAATGGCTGAATAGGGGATGTGCCTGCTCCGTTTAGCGAGCCAGACGGAGGGGGATATTATTAAACAGAAGTGAGAAATATCTTGCAGTATAAAAATGGAGGAATCTTTCAGTTATGAACAAGAAATTTTCAAGTTTGTTGATTTTATTTTAATGTCACCGGAACACAAATTTAGACTAAAGGGACATGGTTGTTTCCGAATCAAGAAATTTTCATTATAACAAACATATTTCGATTCATCATAAAATAAAATGTTCTGTTAGTTTTAAAATAAAGTTATTACAGGCCGAAAAATGGCCGATTGGTTAGGGTGCTGGCCTTCGGTACCGGAGTTCGTGGATTCGAATCCCACTATGGCATGGATGTTCGTAGCTGTCCGGAATCGGCTTTAAGTTGTAGGTCCCGGTCTCATTAGTCCTCGTGTTGCAAAAAGTAGACCGTAGCACTCCAAATCAAACCAAAGTTATTACAGTACTTTAATAAGATTCTAATTTTACAAAATGTATTTAGTTCTATCATTTCAAGCAATACATTCCTAAAATATAAAACAAATACACCACTGAACAAAATGAAATTTACTTACCTATTATAATAATTAGATAACTTTGTAAATGTATAAATTAGAAACTAAATTTTTAGATTGAAACTAATTATATTTTTAACTTCCTTGAACAAAGTAAAGGAATTATTGTGATATGAAAAATTTCTATGCTCATATTTCAAAAGGGAATACCTCTCTTTTGATCAAATTTGTCTAGTTTCAGTTTTACGTTTGTAGGTTTGTACAAGGAAGCTTTAACTTTGGAACTTTAAATACTCCTTTTAACAATTCCTGAACATATTTTGACTAGTTTCGGCTTGGCATTTATACATACGTATCTCTCACAACTCAAAAACTGTTATCCATAGAATGCCAATATATTATACGTATATATTGTAACGTCACGGGATCCTCGGTAGTGTGTAGGCGTCGAAGTGGTTATGACACGATGTACAACTTAGAAACAATAACAACGTTTATTCTTGATTAAAATGGAGTATGTAAAAATTTTCCAAATGGAAATCACAGGCCTCAGGCGGGCTGGTGCGGACCTAAAAGTCCCAGGTTCAAGGCGAACCTAAAAAAACAATCTGCGGACAAGTACCGACAGATACTGTTGTACAAAGCTACAACTGAGTCTCCTTGAGTCCCACACAAGGCTGGAGAAAAGTTCTTAAAAAAAAAAAAAAAAAAAAAAAAAAAAAAAAAAAAAAAAAAAACCAACCGCCACAAGTCGAATCTCTCCTCTTTCTTCCTCCTGGGAACTCTCCTGTGAAAAACTCGCCTGACGTCATCTTTCGCCTCTTCCCATTGGCTTTTTCTTTCCTCGTCGCCGTCTTGGTAGCCTCTGATTGGTTCCTTCGGTGGCGCCTCACAGTCTGACATTTCGTTGTCCCGTCCAACCTTCCAATTCACCTCGGACATCTGAAGGCGTGGTCGAAGCGAAAAACCTTTGCAGTGTAGTGTCAAAAACTCAGACAGAGTGTCGCCCTCTGGGCTTTCACAAAACCTCTTTGTGAAGCCAATGGGGTGTCGCGACGTCACAATATATATATCGAAAATTATCTTGTGGATAAGTAAATTAATTTTGTTTTCATTTTTTGATCGCTACCACTATATGTTTCAGCAAACTTTATCCGTGGACAAACGATGGCTTAATGAATGAATAATAAGCTGCTCTTCAGTTCATGGGTTCGAATTTTTCTGCTGGAATGCATGTTCGTACCCGTTCGAAATCAACTTTAAGCAGTAGGTTCCAGTCTCATTAGCCATCTTGTTGTAAAGGAGTAGACCGTAGTGGATCTGTTCAAACCTTATCCAAATGACTAAAGACACTTCATTACAACTCAGAAGATTCTTTCGTTTGATAACCGAATCAGTATTCTAAAGGAACGTTTAAGTAAGCTGTATGATATTTTCATGGTGTAAAACCACTATTTCTACAAGCACTATCTTGCCCATACAAATGCACTGCGAGTCCACCTCTTAAAAGCAACTTATGAGTATTATTCATACTCATCCGTAGTTCTGACTGTCCCTGGTGATAACAAAGGTGTAACTATCAAATGCCTCAATCATTGAGATTTTTTTGGTATGATCCCAAAATTAATTCTACCAATTTTTGCTCTTGTGCATAAAAAATAATTTTTTTTTTTTGTATAGAAACTAATTTAAATAATAAATCTACCTCTTAACAACTCACGAAGTAATCAAATGTGCTTAAAACCATACTGTATCTATTCCTGGTATTCACCTGTAAAATATTTCCTCAGATGAAAATTTTTCGATTGGAAAAAAGATATGAAAGATTTAAATTTGAATATATATATATATATATATATATATATATATATATATATATATATATGAAATATTAAAATCCCTTATTTCCGTATTTTAATATTAATTTAATAACATTTGTTCATAAAGTAAGTTCGGGGTTTGCGTGGTAATTCTAATTTTTTCCCCCAGACACGCTATAGACTTAATTCAGCCTCTGTCTGTACTACTTTAGCCAATAGTGAGCCCGTTCTCTTTAAACATGGGTATTTTTTTATCACGTGATCAATTGTGCTTAGGGATTATTCGTAGTCTTTTTACTTGAGGAATCCCTACTTGAAAAGTGTGTGTGCATGAACACATGGTCTGTGTGCACGATGTTGTAAAAGTGCTTGACTATTGTATGGATTTTATGTATCTCACCAGAAATAAACTGTGTTGTGATTTTGAATGAGTCTCGCCCATATTACACACACACACACACACACACACACACATATATATATATATATATATATATATATATATTAGTTACCATCTACCATGTTGTAATTACTATCTTAGTATATAGTAGCTATTTCTGGAGAAAAAAGTAGATTGATAAGAAATTGGGTATTATGTGATAAAATACGTCACCTTTGTTGTCGAATTCTTATCAATGCATCCTTCTTTAAGGCAAGTGCAACAATAAAATACTTCAAAATACTACATCATAAAAGAAGACTGGGAAATACAAATAATTGAAAAACTTCTATCAGGAGAATTTTATGCATGGTGAGAGAGGATCACTGTTTTACCTTGTATATAATACACTCATGTCCATAAATTAAGGATAATTCAGAATCACACAGAAATTGAGCTCTAAAATAAAAATTTCACCTGTAGAATTATCACACACATCTTGAAGAAGAATATGCAAACTGCAGGAAACCACCAGATGGCGCGGATAGTACGTCACAATGACGAGAGTGTATGAAAGGGGTATATAAGGAATGGCAGCAAACAAGTAAAATTGTTCACAAGCGCTTTAAAAGCCTTTCAGTGCAATAACCGCATAGGTATGGCACAAAGGAAGCATTTGGATGATTTTTTACGTGGTAGAATTATCGGACGACTGGAATGTGGACGTACCCAGCTGGAAGTATCCGATTAGCTTGGAATCGCCCAGAGTGTCATCTCCAGGCTTTGGCAACGATTCAAACATGATGGTAATGCGAGTATATGTTACAGCACAGGTCGCCCCCGAGTTACTACGCCGAATGATGACCGGTATTTGGCAGTTACTGCCAAAAGAAACAGACGGAGCACAGTATCAGACCTGTCTCGTCAGCTCTCTTCAGCTACCGGTACGACAGTTTCAAGGCAGACCGTGTACAGACGCTTAGGGAACATTGGTCTATATGCTCGTAGGCCTGTCAGATGTGTTCCCCTTACCGCAACTCACTGTTGCCTGCGATTATGCTGGGCTAGAGAGCATGCATTGTGGACACCGCAACAGCGGTCTTGTGTGATGTTTTCCGACGAGTCCAGGTTCAGTTTACATTCTGATTCTCACCGGACTTTCATATGGAGAGCGCCAGGTACCCGTTACCACCAAGAGAACACCATTGAACGACACCGTTACGGTGGTGCAGGATGGCTCGTTTGGGGAGGAATTATTCTTGGTTCCAGAACTGACCTGCATGTTCAGAGTGTAACGATGACAGGCCACATCTATCGGGATGTCATTCTGGAACAACATGTACGTTTGTTTCGGGGCGCCATGGGTCCTGACTTTCTGTATATGAATGACAACGCCCGACCTCACCGTGCAAACATTGTAGACGAATTTCTTCAATCGGAGGATATCACCCGTATGGATTGGCCAGCATAATCACCGGAGTTGAATCCAATAGAGCATGTGTGGGACATGCTTGGCCGACGAATTGCAGCCCGTCAACCCCCTCCCAACTGTCTATCGGAACTTCGGAGGGCATTGCTTGATGAGTGGTGTAATTTTCCCCAAGATCAGATTGATAATTTGATACTCAGCATGCGTAGGCGTTGTAACGCTTGTATTGCATCGTCCGGGAGACATACTCCGTATTAACCATCATACTAACCATGTTATACTGTTTTCTGTAAATAGGTTCTTTTTTGAAATTTGCTCCAGGGAGTAAAAATCGCAATTTTTATTAATTATGTCAAACATATAGCATCTTTTTTGCTCTTTACCTTTTGTTTAATAAATAGACTTTACAAATAAGTCAAGTTTGTTTTGCTTTTGTCTCTTTCATTGCATGAACTTCATTATCCTTAATTTATGGTCATGAGTGTATGTATTCAAGGGATAATGAAGTTGAAAAGAAATAATTAAGCAGCACAATAACTTTTACGCAGAAACTCACACTTCTGTGGATAACCCGTTCGTGTAGGAAATTTAATGGAAATTCCGAAATACTGCGATTTCAATGATGATACCTAAATGGAGAACTGAAGAAATTGGATACCCAACAATTCTAGCTAAGTTTAAAAAAATCTCCAGTTTTCAGATTCTCTGTTAAAGAATAGAAGCTGGAGATAGTGAGTCATACAAAAAACCTATACGATGTAAAAGAATTATCGTACTGCACTTCCATAATAGAGCAAACCTACAACTCGTCAACCATAAAAACTAGAAACCTGCACTATTCACGCCAGGGAGAATATAAAAAAATGTGACCCCCCGTGATCACCGGACGCTCTTTTCTCCTCCCCTTTCAAATAGGAATAGGAGTTCAAACTGATTCTTTACCTCTTCGAAACCCCGTTCTACTATTTCAAATTTTCTTTGTAATGTTTCTTTACACTACACAACATTTAAAATTGCCGCTTCAGCTGCAATAATATGTTTCAATAATGACACTTACTTTCGCATAAAAGCTACGCAAAATTTAATTACTGATCTTGTAGGCCACATGCTAAAATTAGATAATAAATTGTGAATAAGTATGGAAGGTTAAATTGCCTGCAGCAAAACTAATATAATTGCAAGAACTCAAGAAAAATGGGATAAAACTTAAAATGAGGCTAAAATATCTAGGCAAGATATGTATGGAGCTAGAAAATATTAATTTTGTAATTTTACACAAAAACACCCACATAATTATATGTTTATGTGTGGGAGTTATGTGAAAGTTTTTTTTGGGGCAGTTTTCATAAAATCCAAACTTTTGTTACATTAGTATACTTTTTATCATCAACTTCATAATATTATCAAAGCTCAGTTTTTTAAGCTTATTTAAATAATAATATCTTTAGTAAGTGATTAATTGATTTATGATTAGACGTTTAGAAAATGAAGATTATATACCTGCTATTTTGATATTTTTATAGTTTATTATGTTAAACAATTTATATCTTTTTTCTAAATTAATTACAAGTAAATTTCTCCCTATCAACTTTTTAAATAGTTTTGAAAATTTTACTTTATATAAGCAATTTTTTTCTCACTTTAAATAAAAATTTCTTAAAATGTATAAAATGAACAATGCACATATTATTTAAATATTTAAAATTATGTATTTAGGAGTTATTATTAATATATATTACTGTAATTCGTCAAATTAGAAAATCAGTTTTTTGTATTGTGCTACTACAATTTTTAATATTATTTTCCATTATAGTTCAAAGAGGAAGATTTTGCAGCTGTTCTGAGTTTGTAAAAATTTTTTAAAAGAATTATCTTAGAAACAATTTATTTTACCATTAAAACACGTTTTTATTTTTCATTGTGTATAAGATTTTTTATTATTTGCGCATATTTCATAATACATTGCTAGTTTTAGAGATTCTGAAAAATATAATAGTTTGTTGAGTAAGAACATAGGCTAAACTGTTTATATTTTTATCTATAATAGATCATATATAAAAGGTTAGGTATAGGTCATTTTGCAACTAAAGAAAATTTAAATGATATAACAGTGCATTTTTATGTTCGAGTAATTTCACAGTTAAAAATCATTTTGAATGTAATGAATAAAACATTAGTTATTATAACATTTTTTTCAGATAGGTTAAATTAATAATATGTGGTATTAAATGCATATAAAACTGCTTTGTAGTTATTTAATATCCCAAATGTGATATAATATTTTAATATTTAATTTCATAATTTGAGCAATTTTACTCAGATAAAAATATTTAAAGTACTTAATACAAAATATTACATAATATGTATGCATAGTAATACATAACATGTGGTATTAAATGCATATAAAACTGCTTTGTAGTTATTTAATACCACAAATGTGATATAAAATTTTATTATTTAATTTCATAGTTTGAGCAATTTTACTCAGATATAAAATACATAAAGTACTTAATACAAAATATTCGTCATATTAATTAATCATTGGTCTCATTAGCCCTTGTGTAGCAAAAAAAGTAAACCGTAGCTCTTCAAACCAAACCAAACCATATTGATCATCAAAACCATCCAAGAGTGCCTAAACAGTTTTATATGCATATAATGCCACATTTTATATCATAATATCATTTTCTATTTTATTGCTCAAGACATTTTTTCATCTATAAATATACTTCTGAACAAAATGATTTTTTCAATTGTTCAACAAAATCAAACAGGATATATAAGCATCTTTATAGACCCATATTTATTTGATGCTTAAAAAATACCACATTTCTCTTCCTTTTTTTCAAGTAAATCACACACACACACACACATATATATATATATAACTTTACGCCCAGAGTCCTTTATGATTTGAACTCTAAATATGACTCCAAACCATAATGTTAAAGATTGTTGTTAAAGATCTGTTTTTATTCCTTTTTTCATATTACCTGTGTAGTCATCGTGAATGAACTCAAAGGAATGAAAACATCTTAGTACTCGGGTTCTTAGGCTGATGTATGCATTTCTAACAAACATGCTTCTGTGATAATAAACTTATTTCCATTTAGACAGCACTGTTAATTAACACCGTAATCCTCATATCTTTGCTCTTGGATTAAATGTGTGAATAAAATCCAAAACCTTTCACGTTCCGTTCAAAATATGAAGCACAGAGTTATTTATGTATGCATTTCTGTGTTACAGTCGTATAAAACGAAGAATGAGTACTTTTCTTTGTAAAGTGTCCAACTTTAGATACTGAAGAAGCCAATCCTATCAACACAGGCAAAACAGCTGAATTCCATTACTTTGTAGAAAAAGGTACATTTTCGAAACATGTGTAACTAACTAAGACTACATAGTAATCTCGCTTCAAAGGAATGTAAGAACAGCTCAAAAGATGAAATATCTTTATTTAGACACTTCTTTGTTTCTTTGTATGTAATTCAAATGTAGTCCTAAGGTTAAAACTTTCTAAAGGTGCATATATGGATATAGAAGTGTATGTAAAAGCAAAAGTATTGATATTTTAAACATAATCAATATTAGGAATTTCATTTCTAAAAATGATATTTTTACCAACTTAATAGCGTATTTTTCCTCCCATAGTGTGTTGAAAGATATTCATATTTTTGATAATTAATTTATTCTGAAATAGATCATATAAGCCCAAATCAGAGTTAAAAATTGTTACAAATATTGTGTTTATTAATTACGAAATATGTCATACATTTTGAGTGCTAGAAATTTTCATGCATATTTCATATATAAGTTATGTTTCTTTCATCTTTGTGATATAATGTTAATAGTCCTAGGCTCTAACTTTTTCAGTAAACTAAGTGTGTATTTTCATCTTCTGAGTTTACTCTCACTGATAATGCAGCTCACTTGTAGCTCCAGAAACTACTGCCTGTGTTTCAGTTTTTTTTTTTTTTAAATTTCTGACTTACGTTGTTTTTACATTTATTCTCATGTTCTAACACAAATGTTTTACTTTCTCGTATATACCATCAATGTTAAATAAATATAAGAAATTTCTTGTACGTTATGTCCAATTGTTCAATTTTAATAATTTCTGGTTGTTAATATTATTTGCAATCATTTATAAATACGAAATCTTTAATTTTTAGCAAACACATGAAATAGAGGGTTAAAATTTAGAGTTAATTCTTGAAGATTAAAGGTCTAAAAGGCTAAAGCTTAAATTCTTCAAGGGTTAAAGATTAAGGTTAATAAAAGTTAGGGACCTTTTTTAAATGTTTTAACTCGAATAACCTAGTATTAATAAATTTTTTTTTTGCTTCGAGTCTTTAGAATCTTTTATAAACTTTTTTATGGTAGTTGCATTTCTTTCTATTAAATAAAATGCGTTTATCTATGAATATTAATTGAATATTACAAAGAATTGATTCTACATTGTACATTGTTTACTCTGTTCGATTTTTAAATACAATCTGTTTTGATGGTAGATTATTCACAAACAATTTATGATGAGTTTTGGAGTACTGAGTTAGATGAAAATTTAGGAATGACGATTTAAAAATTATTTAAACTCTTTAAATGTTTAAAATTGTATATTTTCACGCATAAAATGTTTCTACATTTTTAATCTTGGAAATGCTTATTTCACATGTTTGTTAGTTGCATTTCTTCCAAGATTTTCATATTTGTCCATCAAAATGAAATTACTATTAGCAGACACTTTTTATACACGATGCACACTTTGTTAAAATTTTCAAATTTTACGAATAATAGCATTAGATATTCATAATTATTCATAAAATATGCATATTAATATTTATGTGTGTCTTTCCATGTATGAAAATGGTAAATTTGTAAGAAACAAGATAGATGACGGAAGTTTATTACGTAGATTTTACACCGAAGATTTAAGTCTGCAATACATTTTAGACCCAACTAATTGAAAGGAAATAGTTCAAGTTGTCAGTTTTGACGACTTTTTGAAATGAATGCCAAAATGACGCTAAATGATTGACGTTTAGTTTAACACTAGATTTACGGATGTTGATCATATACCTATTTTTACTGAAGTGAGCCGATTTGACTCACACAAGAAAATTGAAGTTTTTTGCAAAGAAAAGAGTCCCAAATTAATTAAAATGAAATGTTTATTATAAAAAATTCATGGAAAACATTTTTTTTACATATAAAATTTGTTTTTGAAACACATTTTCGCAAACATTTCTATTACAATTAGCACAATGGTTTTTACATCTGTTTCTTTTGCATGATTGTTGAACTTGACAATTCTTCCGTGCGTCAGTAGCATTAATTTCTGTCATTGGAATGGAAGTGTTCTCCACTTCTTCTCTATATTTACTTCTTAGCTCTTCAGCGAATTGGAAAATATCCCAGTCCTGATAGGACCAATAAATTTCATGTTATGTGATTAACTGTTAAACCCTTCTATGAGTCAAATTGGCTTACAACCGTGAAAATAGGTATAACACATTTGATAATGCGAAATGAAGGGGTCTGCGGGGAAGAGGAATGAAAGTTTATATATATTTTATTACTTAACTAAAAACCAACTTATGTTTTTGAAAAGTGATATTAAAGTTTTATATATATATATATATATATATATATATATATATATATATATATATATATATATATATATATATATATATATAGATAAAATTTTTAATGAGTCAAATTGGCTTGGACCGTAAATCTAGTGTTAAAATACTTTTTGGTATGATTTCCAGTATGTTATTAGATTATCCAGTAAAAACTTGCAAGTTGTTAGTACTATCTTCTTTTGTAACAAGTAGAATTTGTAGTACAAGTTGTAGAATAAGTAGAATCTCTCCGAAATTTAGTATATGTGTAAAAAAAATGTCATGTTAAAGGTTTCGACCGGTGTATCAATGCTGTATTCAATCAAAAGATTGATCACCTTCAAGCTGTAAATTATATCTCGTATTTTAACTATCACAAACCTTTGCCTAACAATGCCAACAACGCAACATAGAGTTTGTGTCTGAATAGTGTAGTGAAATAAAATTATCAGCCGACTGCAACAGTTTGATTTGATTATGAAAATGTACTTCTGCTTCATCCTTTTAGGGACAAAAAATCAAATCATATTCTTGGTAGTCTTCTGTCATTTTGAGAATGCTTTGCCTCCCTTAAACTCTTCTGTTTTTGAAGAATAGAGGGACGCGCACTTGCAAACTGATTTGAAATGCTAGAGCTTTAGCTATTGGGGCGTTACTGGGGACGTTAATGCAGTGAATAAAATTGTCGCAGAGATAGTGAACGGAATCCTGTCGTAGGCTGTATGGAATTGTCGGTATATAGGTCTAATATAAAAAAAAAAGTAATTTGAAACATATCCTCCAGTGATTTTGAGCTCTAATGAATAGGCCATTTTTATTGTCCAGTTACTGGCAAGCCGTTTCAATTGAGAGGCTGGCAATTTTATGACAGTACTAAAAAAAGGGAAGTGAATGTTAACAGAGCATTTTACGGCTCCTTTATTTGTTTCGGCCCTGAACCGGGATCTACGTGCTATTTATCTCAGGTTATCGGATCTCAAACACCGGCAATCCATTCTGATGTGTAACATTTTGTGTATTTTCTTTCCAATACCCGTTTCCTCCGGCGACCATAGATCCCCATTCAATCGTGACATGTTTTCTTTACGAAGTCACTTCTCAGTCTGTCGTCACCTCCAAATAAGCTCGCAGCATTTTTATGGGTGCCCAGAAAAGAAGAATAAATAAATAAATAAAAGTTCGACGGTTTTCCCCCTCTCTTCCAATCTCTCTCTCTCACTCGTTCCGCAGTACTCAACTCAAGGAAATTAGATTGTCCATAACTCCCATTCCGGGGGACATTTGCATGCGCAGTTTTACAGCGGTCGCCACCATTCCCGTTGCAGCGAAGAACTGATGAATGGATCTCACGTCGTTTGCGTAAAATTCGCGGGTGTCGTTATACACTCCCCTATCGGGCCGAGTGTTATCTCAACTTGCCTCACGCGTCGGCCGTATTACAGCTGCATAAATTTCGATACGAGAAAAACAGGAACAAAACTATTTTATCGGCCTCCAATTTCTAACGTGATATGGATTTTATGTATGTCCTGCAATTGGGTACTTTATAGAGGAGGAAGACTTTAATTTCGCTATTTTTACGTAGTTCATCATCTGGCAGGTCTGGCGGAAGTGAATGGTACTCGAGGGTTATACGTGGAATCTTATGTTCCAATCCTAGTGTTCAAATAGGTGACATCAGTAAAGTGATTTTTCATCTCTATAGCCTTTGTTAGAAGGAGGGAAATTTTCCTACGACTAATTTACATTTCGTCATCGCATATCGACTGTATTTTCTTGAAATTATAAGGTATTAACTCGTTTTTCTCTAATTATAACTATTTAAACATATTAAACATTCAGAGGTTGTAATAAATTGTTTAATTCATGAATGTTAGCTAGACTAAGCCTACATTTATTATTTTACTTCAAGACATACTAATTCTACGTAAAACTACATACATTGAATTATAACAGAAAACTATTTTTCCGCATAATATTTTACCAGTCTTAAATCTACCGGATCAGGCCAAATAAAACTACAACAGCTAATTTAATTTCTTCATTACTTAAAATGCGAAATAAAGAAAAACTTTCTGGGCTTTCAGGGGGACCAATACTAGAGTCTTATTCGATAAATTAAGCAGGCATAAAAGTCTTATCAAACTTATACATATTCAAGAACTTTTTGTATGCTTCTTTTAAAGATATTACTACATTTTAATATTTACATATTTCGAAAGATAATAATCCGAATGAAAATTATACTATAGAATCAATGTTTAAATTATAGTACTAACAAATAAAAGAGACAAATGATGAGAAGGATGTAGTAAAGTTTTACTCTACATACAGAAAACGTTTCTTTTAAATTTAAATAAAGTTTAGGTTTTTTTGGAAGTGTATTAGCGAATAAAATTTGAAATGAATAAAAATTACAGTTCTTTGGTTATTGGAAAGAAAAATTAAATTCTTCTACTAAACTACATTTCTCCCTCTTGTGTGGACTGTATATTTTAAAATAAATATTAATTTGAGGGGTATAACCTATTTTTCTTTTCTTATTACATTTCAAAATCAAATATTTAACTGTTTATATAAATTATTTGATTCCAAAAATTTTGAGATTATATGACGCAGATTTGATTAAGTTTTTCTCTGCTCTTTCTTATCTAGATTAAATTTGTATACATGGTGTTCTTTTTGTCCCGATAAACTATTACAGGAAATTCGTAATATGTTTTGAAAAGTGGCCATTTCGAAATGAGTTTCCTATTCATTTTAGACCATGTATTCTTTGAGGAAAATTGTTTCTATTGGTGTGAACTATCACTTGCTAAAGTTTTTCCTATATCTTTTGAATCAACCTGAATAGAAAATATACGACTACTTAAAGACTATAAAGACTACTTAAGTACTAGGTAAGGTGTATGAAATAGAACTAGGTTAAAAAGTTTAATTTTTCAGAAGGATTAACTTAACAATTTTCTAAATGACGTTTTGCAAGAAACTAAACGGTATAAACATTACTAATTATCTTTCTATCAAGGAATTTTTATTATTAATTTAAAATTTTTAAAGTTAAAACTTACAGTAGATGACCTACGTTATTTAAAATCCTGACACACTCATGTTAACAATTTATGACCGTGTTTATTGAATGAAACTTATCTTAATCTGGAGCACTGGGAAACAGAATCATGATATAGACATCTAAAATAATTGCAATAATCTCTCAGAATTACGTCTACTGTTAGACAAACGTTAATCATACATTGTATAGAAGTCAAAGGGTGAAGGGGAGTAGACTTGAGTGGTCTAACACTTTAATTAACAAATCGAAATACTAGAGTCTTATTCGATAGAATTACAATAGGGAGGACAATTTAGCGTTACCAGTTAACGTTTTTGCAATTTATAGTAGGCATACACACAAACTCTTTTGATAGGTGAATTACCATAATTTTTTATTAAGCTATATTGAACATAGCAGAAGTTAATATTAGTTTCCTTGAATATTAAAGAAAGTACAAGTTGATTAAATGAACCACCTCCAAAAAAGTAGACAACTTGAATATGCAGATTTTTTTCTTCATTTAAAAATATCTTCTTTGTTTTTAAATATGTATAAAACAACTTATTTTTTACAAAAAAACATTAATAGTATAGACCTGTTTGAGATTTTATGATTGCATTTCTTCTTATTAACTTTAAAAATTTATAACTTATTTACAGTAATTGGCTTGTGTTGTTTAAAATATAATAAGTTCTAATATTTTATATACGGTTTATTAAAAGAAACACTATATCTTTTTTAATCTTCAGTGTTAAGAAAGAGAACCGTGATATAACATTTAAAATAATTGCAATAATCCCTCTGCATATCGTGTATTACTGTTAGACAAAATTTAGCTCCAATAATCGAGTACCGTACAAAAGCCAAAATTAAAGGGTATAACAGGAGTACCCCTGTTTAACAAACTGGACCACTATGGAGTCTTATTCTACAGCATTACAAAAGAAGAAGCATATATGTCTCATATTTGTGGGAATTATAGTATACACTCTTATGCAAGCTGTCTAACTGAGTGTCCATCTCTTTTTTTATAAAGAATTATTGAAATACAGTAGAAAAATAATTAAGTTTCTTGGAATATAATCAGAATCGAAAATGATTGAATGCACAACAAAAAGCAATTTACATAAAGCTACTACATGCTCAAAAATGCTCTCCCTTTTGTCATTTACTATTATAACTTTTTTGAAATATGGATGCATAGTGTGTATTACCGTCAATGCCCTAGTCCAGTGGTGACCAGACTTAGGATGCTCCTGAACAACCGTGCTAATTTTAAATACTAATGGGAACTACCAAAAGAAACTATACAGAAATAAGAATTTTTTTTCAAATCTTACCTTTGTTTACTGCCTACAAGCGTATATTTCTTGTAAATATGAAATTAATTAAAAATCTCTTTATAAGTATAAGAGGGTGAGAAAGGAGAGGAAGAAGGCAAGAGAACGAGTGAAAGAGAGGTAGAGATCAATTGGTATTAAAACCAATTTTTAGTGTATACGTAGGCAGTCAAATCAAAATTTCAGATAAGTTTAGTCATTTTTTATATGATTAACTATCTTTTACCTTTTGGGTATTGGATACTTCCTTATCCCTAATAGTTAATTTCTGAATTTAACATAATGTCATTCAATAGTCTGTCATGTATAGAGCATTAAAGATCTAAATCTTATAGTATACGTATTCACGAGGCATAATAATCTATATGGTACAATAAATAGCATAGTTTAGAGGAAGTAGCTGTTTCATAGGTATGTAAAAAGCCCCTCATCTTGGATATGCAGCATAAATAATTTCAAACATCGCATATTCATCTGCGTAAATAAACACTTCAGTAACATTCAAAGTACTTACTGTCGATCCCCGCTCGTTTAAGAGCTTAACACGTATTTTTGAAACAAAGCTATTTTGTGGCAATGTGTTTTGTAAGAAGACCTCATACGTAAAGCTATACGTAGGACTTATTACAGATGACAAGGAAATGACTTTTGAAAGGCAGTTTACTGTATGCAAGCAAACGTAGGCATTAATGGGTTAATTGGCATTCTTATGTCTTCCTCCGGCAGCTGAAGAAAGTAACGCTCATTTTTACCCTTGCGCTAACATTGTCAACTGATGAGTTCCCAAATGGAGTTAGCAAGCCTTTCTCTATCGTATTACCAAGTGTACGGACTCCTAATTAAAGTGCAATTCAGCAATAAGTCGTCTCCTGGCGGAATAACTCCAACTTAATTATGAGTTATTTCAGGCCCTCTTTTCAAGACTCTTTTCAAGTGCACTCAAGGATGCAATGAGGTTCGAACCCGGAGGACTTGGCTGATTAGAAGATTCCGCTGAGAAGAACGGTGAAGACCTCCGAACTTTTTTCGTTATTTTTGGTTTCGCATTTATTCTACGCCACTGTCGTAAATTCTCGCCTTTTCCGACAATCGTTACGCAGGTACTCTTTCGAAGTGCAATTAATTTGCATTTTTCGACTGAGTGGAAATTAATTGCGAATATTAATAGCGTGCCGGGAGATAAGGTCAAGGAAGGCGTTAAGTATGCTTTTGTGTTACTACATTCTTCTGACTGACTTCGAAGTTGTTTGTTCCCTGGAAAACGTGTCGAAGTGTGTTTATTCGATGTGTCTTTCTTCATTTTTAGTTTCAATTGCTCGCAGAACTTCATGTGGAAATTTTAGTGGTTCAAAATTAACCCAGTAGAAGTTTCGGTAGAGAATTAGAAATTATTGTTATTGTTTGTATTTTGTGTGCGGATGGAATATACGCAAGTGAGTTTTGTAAAGATGAGAGAATATTGAAGGCGAGTAGTTTTAATAATTTGACCGACCTGATAGGAAAAGTTCTAATTAATTTAGGCTTTAAAATTCATTCAATTAGAGGAGGGGATAAGAAAAAGCTCTCACATCTCTAGAAAAAGTTGGCTTTGTCATGCAAGAATCAGTAAGTATTTTTAAACTATACAAAATATTCTCTAAGTAATTAGTATTGTTAAGGGAATGGTGATGTTCCAAAGTGCTTTTGTACATTAATAACTTTATTATGTTATTAAACTTTATACTCACGTACATTAAAATATAATAAAATCAATGATATTAAAATTCTTAAAAGTCAAATAACTTTTTAAGAAATATTTTGTTAATTTTTAAAATTTTCCGTGATTTGTTTTGTTATAAATTTCTACGAAATTTTAGCCAAATCCTTCTAGTATACATTAAAATAATACTTTGTATGCATATTAAATTTTGGCTTCATGTAGATTAGCAAAATCCAAATTAAAATAAGAAAAACTGAATTTTTCCTGAGAATTCAACTCAGATACATAAAAATGTTACTTATAAATTGATTATTCAATCAATCAAAAAAAAAGTACTCAAATATGTTCAAAATATATTTTTTGAGTAATAATAAGGTAAATTTAGGGAAAAAAAACTGAAAATTAAAGCGCTAGATCCATTTTAAAAAACAATAAAATATTTAAACTTTATTAAAAAACATGCAATGAATTTTTTTTCATGGATTTCGATGATTTAGTTATATTTTAATTTATTAGCTTAAAAGGTTTAATAACCATTAGTTTTTAATTTTCTCCAATGCTTTTTACCCTTCACCGTCCGCTAAAGTATTGTATCAAGGTGTATCAAGTAACTTCTTTTAAATTGACTAAGATTTCGTTTGGTTTGGAGCGTAACGATCTGTTGTTTTGCTAACGAGGGTTACCAGGACCTACTGCTTAAAGCCGATTCCGACCGGCTACAAACATCCATGCCAGCATCGGGTTTGGAACTCACGAACTCCGGTACCGAAGAGCAACGCTCTACTATTCGGCCATCGTTCGGCCTTTAAATTGACATAGAAGACGTGTATAGCATGTATGATATCTTAGCCCTTAAATAACACTTGTTTCTGCCTTTTGGCAACATACCTAATTTAGTCTTCAAAATTACTTTTAGAATAATATTGAAGCTCTGATACCTAACCTTGCCAATAAAATAATACTGAATATATTATTAAACAAATTCTCCATATGTAGAGAGCACCTCTACTGCTTTTAAGAATATAGGTAGATTTATTCATTCATTTGGTTTTGCTTTTTGTTTTAATTTTTTTGGAAGATCAGGCATTTAAGGGTTAGACGGAGCATTTATTTAGTATTTCTTATTATCATTAGATTAGTCTTATGTCTGTAATAGGGATATTTGTCAGCATTAGCGCACTGAGTCATTTTAAAAGGCATCTTATATAGAAAAGGATGGTTCTTAAAAGGTTAAGGATTAATTATTATGCATTTTTTATACATATATGGAATGACCTATGTCACTTGTATATGGATATAATCTCTGCTATAAAAAATATAAATGCAATATTAACTTGAATTTTTTAAAATTCTGATCTTATGTTCTTCAATCTTTAAGTATAGTTACATAATTAGTAACTCGACTTGCCTGAAGCCATATGGCATTATTAGTTACCAGCCATGAAGATAGCAAACCCGGTTACTGACCTACAAGGGTTTCGTCGTGGTCCTTGTTATTTTAACTGGCCTCGAGAATGGGCAACCCTTTGAGGCGAGGGTAATTAATTAATGTAACTTATTCTATCTTGTTTTAGAAGAGCGTCATAGTATAATTCTTATGTGTTAGCATTTGGACTATTGATGGTGTTTATCGCACTTTAACTCCCTGGTTTTATGTCTCCAATCCACTGGCATTACCAGCGGTTAGCTTCACTAACTGTTATCTTGTCTACCGCATCTTTACTCAGCGTTGTATCATGAGATGGTGCTAATTCTTGCTCTTTTTCACATAAGGACTGTACATTAACAAGATGTGTTTATTGTATAGATCTCCCAGGAACAATTCTTTTGTTTAAAGATGTTTGTGTGTACTACTAGTGAGACACAACATCATCATACCTTTGTATTTCAGTTTTAAACGATGTTTTGATTTCTCATTATCAACTTTTTCTAAACACACACACACATATATACAGGGTGTCCCAGAACAACCGCATAAACTCTGCACAGCTAGATTCCTCTTTGGGAGTACATAAAAACTGCCCAAAGAAGTGTTCCTGTGTGATCCATAGTTTACGAGAAAAATACGAAAAACAAAACACTTTATTGGGCATATCAACAACAGTATTTGCATATCTTTCCAGACGATAATGTTTAAAACGTTCGCCGCGAATATCGCGTCATGCATACGCTCACCATGGAATGACATTAAGCCACCGTTGTACTGGTACTGTAAGGCTGCATCTTGTAGCTACCGGTAGTCTTCGTATGGTGGCCATGTATTCCGTTCGTGATTACTACGACATGTACCTGATGTACGGCCGATGAAATGTAAATGCGTTACGAACTGTTAGGGAGTATGCCCATGCATACACTGCTGTTGACATGTTCAATAAAGTGTTTTTTCTTGCACCGGAAGTGACGTCATACTTTGTTTTTTGTTTTTTTCTCATAAACTATGGATCATATATGTACTCGTCTTTGGGCAGTTTTTATGTACTCCCAACGAGGAATCTAGCTGTGCCGAGTTTATGCGGTCGTTTTGGGGCATCCTGTATATAAATACACACACACACACACACACATATATATATATAAATGTGTATATATATAGTGTATATATATATGCATATATATATGTATATGTATATATACATATATATGCATATACATATTTGTATGCATAT
Organism: Pardosa pseudoannulata; assembly: GCA_032207245.1. Classification (NCBI taxonomy): domain Eukaryota; kingdom Metazoa; phylum Arthropoda; class Arachnida; order Araneae; family Lycosidae; genus Pardosa; species Pardosa pseudoannulata. The sequence continues at coordinate 83,012,379 of CM063502.1, read as the reverse complement.
ATATATATATATATATATATATATATATATAAATGTGTATATATATGTATATATATGTATGTATATATATGTATATATATATATATACATATTTGTATGCATATATATATATATATATATATATATATATATATATATTTATATTCATATATATATATATATATATATATATTATATATATGCATATACAAATACACAGATATATTTCAGGGCGGATATGAATGCGCACTCACACGCACACACACACTTTACTAGTAATATTGGTCGAAAGGAGTCCCTTTCAGTTTTCTTATGTTCGAAAAGAGGTATAACAGTTCTCATAAATATTCTCTGAATTTCTAATGTTTAACAAATCACATTTTACTTTAGTGACGATAACAATGATACGAGGCAATCCAATCCTTTCCGAGATGATTGAATTCTTTGGCGCCCCGCGGCTTCTCAATAGAATTCCTTTTACCGTCATTAACAAAGTCTTTTTTCGCACCCTAGTAGGCCCGTGTTGCTTTTCAGCAGACGTGTTTCGATAGCATTTCGGAAACGGAAGGTTGGGTATTTCCTATCGGCTGTTTTGTTCCATCTGCGTAACAATCGATGATTGCCGGAGATCGAACCGCATACATAAGGCAACCTGTTCTTTTGAATAGGGAGGGGGATGGAAATCCATTATCCGTTCCCAAAATCCCTACGCCAGGGAAGAAACGCACGGACGGACATTATGCAAACGAAGTCTCCCAAATGCGTATTTCATGGCTAACAGCGGGTTGCCTACCGATAATCGTATCTGAGCGCATTAGCCGCTTCGACAATATTTTTTAGTTTCGGATATCCAGAGAATCTGTCGATTCGGGTTTAAAGTTGGAGCAGGTATTTTTTTTTTTTCGGGAGGAATCTCTATAGTTCAATCTATGCAGCTGCGGAGACAGAATCTATACAGCCGAAGGATCAATGAAATTCTTCTCCCTTTAGATCTGGACTGAATGCGAAACCGCTTACGGAGTTGGTTTTTTACCGCTTGTATCGGTCGATGCGGATCCCTAAGGCTTAATCCAAATTAATAACGATGTTTATTAGATGATTTTTGCAGGTTATTTATACGCATATTTTATGCAAGAATAATACGGTTAGGATGATAGTATTATATGATTAGATAAGGTCAAATAATGTATTAGTTGTCAAAATACATTTACCACAGTGCACTGGTGAGATAACAGAATTGATAGCTGGTACGGAAAGCACTTAAATAAATTGAGATGGTTCTGACTGAATATAATATAAAAAAAAATCTTCATATTACATAAAACTCCATATTTTTAACTAAACAAAATTTCTCAATTAAAACACTACATTGATGTAAATTACATGTTTTTTCTCCTATTTTTACAGCGAAAACTACTTCATTATTTTCCTTTTTTAATAAAACATAAAAACAAAATACAGAAACAAATATTTTTAAGCTAAATATCAAATAAGTTTTTTCCAAAAACTGCATTACAATATTTGGATGTGCCTAGGTACTCTAAAAACATTTTATTGCATTTAAGACCATAAAGTATTTTTTACTACTATGTTGATTATATGATTTGATAAGGTTAAATAATGCATCAGTTGTCAAAATATATTTATCACAATGCCACTGGTGAGATCACAGAATTGATATCTAGTTTGGGAAGCATTTGATTAAACTGATGTGCTTCTGACTAAATATAATATAAAAATCTTAAACTTATAAGAACCCCCATATTTTTAACTAAACAAATTTTCTCAATTAAAATATTACATTGATGTAAATTACACGTTTTTCTCCTATTTTTACAGCGAAAACTCCTTTATTATTTTCCTTTTTTAATTAAACATAGGAACAAAATACAGAAAAAAATATTTTTAAACTAAACATCAAATAAGTTTTTCCCACAAACTGTATTACAACACTTGGATGTGCATAGGTACTCTAAAAATATTTTATTGCATTTAGGACCATAAAGTATTTTTTACTACTATGATGATTATATGATTTGATAAGGTTAAATAATGCATCAGTTGTCAAAATCTATTTATCACAATGCCACTGGTGAGATCACGGAATTGATAGCTGATTTGTCAAGCACTTAATTAAACTGAGATGGTTCTGACTAAATGTAATATAAAAATCTTAAACTTATAAGAATCTCCACATTTTTAACTAAACAAAATTTCTCAACTAAAATAATACATTGATGTAAATTACATGTTTTTTCTCCTATTTTTACAGCGAAAACTACTTCATTATTTTTCTTTTTTAATAAAACATAAATACAAAATACAGAAACAAATATTTTTAAGCTAAATATCAAATAAGTTTTTTCCACAAACTGTATTACAATACTTGGATGTGCTTAGGTACTCTAAAAATATTTTATTGCATTTAGAACCATAAAGTATTTTTTTACTACTTATAAAAATGTATTTACTTTTAAGTGAAATAAATTTTATTTCATTTTATTGAGTACAAAATTTAATAAAATGAACTGAATTTAAAATTTGAAATTCTAAATAGATGGCGCAAGTTTTTTTTACAAATTTTATGAATTAAAAAATAATGTTATTTATACTAGAAATAAATTTTACTCATTCATTGAAATAATGTCATAGAAATATGTATATAAAAATTCCTGTCTTACAGGAGGATGGATTTTTTTACAAGTGTACCTAATTTCTGAAAAAGCATAGTTAAAAAAAATCTAACTATAAAAATGACTAGGTTTGTTTACATTGTAATATCCTCACTATCTGGGTTTAAGTTTCAAGTGTTATAAAAACTAAACATTTTTAACATTGGCAAAAAATCTGCTATTTTTTAAAATAAAAATTGAAAAATGAAATTTTCAAAGGTAGAAAACGCCCCATCTTCATTAAAAAATAAAGGTGTGAATTAAGTTGTTGTTAAAATAAATAAAACAGTAGCATTCTTCGTCATAGATGGATTGCTTATAACAACAAAAAATTGCTCTAGCTGCCAAGTGAGAAAGTACTTAAAAGTTATAAATCCTTATTTAATTATTCAACTCTCACGAACTAATGTTTCGGTTATGAAAATATAAATATTTTAAATTTTTAATTTGCTTGATTTTTCGGTATTTATTTTCAAATTTATTTAAAAAAAAAACTTTAAGTTCTTTATAAGTGTAATTTTTTCATATATAATGTAACTTTAAAGGCTGTATCTAGATTCCATTTAATTAATTTTTTTTTTCTTATTGGCAGCCCATACTTTATTTTTTCCTTTAATCGTCAGATTATGTTTTATTTTTTGCTTATTTTTCAACGAGACTCTGTTTTTGAATCTTCATCTAAACATAATGAGGCTGAAATTAAATAAATTTAACTCCTTGAATTATTAAATATAACAACTTTTTGCTGGTCTGAATGCAAAAAGAATATTTTAATATAAATAATATTATGGTTAAATAATTAATTATTATCAAAACGTATAATTAATTTATATCCAATATCAACTTTAGATGTTTTTTCAAAACAAATATCCTTTATTTTATGAATAGCTAAAACACTCCATACTTATTTTCTAAATGTCTCTTCTATAAAAATGTTCACCTTTTTATAATGATTGCAAAAAGAAGATTCGCAATCATTCTAAACAGGTGCAATTTACTTAAATCACATTTAATAAATATTACTAAAAATTAATATTTTCAAAATACGTAGTATGCCAATTCGGCACTTAACAGAACAATTAAAGCCATTTTGTACAGAAAAATATTTAAAAGAAAAGGATTTGTGAATATTTTTACGATTCCTATTTCCTTTAAATATTTTCAGTGAATTCTTACAGTAAAAATTAAGTTTTGTTCAAAGATCTAAAAACTGTTTAATGTATGGAACAGCCATAATATACGAAAAAAGAGTGCGTATGGTGCCTTTTTTTTTAATGAAACTTACTAAAAAGTTTATAATTAACCCTCTGGCTGCTCATCCCGCGATTTTCACGGGCGATTCAAATGTAGCAAAATTTGCCCATCCCGCGATTTTCGCGGGCATGCGTTTTTCTTCCTTTATAAAGGAGCACATCCCGCCTTTTCACTGTTTAACCAGTGAAATAAATTATATACAGTATTAGACGTTTAATTATGTAATAAATAGAATAATATGACGAGAACTATACTTATATTAAATAATAGAATTACAGATTTATGTTATAAACAGAAATTAACAGTAATTCAATTGAAATTTATTAAAAAATAAATGTTGTATGAGATAACATCTGAATTTAGTTTTTCTGACAGCTTAGTTTTTCATAATACAAATCAATATAAAAAATCATTTTTAGAAAAAAATGCGTATTTCAATTCTGCAATATATATATATATATATATATATATATATATATATATATATATATATATATATATATATATATATATATATATATATATATATATATATAACATATATATATATATATATATATATATATATATATATATACATACATACATACATACATACATATGCATATATATATATATATATATATATATATACATATATCTATCTATCTATCTATCTATCTATCTATATATATATACATACATACATATGTATGTATATATATATATATATATATATATATATATATATATATATTTATATATATATATATATATATATATATATATATATATATATATATATATATATATATATATATATATATATATATATATATATATATATATATATATATATATATATATATATATATATATATATATATATATATATATATATATATATATATATATATATATATATATATATATATATATATATATATATATATATATATATAGACTAAAATAGGAAAGAAAAAATACGCAATTTTGGAAGAGGTTCCGGTTTACAAATTGAGCAGTCAGAGGGTTAATACCTTTAAAAATTTAATATATTACCTGGAAATTTTAACATCTTATAAATATATTGCTAATGTTATATTCGATTTTCAAGCAGACTAATTAAACATAAATGAATTAGTTTTGAAAGTAGTCTGCTTTTATAAGGAGTACTATTTTTATGTATACAGATTTTAGGTCAACTTCAAGATCTTACTTATTAAAATACATTTATTGAAAGTTATATCTACATAAAATGAAAAAGTATAGACGGATAAATATACTTTGTAACTTCACTCTTACTCGCCGAACGATGGCCGATTGGTTAGGGTGCTGGCCTTCGGGACTGGAGTTCGTGGGTTCGAGTCCCACTGTGGAATGGATGTACATAGCCGTTCGGAATCGGCTTTAAGCTGTAGGCCCCGGTCTCATTAGCCCTCGTGTTGCAAAAGAGTACACCGTAGCACTCCAAACCAAACCAAACCATCATTCTTACTCGGTATCCCTTCTGCGATGTGATTTTCAGCCACAATATATTTAGATTGATTCCACTTATAGGAAACACCCCTTCTAAGAAAACAGTTTTACCATGTGTCATTGCCATAATATAAGATAAAAGAAGGCGTATGATTTCTTTTTTAATGAAACTAATTAAAAATTTTATAATTAATAGCTTTTAAAAATTTAATATATTACCTGGAAATTTTAACATAAAATACATATAAATATATTGCTAATGTTATATTCGATTTTCAAGCAGACTAATTAAACATAAAATAAATTAGTTTTGAAAGTAGTCTGCTCTTATAAAGAAAATTATTTTTATGTATACAGATTTTACATGTGCTTCAAAATCTTACTTATTAAAATACATTTATTGAAAGTTATATCTACATAAAATGAAAAAGTATAGACTGATAAATATACTTTGTATCTTCATTCTTACTGGATATCCCTTCTCCGATGTGCTTTTCAGCCACAATATCTTTAGATTGATCCCACTTACAGGAAACACCACTTCTAAGAAAACAGTTTTACCATGTGTCATTGATTCGAGACATTACCACGTGATCGATGGAGTTGCGTGGGAGATTTCTTAGGATCTCCCAGGTGGTTTTATCATTTGAGACCACAACGTTTGCTGTGAAGACAAACCTAACAGCAGAATGTTGAGAAGCGCTCTGTACATGTCACTGGCAAAGAAATCAAATCTCAAAAGATTACACAACACTTTGCTTCAAAAGCAGTATCGAGAGATTTTAGTAACAGGAATTCAAGAAGCTACGGAATTAAATTGGGGATGGAAAATGTCGTATATGTATGCTCATGTCATATGAATGCTGTAATAGACGCCATCAATTCGGTTGCCATTATTCTCATGTGTCTTTAGGCAGTAATGAACTGACAAGGAGGGGGGAGGTAATCAGAAGGAATCTAGACAGATATTTGGGATGCATATCGGCTTTATATCAGGAGTATATCGATTAACATTTGAAATGAAATTGAATATATTTCAATAAACTATTTGAATTTGGAAAACATTAATTTTCTTCCTTTGGTTAAAAATATCATTTATTATTTTACAAAGTGTTTAAAGTAATAACATTATCCCAACTGTTGCACTTTAGACTGACTATGAATAATTATGTATCTTCACGAATATTCTTTTGTTTTAATAAATGTCTATCAAACAGTAAATAAAAAGTATGACAACCTGTTTGATAGCAGGTTTCTTTTTGTTAGATCATTTATGATGTAAATTGAAACTAAACTGAAAAAAGATATTTTTAAAGAATATGTTATATAATTATACCCGGGCTGCGACAATTCTTTTCACGATGGTCGTTATGTTAGTTTAATTAACAGTTCTTATTTGGAGAAAATTAATTAGGATTAAATAACTGAATTTTCCTAATTTTTCTTTACATCTAAAATGATGCCCAACCTGCTATCTTTAAGGTCTGTCAAGAGGTTCTTATATAACCATTATGTTGAGGAGATGCCTCATAGGGTGCAAAGCTTAATGGGAATGAAGTTTGGAGTAGTCTGCCATCATACCTTTTGGGGATGCAAAGGCAGATGCCGAGTGCAATTTAATAAACACGTTTTTTAAAAACTTCTGATCCCAGACCTGATCTGTAAAGGAAACTTATCCTCTACAGCACCTATCGTCGAAATATTTCAAATGTCTCAAAATATTTCAGATAAAACAGGATCATATCCAACCAGCGGAAATTGTCCTGAAACCAAGCTAACTCCAGATCATATCTTTGACTACCCAGCAATTGTTGCTTTCTTCTTTCAGCTTGGCCACTACTCAAGAGATCATTTGCAACCTTCAAGCACTTGAGCTTGATGCTGTTTATAATCCGAACATTTCGAACAGTCTAATTCTCATACATATCCTTAAACAAAATAATAACAACAGGTGACGATACCAAATGATGCGAAATGGTACATAAAATTTCTCTATGGCAGAATATAACTTTAACTTGGCTATTTAATGTTTACCTCTCCTTTTCTATTGACATTATAATCTGTCTCTGATTATCAACCCCTAATAAATGTGTTTAAATACAGTATATTCCAATTCAATGTATTTGAACACTTTTATCAAAGTCTGATAAATAGTAATCGATAATTGATAGTTGTCTTTAATTAGATAGCTGATAATTAGTAATTGAAAATTGATAATTTATAACTAACGGTCAATAAACGTAGACTATTCCACTGTAAATCGAATTCTTGATCTCGTCCCAACTATATAATTATTTATATTTGTACTTTAATAGTTAAAATCAGATGTGTATATATATATATATATATATATATATATATATATATATATATATATATATATATATATATATATATAACTAATTCTATCTTAAAGGAAATACTTTTCTGTGGTTCTTTTACTGGGAAATTTTAAGGCTAGAAATCGCAGTGGACTTTTTTTTTTGCTTCTGACATTGTTTAACTTCTAGGAATGATCAGCTATGGTCTATTCCCGGATATAATGCTATATATGCCCGAAACGCATTACTATTTCTCATGTTGTCAGTGGTGTATCCGCACTTCGTTTACTTCCTTTGATTATTAGTATGATATTTCGACGGCCATCACAACTGTGAGGTTATGTCATCACATACTAAAGGAAGAGCAATCAAGTTTCTCATAAAAACTTTTGTTGCAATATTATAATTATATTCTGTCTACATTTTATTCTATTTCATGCTAACAGATGAAAATGTTTTAACTCAAATTCATGGTTCTTGAATTCAGTTAAAATGTCTCTATAATCTTTCTTTAGAGTAAGAGATGTAAGCACATATTTTGAAGGCTGCAGGAAAGTAACAAATATGTATATGAATAAAACATAATTGAAAAAATATATAAAGATTAAAACACTATTAAGTTTTCATAAGTTATCAGAGTAAGTCGGGATGGAGTCATTAATAGTAATATGGTTAATGCTAAAAGAAATAAAGAAAATCGATCTTAATAGGGAGACATTAATATTAGTAGCCATCATCTGCATACAAAGTTTATAGCGTGTGATCATGCTTTCCATGATGTAATCAACAACCGTAGAGTTACTATTCCTTCTCTAGAGCAGCTCCTAAATGGGGCTGGAATACTCATACTAACAGAATAGCCGAGGGCATCTCAAAGATTTTCAATGGGATTAAGGTTGAGTAAGTACTCTGGTCAATCCATATGCGTTATTCTCTCACTCTCCTGGTAATAGTCTACAATGACAGCTCATAGGGACGTGCCTTATCACCCATTAAAACGAAAGCAGAATCAACAGCTAATAATAATAAAATCGTTTAATTTAACACTATTTTATTTTCAGGCTCTATATTATTCTATATATACAGCTACCAGACGACCAATTTAACTTGTTAAATTGCAGATGCATAGTTTTTGTAGACACATTTTTATATATCGATGTATCTCTGTATTCTAAGTGTATCAATGAATCCAGGAAAATACACCGTTTTTCTTTTGAACATTATTTCTCTCTTTACTACTAATTTTTAAAAGTTGTTTCCCTTTAACAGGTAAGCTACATTTGAAAATGAAGTTTTTTATATTACTTTAGATTGTAGAATGGTGTGTTAGAAACATTTTAAATTACACCCCATTAAAAAATCGAATTAATATTTAAGTTATAATTCAATTAGTAGACTAAATAGAATGAAGAAATTTAGACTGCCGGTTTGAATGACAAAATACATTGACACCGTTCAGATTCTTCTAGAATATTAGAATAGCCCACAAAATTTAAAAGTATGATGGAAAAAGCATAGACAAAATTTTTTATGAAGAAAAGTGGGATATATTATGGAGAATGTATTTTATAATACAAATTTATATTTGCCTTACTTTTCAAACTAATTATGGCATTGTATACTATGAAATTAAAACATTAAACATCATTTTAAATAAATTCATCAAATTAAATAAGTTACTGAATGGATTAGCTTGTAAACAAATTATTCATTGCAGTAATATAAGAATTTCGGGGATTTACACTTACTTATTATAAAAATAAATAAAAAGCCTAAAATAGCCTACCGGTTGATAACAAGCTGTTAGACTTGGTAAGCGTAGTACTCCTAAGAAAAGTTAAAATTAAATTTACTTAATCTTATAATCTAAATGAATTTTTTTTATATTCATCTCAATTCAAAAAGTATTTTAGTATACCATTGTTAGGTAAAAGTGACCTTATAAAGAGTTAATATATATTGCAAAAATACAGTTTAGAACCCTCATGTTTAAAATAATATTATAATCATAAGTCTAAACATTTCCCCGTACATTTTGGTCGTTGAAAGATATTTGAACAAGTGGGACCAATTGCCACAGGAATTCCCTAACTGTCTTATTACAAGTATGAAATCACACTATTCCCCAACCACTGTTTATACCTTCCGACTCTAACGAATGTTATGCACGATTTGTGTTATAACTGTAAAAAAGTTATTTGTTATGTATTATATTAATGAATGCACACATAAAATTAATATTTCCTTAAATTAATATTTCCTTAAAAACCTCCTCTCTCCCATTTTAATACCTTAAAATCTTTTCCTAGCCTCTAAATGTCTTAATCAAAGGAGCGTCCTCGACTTAAAATTCTTTTGATACATTTTGCAAAGCTTTTTGTCCTATAGATGTAAATTTTCTGTCTATTCAACACGTTTTCCAGCTGTCGCTGCCAAATAGATCCAGGTTTTTTTCTGATCTTAACACTTAAACTCGCTAAGTTTCTTGTCCCTTAGGAAAATTCTTCCTGTCTTCGCTCTTAGGTGCACCTCTGTTCCAGCAGAGTGATTTTTGTGTCTTTTCTCTTGTCTGTCATTGACTAGTAAAGATGTCCACATTAGCAGCTCTAAATAAAGTTTTAATTAGACTTGTTCCGTTCTCTTTGAATGGCCCGACTGCATCTTTATTACTCCTACTGATTAGCTTTCTCCTTGTGCATCAGTTTTATAATTATTGGATAAACACAGCCTATAATAGAACCAGGTGGTCTAAACCCCGTAATTGAAACGGTGCGTCGTCGCCGGCTCCGAACCGTCTGGCCATTGTAACCTGTTGAATGGACCTTTACTGTGTACATAATTGAGTGCACCTTGCCGCCCATTAGCGGTTACAAAAAGGCCATTAAGTTGGTTAAGTTAATGAATCTGAGAATTGCTACATCTGGAACCAGGACAGCTGATCGAAGACTTGGGAGTGACCGCAAGATTGCGTCACCCTGGCTCGGGAAGCTTCTCGAAGAACCGAGAAGCGAAGAAGTGTGGAGTATAAATGAACAGGACCGGACTAGAACGGGGGCTTTTTGCTTTGTTTCTTCTCTCGAGGCTTCTACCTGCTAGAGCCTGGTCGATCGAGGACCGCTCATATCTCCGTGTCTGGAGTTTGTTTTTTTTAGAGACCGCCAGCGTCTCCGTTGCTAGATAGTCGAACATTCGACTTGGGAGTTCCTTCCCCGTTATTGCTGATTGATAGTTAACTTCTTGCATAGAAGTAGTCAGCCGAGAGTGACTTTGCACTCTAATTTTGGATCGACTTGCATCCTGTGTTTTCTTCACGAATCCCAGCGTGATACGCACTCGGAACCTCCGAACCTGCTGTGAAAGCCAACCGCGCTAATCGACTGACGGAGTGATCGAGTCAACATTAGTCCCGGCACGAATTAGTTTCCAGTTATTGTGTTTTAAAGCCCTAGCCATACTGTTCCGGTATCCCACGCATCCTTGTATGTGCATATTATCTCTGTACGAGATCCTGAATGTTATCGTTTATTGAATTTGTACATATCTGTACATAGTTTATTCTAGTGAATAAAATATTTAGTCAAGAATACCTTAATTTCTAGCCTGTGTCATTGAAGGCCTCGCCTACCTATTTTCCAGTACGTTACAGTATGTATATGATATGTATATGAAAGTTTTTTTTTGTGACAGGAGAAAAGAGTATGAGTATAGAAAAGTATACAGTGTAAAACATTTCATAACTATCTTATTTATGGAATATCCAATTTAATTTAATCTCACTATATTTTCAAGCTGTATATTGCAACGTATTTCCTATTCCAAGACCATAGAATTACGTATTACTTTACTAGTTTTAATAGATTTTTCTGTATTACAGTAATTAATTGTTAGCTACTGGAAATCTATAAAGACATTTTTAGATATCAATGTATCTAGATAGTTTATTCATAAATGAGAGAAAATAGACAATTTTTCTTTTCAAACCGATTTCTTTCTTTGCTTATCTTCTTTACTTGGGGTTTAAAAGCTATTACCCTTTAAAATAACTTTAAGGCAAAGATTTAACTCTGAGTCAACGCAACAAATTTTGCGACGATCTATCATTGATTTTTCTGTCTTCATTCGAGGAGTATGGGAGATTTCTTCATATCTTGCAGATGGCACCATCACGGAATACATTAACACTGCTTAGCAATAGAATCACAGTTCTCCTATTATCACGAATATTTGGTTTACGTCATTTGAACGGATGCAACAGTTGAACAGATGCGGAGATCTCTTCAGTGATGAAAATGACGGAGCAGTGTAAAACACGCTTGTCAAATGAAATAAAGATTTGGAATGTGTGGTAAATTGTCCTGTTTCTATTTTGTTCATAAGCGAAATATTATAGATATTATATAAGAAAGATAATGAATCTAAAGGTAAAAGACAACTAAGATAAAAGAAGAAAAGACTAGGGTAAAATACAGCAAAGAAGTTGTTAGAAAAGAATAGGTGTAATTAATTAAAATAGTTATTAACTTCGCTATAATAACTTTAATGAAATATGATTTGTTTTGAGATAATTTTATTGCTTAAATAAAATAGATACTATGTTTGTGTAGATACTATGTCTATGTTTATAAAGTGTTTTATAAAGTTCCATACGTGAAGAAGGAATTTTTTAAAAAAGGATTCATTCATACAACCTGTATGAGTGTGCGTACGTCTGTGTGTATTTTTAGTTGTGAGGCACAACGAGTCATTATTGAAACTTCAAAGAAGAATTTTATAATAAAGTTATAGATCGGAAACTTACTTAAAAATCTCATATTTAATTTAATGTTACTTTATTTTCAGGCTTTATATGGATCCGTATTACGACATTCTACAGGAGCGAATTAGCTTATATTTTACTCATAAACATATATTTCTGTTTTAAAATGACTAATTCTAAACCATTGAAAATTGCAAAGGCAATTTCAAATATAGATGTAGCTTTGCAATACTTATCTATAAACTAGCATATAGCCCGTCATATGACGGTATCAGTAAAATTTTTAATTTTCCAGAATTGTAAAGTACCCTATGAGGCAGGTAAAAAAATGGTTTGTTTTTTGGCTGAGAATTATCTTGCAACAAAAAATAATCGATGATTAAATTAAAAGTTATCACATATGTACCTAATCTATTATTTAAGACAAATATAAAAGAAAATTATTTATTTTATATCTAAGCTCATTGATAAAACGTATGAAAATAATGCAGACGATATTTAAATAATTTAAAATAAGAAATAATTGAATGAGATGATTAAGGGAATGACGTCATAATGATAGAAGAAAATGTTATTTTTACCTATTTATTACGTGATAAATTGATGAATTTAATCGCCTGCTCTTAACCGGGGAAAATAGGGCTTAAAATAATGGCATTAAACGTTCGAAAAGGGGGGGAGTTGGGATTTTGAATGTTTTAAAGATGGCAGTATTTTCCAATGTGATACCAAGCATATTTATACCCATTTGTTTTAGAATCGGATCGATAGTTTAGGAGGAGATAAACTTTATTCGCTTTGAATTTGCTAACCTAACTCATCAAGAATCCAATATGGATGCCTCTATCCATTTTAGGTCCAAGCGCTTGATAAATTCGAGCACAGACGGACAGATAACTTAGGCTATTATTATATAGGGAATAAACTGCTTTTCATTTAATCCCGATTTTGTTGTTTACATAGAGCGTTCAAAATTTGTTACTGATTAAAAATAGCTTTAAAGCAAATAAATAACTGTAAGACGTTGCAGAAAATAATATTATGATCTATCCTTGATTCTGCAGACTTCATTGGAGCAGTGTGAGGCGTTTTCTTATTATCTCCCTTATGACACCATCCCGAAAGACATCATTATCGTCTTGAATCAGAACCTCAGCTTGTTGATCATCAGGAATATAGTGTCTACGTCACCAAAATGTGAATTCGTACGTTTTTACATCTAAGCTACCAACGTACATGCTAAAGTTTAAAGAAGTAGTATATGAACAGTTCACATCGTGGATAGGAAGCAATCTTTTTAATGTTTTTTAAACTTTTAGCATACAAATAAAACGGAAAAACCAGAATCAATGCAGGAGTGAAGGAACTGTGTAATCTGTTGAATAATCTGAGCAAAGTACAGCACACGGCTTCCACCATAAGCGACTATTGACAATTTAGATTCGACAAAGTCTACAATGACGTATGAAATGTATGTCAACGGGTTGATGGAAGTTAATGTTTTATCAAGATGCAATATGCACTTTGGCACTCAGGCCAATGAAGACCTTAAGCAAGGTTTTACTTCTTAAATGCTTTATTTAATTTTATCTTTTTAAATAATTTTTAAAAATTTTAAAAATTAGTTTATAATTTTATTTCCAGACAATATACAGATCTGCTTTTCCTCACCCAAGGCAATAACAATAACTTGTAACTAGTGTAACTTGCAACTAAGTAACTAGTGAAAGACGGATTTTTCTGCTTAAAAATAAATAACCATAACCTATCGAAAACTGTAAATAAATTTTAAATATCGATATATCACTATCTTTATATTAATAAATCACCCAATATAGACCATTTTTCTTTTGATCCCGATTTCGTTGTTTACCCCCAACGTTGTTACTGTTTAAAAATAACTTTAAAGCAGAGCACTAAGTCTAAGTTGATGCAGAAAATAATGTATGTTACGATGTGTCATTGATTCTGCTACCTTCGTAGGAGTACTTTGGGAGTTTTCTTATAACTCCCACATAGCACCATCACGAAAGACATCAACGTTGCTTTGGATCAAAATCTCAGATCGCTGATCATTGCGAATATCTGGTCAGCGTCAATAGACTGCGAACTTGGTTGGAACAGTTGAATACATCCTGAGAATTTTGGAGAGTGGCAATAGAAGGAACAGCATGAAAGATATCTCTGAAATTAAATGAAGAGTTGGGAGTTGTCATAAAGTGACATACTTCCCTTTTAATTCTCATTTTAAACATTCTAGGTTTTACGTGAGGAAATGATAATTAGAAAATTATTTAGGTAGAATCAATGATAACCAAGAAGTCGTTAGATAAATGCTGGGATAGCTAATTAAATTATTAATAAATCATAATAGTTTGATGGGATGCAATTTTTTTGTGTTAATTTTTTAAGGTTTGAAATAACTAGATTATGTTTAAGTACGTTGTTAAGATTAATATATTAACTGACGATTTCTCTTAAAGCCTTTTCTTTTCGCTCTATGTTTTTCACACACGTACATACATAAATAAATATCCATATGTAATGTGTTTATATATGTGCGTTTATATTTGTCAGACAAAAGGTATTAATATAAAACTAATATAAAACAGGATTATAAATGTAACTATAAAACCTTTTTGAAAATTTTTTACTCCAACTTTTTTTTTAGTTTTATGTTGCGATATTTTCGCAACATAAGCTTTTATTGTGTTAGTTTTTTAAGGTTTGAAATGACTAGATTATGTTTACGTTGTTAAGATTAATATATTAACTGAGAATTTCTCATAAAGCCTTTTCTTTTCTCTCTATGGTTTTCGCACATGTACATACATAAATAAATATACATATGTAATATGTCCGTATTTGAATGAGTTTATATTTGCGAGACAAAAGGTGTTAATTTAAAAATAATATAAAACAGGATTATAAATGTAACTATAAAACCTTTTTGAAAATTTTTTACTCATTCAACTTTTTTTTTAGTTTTATGTTGCGATATTTTTAGGTAACATACAGATCTGTATTTCCGCATCCAAGGCAATAAAAATTATTCGTATATTACTGAAAAATGGACTTTTTTGTTTTATAATAAATAATTACAAGCTATCGAAAACTGTAAAGAGAATTAAAAATATCGATATATCTCCATCATATTTATTTGTGAATCAACCAATAAAGATCCCTTTTGATACCGATTGCTTTGTTTACATCCAGCGTTTAAAAGTTGTTCCTCTTAAAAATAACTTTAAAGCAAAGAGCTTAGTTTGAGTCGATATAACAAATAATGTTACGATCTATTATTGATTCTTCTGTCTTCGTTGGAGCAGTATGGGAGTTTTCTTATTATAACCCACATGCTACCATCACGAAAGACATCAAAGCTGCCTTGAATATCAGAATCTCAGATGGCTGATCATCACGAATATTTGTCTACGTCATCACTATGAGAACCTGGTTGCAACAGTTGAAGATATGCGGAGAGGGTTTGAGAGAGTGAAGAATAAAACTGATCCGTGAAATTAAATGGAAAGTTGGAAGAAGTCCTAAAGTGTCATTCTTCTCTATTAATTTACACTTAAACCATCTTGGGTGTTACATGAGATTAGTAATTAGAAAGTTACCCAGGAAAAACTTTGAATAAACTATAACCAAGAAGTTATTAGATAAATATTAGGTTACCTAATTAGTTAATAAATTATGAACAATAGTTTTGATGTGATAAGTTTTGTTCCCCGATTTTTTTAAAGTTTAAAATAACTGGATTATGCTATTTAAAATATATAGTATATTTTTAAAATCTGTTTCACTTTTTCTTTCTATCTCTCTCTCTCACTCACACACACACACACAGGAATACACACACAAAATACAAGTATATAATATGTACATTGAGTTTGTGTTGCAAAGATGTTATTCTAAAACTTTGACAACGGTATTATATATTTAATTCTAAAACCTTTCGAACCTACTGAGTCTGGTACTAAAATGCAGCGCCTTACATATTAGGCTATCGTTAGGCAAAGGTATAACATGCCCCGGAGAAAGATTTATAATTTCTTATACTTAGATAGTACTTTGAAATAACTTGGTAAGTTCAATATCTCTGAAATATAAAATGAATAAGAACTAAAAAGCAGAATACGTTAGCTTTAATTTAATCCTTTGACAGTTTCATTTTTTTCCAGAATTAGGTAAAAAAAATGTCACATTTTTTATTGCATTTTTTTTGTTTATTTTACATTTTTAAGTAAAGATATGTTATTAAAATTAACATTTCTAATATTTTTAAGCATTTATTGCAACTTTTTTTCTTTCTATGAAAGCATCATAGAACTGAAGTTTACTTTTAGTCTCATCGATATCCAAGTTAATTTTTGGAATTCCAGTGAAAGCAAATCTAGGAGGCGGATCCGAAGGATTATCACAATTAATTTTTAAAAAATTGTCTTGCTTGACTGATTCCATCTGTACTACTATCAGAGTCACTACTATCCAGGTCATCTAGTAAACTTTCGCTACTATCATTTACAGATAATTCAGTTTCTGATCCCGAGTCACAGTTTGAATCACAAGAAATTAACTCCCTACGCTGTGAATTATCCATTATTTAAAAGCAAAACTCTTACATCAATAAAATTATCAGGCGGTTAGTAAAATATAACCAGAAAGCTATACACTGAAAGATAACAATTCGTCTTCTGATACAAAACATGCGAAAAAACCAATCAGAGTAGAAAATACAATAAACTGCAAACTATCATTCACTGGCCATCTATCCGAATAATTTGTTACTAAAACTGGAAAAAAATACGGCCGAATCAGTGCAAGCGAAATAGAAATCAGATTGCCCGTACACCATACGGGCAAATCAGTAACGGCCCGAAAGCTGTGCCCGTACGGAGTACGAGCAAAACAGGGAAGAGATTAAGCACTCAATCAAAATACACACTAAGATTTAGTAATAGGTAGATTTAATTGATTGTAAAACCTTGTGAAAGACTAGATTTGACTGGAGATTTATAATAATTTTAACTATTAGTCTTATTCTTTTATAAAATGATTAAATAACTTAAATATTATTAATACGTCACTTGGGGCTCAGCAAGTTCCGTCCCCAATTACTTATTTATACTTATATACTCACACTTATTAAAGATAGTTAATGATTAAACACAGAGAAAGGATGATAAAATAATCACAAATAGAGAAAAATTCATTTGCTGTTTCGCATTTATCAGAGACTACTGCAGGGAATTCTAGTTGTGCAATACAATAACATTATTTCATGGTATTATAGGTTGTTGAGTTACTTCAATTTTTCTCAAATATTAGCTTGAATTTTTTTAATGTTTCTTTGCCATCTTTTTATGCATTTCGAAGTATTTGAAATATTTTTTATTTCAAGTTATTCTTTTTCTGTACGAGAAAATGTACAATGAAGTATTAGAATAGTCAGTTTTAGTCTAATTTTTATTTACTTAGGTGGAAATTCAAAATTTATGGGAAAGTGGCACAGTTTCTTTAAAACAAGGTATAATTGCATTTAAAGTTATTAATTTCCTGTTATTCAAAATCTGTTGATTAACATCTTAAATCTATAGTAAAATGCTAATATCAGGAGCCCTAATGTGAAAACGTCAAAGCTCTCACTATTACATTTTCCATTTATTAGTATTTGTAAATGAAAGTATTTATAAGCATTACTAAAACTAAAACACTTAAAGAGGAGTCGTATATACATGTTATTTGTTTGTAAGTATACAGTAATTAAATAAAAGTATAGACTTTTCTAATTTAATCTTGAATAAAAAAAATCTTTTTGCATTTTGCAAAGTGTAAACGAATCGAATAGTTTCTTTGTCATAAATTTCAGTGGCCAAACACCTCGCTGATTATTTATGCCATCTAATAAATCTTAAAACATTTAGCAGTTGACTTCTATAGTTACTGTGCTGAAAAATAAATATTGCGTAAGCTCAAGTAATAATTACTTGACTTCCAATAAGCATTTTCTCATGGCTACAAAGTTATAATTTTTGCTGTAAAATTATCTTCAACCTTTTTGCTACCTTTCAGTGCAAAGTGTTGTTCAAGTCGTTTGTAATGCTCATCAGTACCTAATAGCACAAATCCAAGTTTCTGAACCGTCAAGCGTTATTGATACTACCATTATACTGATTCATATCACTACGGTGCTGGGCCTATGGTTAGGGACCCCCTCTCTCCTAAGTATAACTATGTTAAAAGTAAATTGTACTTCTGATACTTTCCTGATACATTACAAGTCTGATACTTGCTATTGTGAGGGAGATTGCAGATATGGCTCCTCACCAGTTGAGGCTAGGATGCTTGACAGGATATTGAAGATGACTTTGGCTCCGCAACGCAGTGGCTTACTTGCGGGGCAACTAGGGTTGTAAAGGAAACTCACAGGCCTCGTTGACGACTTCTACAGCTGGCGGAGTTGATTTGGGTCCCTTGACCGCTAATATATTTAGACAAGAGAATATACTTTCTCTTCTCCACTTTCTGCGTTCTTTTTCGTCAGATTTCTCCTCCTTCTCCTTCAGCCCCTTCTTCAGCACTCTCACCTCTTCTTCTTCAGGCCCACTCTGATAGGACTCACTCCTTTTCCTCTCTTTTTTTAAGCCCTCTTCTTCTAGCTGCTTCTCATTTTATTACATTAAATACACTCCTCCTTCTAAACGTAAAAAACCGATAGGCATCCTTTGTCTACCTTATTTGCTGCCTCTTTACCGATCCTTCTCCTTGCCGTGGCTTATAAATCTTTCCCCAGTCTTATTCATCCCTGGTGCCCTTTTTGGAGATACTGTTCTTATCTCTGTCCAGCAATCTTAGACTCCTGAAGATTCATAAACCATCTCTTATCTTTTATCAGACCTCTTTGATCCTCACTTCTAAATTATTATTCACATGTATGAGGCTTTAATCAATATATATATCCGTTAAATTATCCACCAAACTTTCTTATATATATTTTTTGATATATTGAATCGCCTCATTACAGTCAGTTAAACCAATAATAGTATTATTTATTTTAGTTGCACATTTACAAACTAATAGGTTCACTTAAATAGTTTTCTTAATAAAAACACAGAATCTAGTAGTCTGATACTTTTAAGAAAAACCATTTCTAAATATATTATGAATTGAGGAATTCATGAATATGTACAAGAAAGTATCTGTCTTTCTTACATTTGTTTCAGCATTTTCATTTGCTTGGGGGAAATTGATTGTTTCCTTTTGAATGTTCAAAGTTTGACTCGCAAAACTGACTCCTAACAAATAATTTTGTGATTTATCATTGATTCCTCATTTTCGACGGAGATGCGTGGGAATTTTCTTCTGTTCTTCCAGGTGGAATTCACACGCAGGACATCAACGCTTGCTCTGAATATAATCTCAGTTCTCAGATCATCCCGAACGTCTGTCCCAAGTCAAGTACGAAGAAATCAAATCTCAATAGGCTGCGGATGCGAGACAACATTAGTCGAGGTGATGTCGACAGTTCTTGAGACGGAAATTTAAGGCACTATGAAACAACACGCTCAAATTAAATTAGAGTTTGAAAGATGTCATGAATTTCTGAGTCTCATCCGCTGTTAATTCAATTGCCCACTTTCTCTGGATTCATTATTTGAATGACGAATTCAGGACTTAATGTTGTTAATAGTTAGACAAAAGAGGACCTAGATATTTAGTGGGATAAATAAAAGTCAATTTACATGCAATACGGAGATTATAATAATGTGGGTGAATTTCATGACGTTTTATAAAAAATGCTGAGTTCTCATAGGTACGTCTACATGCAAGAACGTTTTGGAGAATGCTTGATGCAATAATATTTTTTATTTAAACAAGTTAAAATAGAAGTTTTGACTATATGTTTCTAATTAAAAGTCCTGTATGTAATCGAAAATGAATCCTGATATTTATGTTTCCTGAATTATAAAGACAATTCATCCTGCTTACGATAGAAATAAACAGCAAAATAAAGTGAAATATCAACTAGCATAACGGGTAAAATTTTAGCAAATAACATTAACAACAGCAAGAATACTCTGTATTACAGATTTGAAAGAGAGCTTTACGATTCTGTATCTAAAGAGATTGTACAGTTTCTTTTCATTTCATCAAAAATGATCCAAAGTTCTTAGCAGAATATGTTTAAAAGTAACAAGAATAACTGAAAAATAAGCTGCAGTTTTATCTTAGTTGCGCAGTGACAATGACGATAAAACTATTTTACTCTCTATAACGTACTTTACTAATTATATCTTCAGCAGTATGAGATCAACACGACACGGAGGAATTAGATTAAATTAAGAATTTTATGAACAAATTAAGAAGGGTATTTCAAACGTCTGACAAGAAATGGATAAATGGATTCATAGAGGACTGCTGACTAATTAAAAATTATTACGACCTGTATATTTGGGATTGTTTGACAATTTCTTAAAAATTTATTAAAATAAACCGTATTATAATTCAATCATTTTATTTACTAAAATGATGTTTGAGATGCATAAATATTCATAAGATTCATGAGAATCAAAAATTTTTAAAATAATATTTTAATACTGCATGATTATTAAGTAAACAGACGTACTTATACTGTTATGTAGATTACATGACTCCTTTTACAGTGTTCCCATTTAAGTTCTGGCTAAGGATATTTCTGACTCGAGGCTGATTAAGGCTGGTTGAGACCCTTAAAAAGGGGAGAAGCAAAGAAATAAAAATGCATATTGGTCATATTTTAAAATAAATAATATTTTGTGCTATTTATAATTTAAACTAACAAATACTTCAATGTAATGTAAATGTACAGAATTTTGCTTGAAATTAAAATCTGAAAATATTTAAATATTTTTTTTTTGCATTTTAAAGTTGCAGACTTATTAATTATATCTTCACAATCAATATTAAGTAAATCAACATCTAAATATAAAATAGCAATGCTATTATAATAGTTTTTTCTGAAATTGTGTTTAATGTATTTTTCACCTTTTTCGAATAAGAAAATAAGCGTTTCATCAATGCGTTTAAAACTGGTGTAGTTAACAACTTTTTCAAAATTATTTCACTTTTAGAAATGTTGTCTTCAATTAACACGTCTTTGTACATATTAGTAATTGATTACTTGCTTTCTAAATCTAAATTGTTCCAACTCATATTTCAAACTATTTGAATGAATATCATACAATCATTGTCAATCAATGTCTTCGTCATTAAGAATTGAGTGTTCCGAAGAATGACCGAATGGGTAGGGTGCTGCTCTGTGGTGCCGGAGTTCTGTCCATTGTAAATCCCATCACTGGTATGAATGCTTGTAGCCGTTCGGAAGTGGTTTTAAGCAATATGTTACGGTCTCATTAACCCTAGGGTAGGAAAACAGTACACCGTATCATAGAGATTTTTTCATCTATATATATTAAACTTAGGAATCTCTTCTGAATTACTAATATGATTGTAATTCAGAATTACTTCTGAATTACAATGAACTGATGGCAGTAATTATTGCCTGACTAAATTTAATGTTATTTATAATAAATCAATGGAACCCTGTTCTATAATTTCTTTCCGTTTCAAAGTTTTAAAGTACTTTTGATATGCAACTTTATGATTGTCTTTCTGAAATTAATGTTTTTGTAGCGACCTTTTCAGAGGTTTTATTAAAATAAAATTTGGATTTAAATATATTATGTTTTTAACAGTTTTTTTAATGTTTTTTTAAGATAAGCAAAGGTGATTTTGTGTTAAATAAAAACGAGCTGTGTTTTTTCTTTCTAATTAATTTGTACTTTTTACAACAGTGATTCACACTTTTAATATTTAGTTTTTTAATTATTGTCTTACTTTTTGCTGTTTTTATATTAGGTCATGTTATTTTACCATAAATCTTTTTTAAACTCTCTTGAAATTTTCATGTGCTTTTGAACATCAGTTCGTAATGCTCTTTGAACGATATAACATCTTCTGGTAAAACTTATTAAGTACTGTTCAGCTTCCCTGGATCCCTCTGGCCATTACTTGGTTGGGTAATAGTTGGGATATTTTCTCACGCTATGGCTCTTTGAACTGTTAAAGGCATTTTGACTGATGTTGACTGAAAATGTAGGTATTTGCACTCGAAACCAACAAAACCATTTAACCTCGTTAATGTATTTGTATATGGTATGGGCTAACTGATTACCATTGTATTTGGATTGTGGTTATTGATGAAAATGAGGAAATATAGATATGCTTTAAGGCTTAGATGATGATTGAAAATTTATGCGTAATTATAATATTACATTAGAAAATGCGTAAAGTTGGAGTTTTAAGTGCCCGCGACCGATGCTCCTATTGTTAAATCCGAATCTGTTCTGAACGTACTGCACATTTACCTTATGGAGATGTTTAATTATACTTTTTTACAGTATCATAAGGTGTATTTTACAGGGTGTTTCATATTGAATGGGAAAAATAGAAAACATAACTGTGAACGTTGTAATTAATATATTTAGAAAATTCAAATTTACCTCAAAACTACATTTATTCAAGTTTCTACAGGTGTTTAATATGTGCCCCTCCGGTGACACGACAAATATTTACAAGGTAATCAAGCTCATGCCACACTCGTGATAGCATATCCCCTGTGATGGAGCTCTTGCATATGCAGCTGGTATCCTGGAACTGCTTCACCCATCTGCTTATGTTATGCCAATGCGATGGTTCTTTAGGAAATTTCGTGAGAAAATGTCTTTGCACAACAGTTACCGAGGAGGTTTTGGCATATTCGAAAACGCAGTACTCTTTCTTCTGTATGGACGACATTTTGTTTAACAGCGCCTCAAGCGGCGACTTCGTCATTCGATAATTTTTCCTTGTTGCCAAATAAAACTTGTATAATTGTAGTTGCAGAATAAATTTGTTTCGGCTGAATAAATCCGTTACGGCAGTCACACTGTGCTATTCTTTTTGTCCTATTCAATATAAAACACTCTGTATTTAGTTTTAAAAGTTAACCATCAGAAAAACTTTTAAATATTATTTTTAAATATCATTATTAAGTTTTTTAATTTACAAATTTTATTTCAGTGTACATCAGCATTTAAGGAACCTCTGAGTAACATCTGAGTTTTTATTGAAGATGATAAGATCACCTTCATAAATAAAAAAATATCATCAAAATCAACGTAAAGATACGTAATTGAAAGTTTAATAATTTCATTTAACTTAAACCAATATTAAATTATAGAATTTCAAACATTTGTCTAGTAGGTGCCACTCATCAGTGAAGGTTTTCGCAAATGAAATTTAACCTTAAATAAATCACCTGCTTTTCATATTCTTGAATTATTTTAATTTAGAGAATGCTTTATCTTTCTTTCTTTAAAGTCCTAAAAAAAGCGGATCACCCGCACTTATCTTAATATTTCATATTTGTTTCATTTCATATTAAAATATTAAATCAGTTTATATTAGTAATTCAATAATGTCTTGAGGAGAAGGCAATAAACTATTGTGATCTATGCAGTAACGTGACACGTCTTAATAAACCTGTCAGAAAGATACTGCTGCCGAGAGAAAAGTTATTGAGTTATTCTATTGATGAGTGAGAGTTAAAGAAAGATGTAAGTTTTTCTATTTCATTTTAAGGTAATTACTTTCTAATATCCTTCATTTAGCCAGATAGAAACCACAGAATTATTTTAGAATATTAATTGAAGTGATGATGTTAGAGGGGGATAAAAATGCAATGTGGTGTTATATTTCCATCCATGTATATTCTCTAGAAATATGTGAGTTTTCCTTTCATTTGAAACGTACATGTATATACTGTATATACTGTACATACAGTGGACTCCGCTTAATGTGATCAGTTTGGGACACCGTGATTTTGATAAAAATAACTGATTGATAACAATAAACGATATGCAAAAATTAGATAAATTTACCCCCCCCCCTCTTTAATTTACACGTACTAAATTTCAAAATAAAATGAAAAATTCACCTTATATTTATGTACTGTATATTACCCTTTAAAACATAAGAATTGCGTATATAGTAAAAAAATTGATCAATTGTTGACTATCTAGAATTTTTTCTAAGAAGCTCATTGATAAATTGTTCATAATCATGTGTTTTAAAGTCATCGGAGTGGTGTTATATTCCATGTTTCAACACTGTCAATGCATTTCTCCTTTCAGCACTTATAAGAGGTGGCTCAATATCAAGAGATTCTCCATCTGACTCATTAGTTCCATCAACCTGTCATAATTATTTAAAATTTCGATTTTTGGTTTTAGTGTCAAATCATTTCGCTTTCTGGCTTCCATATCGACAAGCTGCATGTAAGCGAGCAAGGCATCAAATGTAAATACGCTCCTTCTCAATTTCAATTAGAATGTGTTACCTTCTGCTTATCTGACAACCATTGATCACCATCAGGGTGTGCGTATTTCTGAAAAATTCCAGGAATATATATACACACACACACACACACACACATATATATATATATATATATATATATATATATATATATATAGATATATATAGAGATATATAAATAGATATATTGATATAGATATAGATATATATAGAGATATATATATATATATATATATATATATATATATGTATATATATAATGTAATATGGGCGAGACTCATTCAAAATCACAACACAGTTTATTTCTGGTAAGAAACATGAAATCCGCACAATAGGCAAACACCTTTACAACTTCGTGCACACAGACAATGTGATCCCGCACATACACTTTTCAAGTAGGGATTTCTAAGGTAAAAAGACTACGAATAATCCCTATGCACTGATCACGTGATACAAAATACCCATGTACACCCACTCCTTTGTTCATTCTCCATTTCCCTAGGTGGAAGAGGTAGAATTCTCGGAAATTCAAATAACAGCGAAGGAATAGAAAAGAATGGGTTCTTATATACATTGAATATTCCTTTTCCAGTTAAAATGAGTTTCGAAAACTCATAACATTAACCGATGTAATGATAACATAAAGCGATAATTTTAACATACAAATGAATAGAGAAAATCGGGACCAAGTGATTTCGATAACAATAAGCAATTGATAACATTAACCGCGGTCACATTTAGAGGAGTCCACTGTATATGCGAGGCATCAAAACATCGCAACAACTTTAAGAATTCTTTAAGAAAGGGTAAATGATTATAAAAATTTGCCCTGGGGTACGGTATAGTATAAATAATGTAATTATATTTCAGACTCGTTGAAAACATTTCCATATGTATGTAAGTTCATCTTATACGTAAAAAGCTCCATCATAATGGGCATTTTTACTCGATTAAACTGACTGTCATTCTACAAGATTTGAAGTACAAAATATTATAAACTTTAGTTAATTCTAATGTAAAATTTTATCGGATCTTTTATCTTCAAGAATACAGATTTTATATACTCTTAATTAATTGAGTTTTTGAATGATTTTTATAAAAATAATCTATCTAAAAAGCTGTCATTCAAGACATAAAAATAAGAAAATAATAAAAGATTATGTTAGAGTTATATGATATATATTTTAAACTTTGAGTAACCTGAAAAGTAAAAAAAAAAAAATCCGTTGTCTAAAATCCATCAGTATTTTAATTTCTTTATCACAATTCGACAAGTTTGTAGAAGAGTTTTAAAAATATATAAATATTTTAAGAATTTCCCAAGTGTCGATATTACGAAGCTAAAAGAGGCTTCTTTATTGCTAAATATAAAATTCCACATCATTCAGGTCAGTGTCATTCTGCAGGCAGTTTTTAGACTTCTCATCTCTATTGAAATTAAACCTAAAATAAATTCTTAATTTTCTCAATTAATGTTAATATTATTATTATTAGCACTACTACTTTTGCTTGCAGTTTAGTCTTGATCACTTTAATTTACTTTTTCACCTTAAAGTCTAAACAAATAAAATAATTCACTATGAGTATTATTATTCTAATAATTATTATTATTACTTAATGTCGCAGCTATGTAATGGTCACTTTTATTTCTTTACTTTTACCTTTAAATTTAAACCCAACAATAAACACCATTATTATTATTATTATTATTATTATTATTTATTTTATTATTATTTATTCATTCATTACTTTTGCTCTATAACTCTTATCTTCTGTTTTTTCTACCAGTTTCATAATTCTACAAATATCCATTACAAGTATATATATTTATTTGATTAAGAATCAAATTCAAAAATACAAATAATTTAGAACAAATAAGAAAATATACATTTGTTTCGATAGTTGTCTGTTATAAGAACTGCATGTTGTGATCTTCTTTTTACATTTTTACATTATTGATATTGATTTGTATATATATATATATATATATATATATATATATATATATACACACACACACACACACACACACACACACACACACACATATATATATATATATATATATATATATATATATATATATATATATATATATATATATATATATACACATGTGTTTTTACAAAGATTTCTTGGCTATGTAATACAAAACTATTTATTAAGTATCTGAATTTAAAGACAGTAAACTGTGTGTCCGATTTTGAAATCCCAGTTTAATTTCATTGCAGGCCAAAAAGCAAAAGAAAAAAATTAACAGTATAATTTATTCTAAAATTTTAACAAATGCAACAGATTA
Organism: Pardosa pseudoannulata; assembly: GCA_032207245.1. Lineage (NCBI taxonomy): Eukaryota > Metazoa > Arthropoda > Arachnida > Araneae > Lycosidae > Pardosa > Pardosa pseudoannulata. The sequence goes on along the minus strand of CM063502.1, from coordinate 82,985,238 downwards.
TTTCCAGTTACATTCATCTTTAAGAACAAGACTCTTTGAATCGACTTTACGGTGTTTTAAGCAAACATTTTGGTGTTGAAATATTTTAAAAATATTCACAATAATCCCAAACAGGCATCAACAACAATTTATTTTGTAAATCTACCTCTGCTAGTAGTAATATCGCTATCTTCACGCTGCCATCATTCTATACGAAAAAAAATGATATTAGAATATAATCTGAACAAGACAGATACTGGAAGGAACATGAAGTGACATTCTCTCAAATGCGAGATGTATATGTGTAGGATCATATTAAATATTAACGCAACAAGATACGCCAATGAGTAATTACGTCGAAGACTTTTCAAGCGTATCTTTCAAAATTTGTTTTGGAACTAATTTTGCATATTTTAGTTTTGATTATTTAGTTTTGATTGCTATGATTAAAGGTTGACGTACGATAACATGATACTTGTTATTTTTTATTGCGGAACATTTGTATTAAAAATATTTAATGAGTACTATTGTCTATACTGTTAGTATGAATAAATACAGAAATATTAAATGAATGGAAATGAGTTTTCTATAAAGTATTACCCTTCAATATATATTTAAAAAATATTTATCGGTTGATTAATTGATTCTAAGAAGGCACAAAATTCTGAACAAAAGGACCAATGTATAAACTGCACAAAAAATAAAAATGTTTAAGAAACTTTATTTATGCACGTCATATGTTGCTTTTTAAACTTTTTAAACTATTTTTGTACAAAAGATTTCTATTTGTAATTGTTATTGCTAATAAAAAGAACAATTATAAAGCTAACACTCTAAAAATTGGATATACTATCCTAATATTATACATTGTCCTTTGCACATCTTGTCTATGTCCTGTCAATGTTCATGTTCAGAAAACTTCGATGTGACACTCTGGATGTATATGGAATGTCCAGTGGAATATGTTTGGTGTTGGGGTAACGCTACTTACAAAAGTTAATAAAAATATTTAAAATTTTTCATTTTTTATTTTACGTTACCCTGTTCAAAGTGTATGAACAAATATTTATTTATCTTACCTTTATTTAAGGCTTCAACGAACTGATATAAGTCAATTTCATTTCTAATTTTCTTACACGAAGTAGCTTGGCAAATAAAGCAATTTAATATCTTTCCAATTTAACCGGATTCAATTTTGTTTAATTCTGTTTATATCATATTTAGAAATCAAAAGAATTTTTTCATAACCAGAATCCTTTTAAACTGTATTTGGTATTCTACCCACGTCATTTCAAATAATTTATCATCCGTAAAATCTATCCATTCATCCGGAAAAATGAAACAGATCCTTTTAATAAGTTTTCTTGACCACTGGAATGACAAGTACAGCATGGAACGTTGAAGACTATGAAGCCAACATGTTTCCTTAGGAACGAAGAAATTCCACTCGATTGCGGTCAATAGGTACTCTCTGTAAATGGTTTTATTATCTGCATAGCGCTCACTCTTACAAATCTTAAAAAGTAGAATAAGATTACTTTTATTGACCTGAACGAATGACTCAAGTACTAACATTTTTGCCATTGTCTTAAGAGTTTTACGTTTTTTTAAACCATTAAATTGCATAACTAGAATACATTCTTGGATTTTTATTGCTTCTGTTCAAAATTGATTGAAAAATCTTTTTGTTTAGTTAATAAATAAAATAGAATGGTTATTCAATTTTGATTCTTCTGTTTTGGATTGTATATATATATATATATATATATATATATATATATATATATATATATATATATATATATATATATATATATATATATATATACTCACTTCCAAAAGTTAAGCACGAAGATGTAAAATGCAAAAAAATCAAAAATACTGGTTTGATTGACACAAAATTCGGCTTTAAAGTAGCATATATAATTATGCATAAAACAAAATCAATAATTATATACAGAAATGAAAAAATATTAAATTTTTGTAAGTTATGAGGTAAGGACATACTGGAGACTTAAGCAAAATTATGTATAAAGTGAAAATCAACAGCATAAAATGAAAAAGCAGGACATTAATAGGGTATGTGATCCCCCCTCATCTGTATACAAAGTTTACACCTTGTGACCATGCTTTCAATTTGGTGGTCACACGTGTTGAGGTCGCTCTGCGATTCCGCTTGGATAAAATAGCAATATATCGATCTTCCGCGGGGGTTGTAACCCTTGGTCGACCAGCTACTGGCCTTCGGACAACTATCTGTGAGGTTTGGAATTGTTTCCATAAACGTGAAATTGCAGAAGGATGAACACCGAAGAAAAGAGCAACATCTGTGATCGACTGTCCTGCTTCAACTCGCCCCACAGCACGCCAGCGCTCAGAATCTTCCATTCGTCTTCTGGAAGTCATAGAAATACGTATGTCTTGAAAACAAATTGTACGAAAGTTTTAAACACCTTCTATCAGCACTTACAATCAACTTCTGTAACCCTTCATAAAACTATCATCTTATAAGACTGACCTTTTCATATTTCTTGATATGAAATCGGGATTGGCAGTTAACTAATATATTTGCATACTTTCATCTACCTCTGCAGCGAATTCCATCCTCTTCAATTCTGATTGGCTTCAGGAAATTAGAATTTCCATTTTCTTGCTGAACTTTTGGAAGTGATTGTAAAATCCCGTCTTCCCATCATGGCAGGATACATTCTTTTCGTCAACTTTTAATACTGCTGTTTCATCATCAATAAATCTAGTAGAAATAAGTCATTCTCTATAAAACTTGCTATTATAAAGCATCTTAAAGCAAGTTCATTAAGTGTTCTTTAATATCAGTTGTAAAAATTCATTTAGCCAAAATTATAAGATTTAATTATATTGTTTATGTTAGTTTTCGAAAAACAATATTTTTCTAGTAAGTGACACTAAAACTGTTATTAGATAAACTCCCAAGACTAAACAGATCTTTCTCTGTTATACATGCTATAATAATTCTGTATTGTTAATAATTTTCAATGCAATGCATAACTTTCACGTAAACCTTTCAAAATCTTTCTGAACAAACTGTTCAAGAAACTTTTCAGAGTAAACATACATCTTAAATTAAGTTTTATTTTTTAAATAAAAAATGAAACATGGAATTCAAACCAGAGTGTTAAAATAACAAAATATTTTAAAAATAATTATATACCTGAAAGAATGACTCGATTGCTAACATTTTTGCCATTGTCTAGAATTTTACATTTTCTTAAACCATTGAATTTCTGCCATTAAATTGTATAACTAGAATACATTCCTGGATTTTTAATGCTTCTGTTCAAATTTGATTAAAAAATCATTTTTTTAGTTAATAAAGAAAATAAAATGGTTATTCAATTTTGATTCTTCTGTTTTGGATTGTATATATACAAATCACGTCTTCCCATCATGGTAGGATGCATTCTTTATGTCAACTTTTAATACTGGTGTTTTATCATCAAGAAATCTAGTAGAAATAAGTCATTCTCTATAAAACTTGTTATTATAAAATATCTTAAAGTAAGTTCATTAAGTGTTCTTTGATTGTAAAAATTCATTCAGCCAAAATTATAAGATTTAATTAATTGCTTATGTTAGTTTTCGAAAAACAATGTTTTTCGAGTAAGTTACACTAAAAACTGTTATTAGATAAACTCCCAAATCTAAATCGATCTTTGTCTGATATACATGCTATAACCATTCAATATTGTTCATAATTTTCAATGCAATGCATAACTTTCAAATAAAACTTTCAAGAACTTTCTGAAAAAACAGTTTAAGAAATTTTTCAGAGTAAACATAAATCTTAAATTAAGTTTAATTTTTTTAAATAAAAAATGAAACATGGAATTCAAACCAGATTGTTAAGATAACAAAATATTTTAAAAATAATTATTTTTCAGCTTTTTATTTACATTACCTTGTTTAAAATACATCAATGAATATTTATTTATGTTAAACTTATTTAGGGTTTGAACAAACTGAAATAAAATAATATTCCTACACGAAAACTGTTTAGGAAATAAAAAAATTTAATACGTTTCTTCTTTAACCGGATTCGACTTTTTTTTTTAAAATTGGAAATCTGGAATGCGACATCTGCTGTTTCTTCATTGAGAAATCAAAAGATTTTTTGAACTGGAAGCCATTAAAACTTCATTCAGTATTTTACCCGTCTTATTGCAGATAATTTATCATCCGTAAAATCAATCTATTCACCTGGATATATGAAAGAGATCCTTTTAATAAGATTTCGTGTCTACTGGACTGGTGGTTGGCCGATGTCAAGTGCAGCATGAGACGCTGGCAACTATGGAACTAACATATGTCTATAGCAACGGGGAAATTCCACTCGATTGTGGTCCATAAATATTTTTGATGATGGTTTTATTATCCGTATAATACCCAATCCTACAGAGCTTTAAAAGTGGAATAAGATTATTTTTATTGACCTGTTTGATCGCTATTGTCTAAAGAGTTGTATAATTTTTCTAAACCATTAAATTTCTGCCTATAAATTATACAGTTGGATTTCATTATAAAATTTATATTAATTTCTTTGTAAAACTGACTGAAAAAATTCTTATTTTGTTAAATAAAAGTAGAATGCTTATTATATTTTGGTTCTTTTTTAGATTGTATATATACAATCATGACTATCCATCACGATAAGGTGCGTTCTTAAAATAATGAAGTCACATTTAAGATTGTTATTATACGATTAGTTAATCTAATGGAAATAAATTATTCTCTAAAAAACTCTGATATCATAACATCATAAACTTCTTAAAGCGAGTTTATTAAGCGAGTTAATTTAATATCAGCTGTAAAAATTCAATTCAAAATAGAAAATTTAATTATATTGATTAGATTATTTTAAAAAAACTATGTAGTTTTGGGCGAGCTCATCTGTTATTAGGTACACTCCAAAAACTAAATCAGTTTTCCTCTGTTGTGCCTTTTATTAAAATTCTGTACCATTCTTATGCTTCAATGCAATGCGTAATATTCACACCAGCGTTAAAATAAAGCTTTTAAAGAAAACATCAATATTAAATTAAGTATAATTTTTTAAACTAACATGGCAGTATGAAAAATCCACTTAAAGTGTTGTGATAATAAAAAAAAATTAAATCAACATTTTTCTTCTTTTTTTTTTAAATTTACATTTTATTTGAAATGCATGAATAAATAATAATCTATTTTACAATTATTTAAAGCTTCAAAAACCGATATTAAACAATTTTCTTCCAAGAAATAAGCTTAAAAAATAAAAAACTTAATATGTTTACTCTTTAGCCATGTTCAACCTTTTTTTTTTTAAATTGAAAATCTGAATTGCGACACTTGCTGCTTTTTCATTGAGACATCAAAAGAATTTTGAACTGGAAGCTATTAAAACTTCATTCGGTATTTTACCCCGTATTATTTCAAATAATTTATCATCCGTAAAATCAATCTATCCACCTGGATAAATGAAAGAGATCCTTTTAATAAGTTTTCGTGTCTACTGGACTGGTGGTTGGCCGATGTCAAGTGCAGCATGAGACGCTGGCAACTATGGAACTAATATATGTCTATAGCAACGGGGAAATTCCACTCGATTGTGGTCCATAAATATTTTTGCTGATGTTTTTATTATCCGAATAATACCCAATCTAACAGAGGTTTAAAAGTGGAATAAGATTACTTTTATTGACCTGTTCGATCGCTACGTATTTGCTATTGTCTAAAAAGTTGTATAATTTTTCTAAACCATTAAATTTCTGCCTATAAATTATACAGTTGGATTTCATTATAAAATTTATATTAATTTCTCTGTAAAACTGACTGTAAAAATTCTTATTTTGTTAAATAAAAGTAGAATGCTTATTATATTTTGGTTCTTTTTTAGATTGTATATATACAATCATGACTATCCATCACGATAAGGTGCGTTCTTAAAATAATGAAGTCACATTTAAGACTATTATTATACGATTAGTTAATCTAATGGAAATAAATTATTCTCTAAAAAACTCTGATATCATAACATCATAAACTTCTTAAAGCGAGTTTATTAAGCGAGTTAATTATCATCTGTAAAAATTCAATTCAAAATAGAAAATGTAATTATATTGATTAGATTAGTTTAAAAAACTATGTAGTTTTGGGCGAACACATTTGTTATTAGGTACACTCCAAAAACTAAATCAGTTTTCCTCTGTTGTGCCTTTTATTAAAATTCTGTACCATTCTTATGCTTCAATGCAATGCGTAATATTCACACCAGCGTTAAAATAAAGTTTTTAAAGAAAACATCAATATTCAATTAAGTGTAATTTTTTAAACTAACATGGAAGTATGAAAAATCCACTTAAAGTGTTGCAATAAAAAAAAATTAAATCAACAATTTTTCTTTTTTTTTTTAATTTACATAACTTTATAACTTTATTTGAAATACACGAATAAATAATAATCTATTTTGTAATTATTTAAAGCTTCAAAAACCAATATGAAACTTTTCTTTCACGAAATAAGCTTGAGAAATAAAGAATTTAATATTTTTACTCTTTAGCCAAGTCCAACTTTTTTTTTTTAAATTTGAAATCTGAATTGCGACACCTGCTGCTTTTTCATTGAGACATCAAAAGATTTTTGAACTGGAAGCCATTAAAACTTCATTCGGTATTTTACCCCGTATTGTTTCAAATAATTTATCATCCGTAAAACCAATTTATCCACCTGGATAAATGAAATATATCCTTTTAATAAGTTTTCGTGTCTACTGGACTGGTGGTTGGCCGATGTCAAGTGCAGCATGAGACGCTGGCAACTATGGAACTAACATATGTCTATAGCAACGGGGAAATTCCACTTGATTGTGGTCCATAAATATTTTTGCTGATGTTTTTATTATCCGAATAATACCCAATCTAACAGAGGTTTAAAAGTGGAATAAGATTACTTTTATTGACCTGTTCGATCGCTACGTATTTGCTATTGTCTAAAGAGTTGTATAATTTTTCTAAACCATTAAACTTCTGCCTACAAATTATATAGTTGGATTCCATTACAAAATTTATATTAATTTCTTTGTAAAACTGACTGTAAAAATTCTTATTTTGTTAACCAATAAAAGTAGAATGCTTATTATATTTTGATTCTTCTTTTTTAGATTGTATATATACAATCATGACTTCCCATCACGATAAGATAATTTCTTAAAATAATGAAGTCACTTTTAAGACTGTTATTATACTATTAGTTAATCTAATGGAAATAAATTATTTTCTAAAACAGTCTGATATCATAACATCATAAACTGCTTAAAGCGAGTTTATTAAGCGAGTTAATTATCATCTGTAAAAATTCAATTCAAAATAGAAAATGTAATTATATTGATTAGATTAGTTTAAAAAACTATGTAGTTTTGGGCGAACACATTTGTTATTAGGTACACTCCAAAAACTAAATCAACCATTCTTATGCTTTAATGCAATGCGTAATATTCACACCAGCGTTAAAATAAAGTTTTTAAAGAAAACATCAATATTAAATTAAGTATAATTTTTTAAACTAACATGGAAGTATGAAAAATCCACTTAAAGTGTTGCAATAAAAAAAATTTTAAAATCAACAATTTTTCTTTTTTTTTTTTAAAATTTAAGTTATTTTATTTGAAATACATGAATAAATAATAATCTACAACTATTTAAAGCTTCAAAAACCGATATGAAACTTTTCTTTCACGAAATAAGCTTGAGAAATAAAGAATTTAATATTTTTACTCTTTAGCCAAGTCCAACTTTTTTTTTTTAAATTTGAAATCTGAATTGCGACACCTGCTGCTTTTTCATTGAGACATCAAAAGATTTTTGAACTGGAAGCCATTAAAACTTCATTCGGTATTTTACCCCGTATTGTTTCAAATAATTTATCATCCGTAAAACCAATTTATCCACCTGGATAAATGAAATATATCCTTTTAATAACTTTTCGTGCCCACTGGATTGGTGGTTGGTCGATGTCAAGTGCAGTATGAGACGCTGACAACTATATGTGCAGTATGAGACGAGGCTAACATATGTCTTTAGCAAAGAAGAAATTCCACTCAATTGAGGGCCATAGGTATTTTATATTAACGTTTTATTATCAACATAATGCCAATCCCACAGAGCTTTAAAACTGGAATAAGCTTGTATTATTGACTAGAAAGAATGACTCAATTGCTAAATTTTATTCTATTGTCTAAAAAGTTACATAACTTTTCTAAATCATTAAATTTTTGCCTGCAAATTATGTAGCTGGATTCCACTACCGGATTTGTATTAATGTATTTTAAAACTAACCGGAAAATGTCTTATTTCATTTATCAATGCATGTAGAATATTGCTATAGCATTTTTTTCTTTCTCTTCTAGTTTATGAATATTTATATACAGTCACGATTTCCCATCAAGATGGGATACTTTATTTAAATAATGAAGTCACTTTTAATGCCTTTTTTTAAGTATTAGAAAATCTAGTGGAAATATATCAATTATTCTCTAAACGAAGCCTGTATCATAAAGCTCCTGAGATATCTTAAGTTTTCTTTAATTTCATTTGAAAAAATTCAGTTTAAACTTGAACCATTTGTAATGTTTTTGTAATGCAATGCAACATATCTTGAATTACATTAAATGTCTATTATTTAACACACTCTTAAAGGAAATTAATCTTTTCCGTACAATTATATATAATTCATAAATTTAAACTAATGTTGATTTTTTAATATAATAATAAATGCATAAACGACATTGTTATATTAAGAATAATTTTCAAATAAACAATGAAGTATCAAACTTAAACTTCGTAGAAAGTTAAGTTATTGTAAACATTTTAAAAACAGCAATATTTCCTGTGTTTTGGTTTTACTTCACATTGTTTTAAGTACATGAATAATTTTTATATGTCTTACACTCATTTATTGCCAAACTAAAACAAAACAATTTTCTTACGAAATAAGTTTAAGAAATAAAAGAATAATGAGGCTCTTTTTTAAAAGGAGAGATTTTTAAAAATTGGAAAACTGGAAATGCCGTTTCTTCATTGAGAAATCAAAAGATTTATTTTTAACTAACCCCCAACTAAGGGTTCATTCTTTAGTGTACCTGCAAGATTACAAATAATTTATCATCCAAAACCAATATCTAGGGCAGTTATCATGCTGATACTATTTAATTATAACGGGCTTTTGTTTAGTAATCACGTTACAGAAACAACTTGGGATATAATTTATCATATTAAGATGGACGTTATGTAATTAACACTAGGACGTTCGAAGGTGTATTTTTTAGCTCAAAATTTTCTGATTTTCTTTACAGAAAATGTTTTTTACTTCCACTTTCTGAATTTTTACCTATTTAGAAAGGTAAAAATCGCAAGTCTTCCGCACGTTTTTGTAACAGAGATACATAACCTGTTCTCGAACTAAAACATTGAGTAAAAATAATGCACTATGTGTAATTCGCAAATAAAAAAAATCCCAATGAAAGATTTTGAAGGCGAATGCCTAATTACTGAGTTGAAAACAGATTTCATAAGGGGAAAAGAGAGCAAGACACTTAGTGGAAAACCACTGTGTAGTGCAGTGATGCTGATAATATTTAAGCATAACGGGCTTTTGTTTAGTAACTACTTTACAAGAATAGAGAGAATGACCTTGCTATGTAATTAACATTAGAATTTTCGAAGGTGAATTTTTTTGACACAAATATCTGTGACTTTCATTGAAGATGCTTTTTTTTACTCTTCTTTATTTCTATTTTTTGACAGCGTCCTTTTTGACACCGATAAAACAGCCCATTCAAAGATTTTAAAGGCAACACCAACTGACCAAGTTTAAAGCAAAACTCATAGTATAAAAAGAAAGACTTATGTTGGAAGGGGTGAAACATGGCCGAATAGTTAATGCGCTGATCTTCGGTACTGGAGTCCGTGGATTCGAATCCCACTGTAGCATGTCGAACGATGGCCGATTGGCGAGGGCACTGGCATTCGGTACCGGAGCTCGTGGGTTAGAATCCTACTGTGGCATGGATGTTCGTAGCCGTCCGGAATCGGCTTTAAGTTGTAGGTCCCTGTCTCATTAGCCCTCGTGTTGCAAAAAGTAGACCGTAGCACTCCAAAACCAAAACCAAACCAAACCAAACCCACTGTAGCATAGATGTTCGTACCCATTCGGAATTGGCTTTAAGCGGTAGGTGCCAGTCTAATTAGCTCTCATGTTGCAAAAAGTAGGCCGTAGCACTCCAAACCAAAACCAAACTAAACCAAACCCACTGTAACATAGATGTTCGTACCCATTAGGAATTGGCTTTAAGCGGTAGGTGCCAGTCTCATTAGCTCTCGTGTTGCAAAAAGTAGACCGTAGCACTCCAAACCAAAACCAAACTAAACCAAACCCACTCTAGCATAGATGTTCGTACCCATTTGGAATTGGCTTTAAGCGGTAGGTGCCAGTCTCATTAGCTCTCGTGTTGCAAAAAGTAGACCGTAGCTCACCAAACCAAAACCAAAAACCTATTGCAGGGATAAATAATGTGGACGATTAAACGCTGATATAAAGAATAGAGTGAACAAAGGAAACGGTACATAATGAATAGAGAATTTCACACTAAACATACAAAATCAAGTAACTATAATTATTTGCTAAAAATACTCGCGGCACACTTAAAAATCTCTCTTGCCGCTTCACTCAGGCTGAGAATCATTGCTCTCAGTTACCGTTAATAGAAAAGAAAATGGTAAAATAACGTATTCAGAGTAAGCTGTAATTCTGTATTAAATTTTACTTTTTAAATGAGCAATGAAGTGTTGAACCTAACCCACGCCACAGATTTACGTGCGTTTTCACATTCATGTATATAACGAGATGTGTACGAAATGATACCTTAATTACTTATTTAAAAATATTTTCTTGCAATTCCAGAAAGTTTTTAACTTCAAAATGGCAATTAGACTCAAACGTGAAATTGAAATGCATACTATTAGGCGCAAGTTGAGAGAAAATTGTAGAAATATTTAATGGGAATATATTAACTTGAGCCTTTAATTAGTTCTCTTTACCCGTAATTAAAAATAAAGAAATAAAAAAAAGCTATTAATTAATACGAATCTAGCTGTAACTATCTTATTTTTAACGTAGATGTGGGGAGTTCTGAAAAATATAGAGGATTTAATTATTAATCTCAAATCCTTTGAACTATAAAATTTATTCAAATTCCTTGAGCAAAAATACATAAATAAAAAAACAAAAATAATATGAAAACTTTGATCTTTTAAACATTTGTGCATTTTTAACGTTAGATTTAATTTAACTACACAATTATTTAATTATGTCTTCTTTAAATATTATTAAGACAATGAATAGAATCAAATATCTACTTATTCTTATAGTTGCTGAATGGAACTTATATATTTCTAATTTAATTAATTCACTATTTATTACATAATATTGATTCTGCATTCCGTAGATAAACCTATCGTTTCTATAGAAAAATTCTTTATATTTTTCATTTTATTTCGTATCCAAGTATGTATTCTGTTGTGTGCAAATGATCTATCCCAAAACATAAAAACGATTTTGCATGTAGATTGTGTATACAACTTTAAGACGTAACATAAATTTTGAAATTTGCCTATCGTAAGTAAAAGATTTTTTTTTTTAAACATCTAACATATTTTCTAAGAATGAATGCAAATTAAACAAGATTTTAGATTCTTTTATCTTATACATAAGGAAAATTTCTAGTTTTGTGCAGGTGTATTTTGCACAAAAAGGTCACAGGTCACAGTAGATTGATGATTTTGAGTTTTTAAAAGGTAAATGAACGTTTTCGAGGAAAAATTTAGGAAAACAAAATTTGGGATCATAAATACGATCAATGTATAGTGAAAAAGAGTCATAATAAATTGAATTGGGAAATATCTGTATTTGAAAACTTTTTTATATCAGATTGAGATAAAATGAGTGTTTCATTCTTTGAATTACTTATGTAAAAGGTATGTGATGTTTTGATATAAAATGTTTTTAACAAATGCGGAGCATTTACCTAGATTAGCATTCTACCATACAATCCGATAACTTGTTACCCTTTTTATTATAGGAGTACCATATAGGCAATATCGCTTCCTATGTGGAGGCAACACATACATCAAAGTCTTACTCGGGAATCGAACCCAAACCCATAGTATGGAGCACAATAGTCTAACCACAATATTCAAAATATATACACAATTAAAAATTTAAAAATAATCAGAATTTATACTGCTAATAATGAAATTCATTAAAAGTATTACTATATTTGTATTTCACAGGATAAAAATGATAATTAGCTTATGTTTCATATAAGAATGTAGTTTCTATTATATAAAGTTATTTTGAGTGTAACTAGATTTCTATTTTTTCGTTTGGGGCATACCTTTTACATTTTTTCAACAAATGTATTACTTCATATAACAAAACTAAATAATTTTTATAAAGTTTGGAGTCTTATTAATAATTTAAAATAAATTACTCTAAACAGAAAATTTTTCATTTTGCAGTCAATCAAAAATAGACCATAATATTAAAAATTTTTCAGCTTGCAGGGTAATATGTTTTTTAAATCAAGATTAAACTTTTACGGATGGTTTCAAGAAGAAAATTGGAATTTTACAAATGATCTACGATTATTAATTGTAAAAAATCAAATTTATACTAAATTTATTAACTAAAAAGGGAAACTTAAGAATACGCTACTAATGAAAATAAAATACTTGAAGAGATTTAAGGCTTTCTTTTGGGCTTTCTTTTGTCCAAGGCAACTTTAAGGGGACTCAAGAATTCCAGGGCAATACCTACAAGAATACACTAATTAATATCAAAGCTAATGGAACACATATTTCAACTGACAGTTCTGAAGATTTTCCTAAATAATGGAACACCCCTAGGTAAGACTACTGATGCCAAATAAGATATAAAAAATAATTACAGTTATAACACCATGCTTAGTCATTGTAGTAAAGATATATTGATTTCCTTAATATGACATGCTTGCTGATCAAATTTTGAGAACTACCCTAACATTGTTCATAACATTTAAAAAATTAGTATTAAAAATCTGCCTTTTTTCAATATATCATACAGTCTAGTTGAGTTTAACAGAGGGAAATAATTGAATCCCTGTTTGATAGTGTGGCATTTTAGTCTAATTTTAGTCTTTAGATTAATGCATCGACTGATTTCATGAAGAGTAAATGGACTTTTTCCTAAAAAAGGATCGATGAGTAAATTTTTAAAGGGTATAGTAGTCTAAGATAGTCTACCAACCCCTGATTTAGATAATATAGACTCAGTTTTCATCCCAGAATTCCAGTAAAAGAAAAACAGGTGATATTCCTCCTTTATATGCTAGATTATAATAGGCATACTTCTATCTTATATTCAAGAACTCGGGTAGAAGTATAGGGTTGACATTGTTTTAAGAACATGCTCCGCAGTAATACTTTCTGGAGAGATAAAATGTACTAACTCCTACGTAACTGTAGCTTTTTCATATTATCTGAAATGAATTTTCAAAAGCAAGACTTGTAAGCTTAGACTACACATTTTAAGAGTTTATTTAATGTAAATTATACTACATAAATGCACACGTGTGTAAATATACACATACGAATGCTTATTTCTTTCTCATTGATGAAACATGGCTATACTATTTGCTTACTGAGGCTGAAAATCTTGCTTAGACATTCTTTGTGCTCGTACTGGATTCCTCACAAAAGGAAGTCTGCTAGGCGCCAGGCATTAGATATCTCTGTAATAATGTTTCTCTACCAAACACATTCCTGCCTCTATCATTTTAACCTTTCAGCTCGTCATCCCCCATTTGTTTAAAGGTCTACTGCCATGAGTCAAAGTTCCTTTTCCCTCAACTGCCATCTTCCGACGTTCTCCATGAACAATGAATCGGGATCCACCATTGTCTTTTGCAGTTCCGGACGCTTTAATGGTCGGTATTAACCGAACTCCCTGACTTCTTTGTTCGAAACCCAAGAATTTCTTTCAGAAGCTTATGCCTAGCTCTACAGCGACAATTAGTGCAACAGAAGCCTAGAAATAAACTTTAACTTCTTGTGAAATTAAGGGTCATATTTGAAAGAAAAAATTTGTTCTTTCAAGCATTTTAGTCCTGAAGTACCCTGTACATAATTACTTTCCTGATTATTTAATATCAATCATTTTGTACATTTTTTATTGGTATTATTTGATTAGGTAAACATTTCAATAATATATTTACATCAACAATCTGGGACAACTTAAATTGAAATGCCCTAAATTAAAAATCATTCAACCCCTATTTTATTTCTATGCAAATATTTAAGTCCAGGAAATCTATAGATTACACCTGCTTTCAGAAAAGGGAAATAGCTTGAAATTAATTTTATATTGCAATTAACCCTTGAAATAACCATAACTGTAGCAATTTTAATAATTTTATTCAAGGAAGCCATATATTTTTGCATTTTATAAATAGAACATTTGAGCTTTGAGATAGAGTTATAATAGTAGTAACAAACTTAAATACTAAAATAGTAAGCCATCGAACGGAATGTTTTGCTAAAACTGAGCGTAAGTGAGTTTGTCTCAACAAACAAAACCTAATCGAAAGACTGTGCTTATCATTTATTAATTTTGCTTTTGGCGTAGTCTTGGAACTTTGCATTAGATTCACTAGGGATGCTTTACAAAGAGAGGTATCTGGATTTGGAAAAGCAGCCATGAAATGTTTTTTTCTGTTCTTTTTACTTGTTACTGGCAGTGAAGTTAAGGGCAATGGTTTATAGAAGTGACATTCGAAAAGTATTTTCACGTTGAGAACAAAGAGGGGTCATTTTATGGAATGGCTTTTGAACGAGTATTGTCCAATAAAATATTACGAATGGAGCCCAGTCTCGTCGATCTACGAATGAAAAGAAAATATTCTTCCCATTTAATGGTGTTTCCGTTGCTATGGCAATGCATTCAGCTTCAGTGGATTTCAAAAATAATTCTCGGAGAGGAGGATTGTTTAACATCGAATTCCCTTTAAATGGCAAAATCTCCAGTAAACCATATTTTATGTATGTTTGGAAATGCTTTATAGCACTCTCGTGAAATCTAATAATAATAAATTAAAATTTTATTTATTACACGCTAAACTCTTATCGATAGACACCGTAAATATTGTTTATCGAAGGTAAAGAGGGCTTACTAGTATCTTTTCCATTGTTTTAAATTTCTAGAATTCGTGATTTTTACAAACAAAAGTTATTACGAGAAAATTTTTCGAATGAGAAAGTTTCCTGTAAAAACCACTGCTTTATCCTCTTTATAACTATTATGAATTATATTGATTCTTAGTAACACCGAAATAATATAAATACAGTAAATTATTTCCAAGAAAATTCTGAAACTTTTCGCTACATCTAGTGATAATAATTCATCAAGGAATAAGGCTATCTAGACAGTTTTTTTTTATAAATGAAGGAAAATAATAAAAAGTAAAATTAAAGAATAGAACTATATTTTGTTTCACTAAAATTGGGGACCATTTGTAGTGCTCCAACCTTTGAAGGTTCAAATTTTGAGTCTTTCACAAAAACCTAAAGCTTATTTAACTAGTCATTTATAAAAGACCTTAGTTTACCTATTATGAATCTTTAAATACAAATTAAAAATACCTTAATTTTACGCAAGAAGGTAAACTTTATTTTCTGTGGAAAACAAACATGTATGCTATGAAACACTTTTTGAAGCTCCTTGAAACTATTTAACAAAATTTATTTTGTAAAACCTTATGCATCTCTTTCTACATGTAAAAATTTTATAATTATGGAGTAATTAATTCAAGTAAAATAATTATTGTTAGAATTATTCTTATAAATAAAATTATATTTATAAAGTTATTAAAATTCAAATAACGGACATATATGGAAACAGAAAATAAAGTTTAAAAATAATATAATCTTTTAGTTTACTAGAAATGAAGACTGTTTATATACTGTGACCTACAAACCTCAATTTTTGTGTACTATTTATAATACACAAAAATGCCTGTCACAAAATCCAAATTTTTATTTTTCTAAACATTTAGAAGACAACATCATGTTATCTCCTCTATATCTATGAAGTTATCTTTAAAATATTCTGAAAATCATGCAATAAGTCTAATTTTTTGGCTTTTGAAAATAAAATTTCATTTCGAAATGAGAAGTTTCATGTAATAATACACCTTTTGTAGTTCCTGATACAAATAATTTTGGAAAAGGTTGGTTTTGTAAAACTTTCATGAATATAAATATAGTTAACTCTCAGAAAATAGTTATTCGTAGAGTTATATTGATATGATTCAATTTTTATAAAGCTGTTAATATTATAATAGTTGGCTTATATGAAAATATATACTTAAGTTCAAGAACAAAGAAACGTTTTATTATCTATACACATAAGAGGAAAAGAACAAAAATATTTCAAATATCCAATTTTTCATGTAAAAATCATGTGTGATATTTTTTATTTTAAAAAGAATGCTTTTTTACTGATTGAAGTACATTTAATTTGTGAATGTAATAAAACTTATTTTCGAAATGGGAATTTTCATGTAATAATACACCTTTTGTTGTTCCTGAAACGAATAATTTTGGCAAAGGTTGATTTTGTAAAACTTTACACTTTTCCTCCCAGTTTTAAAAAATTCATGAATATAAATATTGTTAACTCCCAGAAAATTCTTATTAATAGAGTTATATTGATATAATTTAATTTTTGTAAAGCTGTTAAGATTATAGTAATTGGCATATATAAAAATCTATACTTATGTTCCAGAACAAACGTTTTATTTTCTATACATATATTAAGAAAAAAACAAAATATTTCAAATATCCACTTTTTCATGTAAAAATCATGTATGATATTTTTTATTTTAAAAAGAATACATTTTTACTGATTGAAGTACATTTATTTTGGGAGTATAATAAAACTTATTTTCGAAATGGGAATTTTCATGTAGTAATACACCTTTTGTTGTTCCTGATACGAATAATATTGGCAAATTTTGGTTTTAAAAACTTTACACCTTTCTTTCCAGTTTTAAAAATTATATAGTTAAATATAGTTAACTCTAAGAAAATTGTTATTCATAGAGTTATATTGATATAACTTAATTTTTATAAAACTGTTAAGATTATAATAATTGGCATATATGAAAATTTATACTTATGTTCCAAAACGAAAGAAACGTTTTATTTTTACTAAAAATAAGGACCATTTGTGGAGTTCGCGACTTTTAAAGGCATAGTTTCTGTGTAATGTAAATGCTTTTCACAAAAACTGTTTATTTCGCTAGACATTTAGAAAAACACATTCTGTTACTTCTTCCAGTTTCACGAATGTGTACTTAACAGTTCTCTTAAATTTAAGCAATAAGGTATGTTTTATTTACTCTGGGAAATTTGTTTTCGAATAATAATACATCTTTTGTAGATTCTTATTTGAATCTTTAAAAAAGATTGGTTTTGTAAACCTTTTCTTACCCTGTATGAAAATTTCAGTAGTTAATAATAAGTAAGTGATTAATGATAGAAGAACAGATAACTTTTTCAATTCTATTTATATATCTACACTGACTTTCCCGAAGGTTAAATTAATGGCAATATTTCACCAAAAATGACATTATTAGAAGAAAACATTAAATAATATTTTGACTTTTACATTTTCAAACTCTCAAACTTCCATTAGCTTTTTAATATTTTCTTTCTTCTACTGTATTGGTCCAAAAAATAAGATTTTCGACAAACAATTTTTTGTTGAAATGATTAGATACTTTCAAATCAATAGTCAGAATTAATACAATGAGTAAATAAATTAATGCTGATTTTAATATATATATCGAAATGATTATATACATTAAAATCAGCAGTATAAATTAATATAATCAATAAATTTATTAATTTGAGTTTCTAATGAATTATATGATAAAGCAAAAGGCATTTGTGGGAAAATTGGCTTTCTCCCATATAACTATCTGAAATGCAAACAGTGCTTTACAGAAATAGACGTAAGAAAAGAACCTGGAAATTTTGTATTTTTAAAATAGCTATAGTATTAAAAGCACACTAAATAAAAATTCATTATCAAAACACGAACAAGGGGAAACAGAGCTCAATTTTTTTCTTGTGAAGGATAACAACCAATTTACAAAACTGTGTACATTTGTTTTGCAGTTGATTCTTTACTGGACAACCACAGACCAGTGTTAATACAATGAATAAATAACCGTGCTAGACACAATAAAAACTAAATAATATTGGATCTAAGTCTCAACTCCTGGTCTAATTGGTTAGTGTATATAAAGAGAATGACCATAGCTGTCAAAGACAACCAATCAACCAACTATACGTTTTACTTTCTAAAACATTAAGTTTGTTTTAAAGGGTATAAAAAGGTTTGATTTTATATTATTAACCTAGCAGTGACCATTACTTAAAATTTAAATATCTTTTGATAAACTTTTTTATACTATACATTCAAATTATGAATGAAAATAAAATGACTGACAGATGATTTGAATTTGTTGATAAGTATTTATATAACATTTTTGTTTTGATACAGGTATGTATAAAAGTGTGTTTTAAAGGGCATAAAGTGGTTTGGTTTCTATTAGTAATGCAACTTTGACAATTACTAAATTTCAAATATTTTTTGCAGAAAGATCTTCATGATATTATTTATGCAATGAATGAAAATAAAATAACTCAGTTGATTTGCATTAGCTGATAAGTATTTATATAACTTTTATGTTTTGGTACAGAGATGTATCCAAATACCTTTTAATTTCTAAAATTTTAAGTGTGTTTTAAAAGATATAAAAGATTTTGGTTTTTATTAGTTATCCAACGTTGACAATTACTGAATTTTATATATTTTTTTGCAGAAGGATCTGCATGATAGTATTTATGTAATGAATGAAAAAAAAATAACTCACAGTTGCATTAGCTGATAAATATTTATATAATTTTTATGTTTTGGTACAGGGATGTATAAAAATACCTTTTAATTTCTAAAATTTTAAGTGTGTTTTAAAGGATATAAAAAGTTTTGGTTTCTATCAGTTATCCTATGTTGACAATTACTGAATTTTAAATATTTTTTGCAGAAAGGACTCCTTGATATTATTTATGAAATGAATGAAAAGAAAATAATTTACAGTTGATTTGTATTAGCTGATAAGTATTTATATATTTTTTTGTTTTGATACAGGAATGTATAAAAGTGCATTTTATTTTCTAAAACATTTAGTGTGTTTTAAAGGGCATAAAATGGTTTGGTTTCCATTAGTTATCCAACGTTGACAATTACTGAATTTCAAATATTTTTTGCAGAAAGATCTTCATGATATTATTTATGCAATGAATGAAAAGAAATAACTCACAGTTGATTTGCATTAGCTGTTATATAATTATATAATTTTTATGTTTTAGTATAGGGATGTATAAAAATAATCTTTTAATTTCTGAAATTTTAAGTGTGTTTTAAAGGATATAAAAAGTTTTGGTTTCTATCAGTTATCCTATGTTGACAATTACTGAATTTTAAATATTTTTTGCAGAAGGATCTGCATAATATTATTTATGCAATGAATGGAAAGAAAATAACTCACACTTGATTTGCATTAGCTGATACGTATTTATATAATTTTTATGTTTTGATACGGAGAAGTATAACTTTATTCGAATATCAGTTTATGTGTTTTAAAGCATAAAATGGTTTGGTTTCCATTAGTTATCACTACAATTACTGAATTTCAAATATTTTTTGCAGAAAGATCTTCATGATATTATTTATGCAATGAATGAAAAGTAACTCTTTGATTTGCATTAGCTGATTTTATATAATTTTTATGTTTTTTATAGGGATGTATAAATCCTTTTAATTTCCTGAAATTTTTAAGTGTGTTTTAAAAGATATAAAAGTTTGGTTTCTATCAGTTATCCTATGTTGACAATTCATTTTAATATTTTTTGCAGAAGGATCTGCATAATATTATTTATGCAATGAATGGAAAGAAAATAACTCACACTTGATTTGCATTAGCTGATACGTATTTATATAATTTTTATGTTTTGATACGGAGAAGTAAAAACTTTTTTTTTATACAAATATCTCAAAGCGTACAAAAGACAAGGGTTATATATTTCGTTAAAAATGAATGGAAAATTAAATTTTCTTGATTTTTGATTCTTTCTCGCGCCTAGCTTATTTTACTCAGCGTGTCTGATAAAGATGAAAGTAGGGATCGCTTATCTCTATTTCCATGGCGATTGGCAGTAACTGCTTAATAACTAAAAGTTTGCGATAAAGCTCTCACTCTCTTTTACTGACACAGTTCATTTGAATCTTTTATGGATGACTTGAAGATATTCTTATAAATCTTCCACTGCATACCTGAATAAATAGATTACTGTCCCGTTTTGGAGAATTAATCATTCTAAATTAAAAAGACAAGTTTTTTTTATAAAAACAAAGCGAAGACAAGGGTGGGATTGGGCAATTTC
Source organism: Pardosa pseudoannulata (assembly GCA_032207245.1). Classification (NCBI taxonomy): domain Eukaryota; kingdom Metazoa; phylum Arthropoda; class Arachnida; order Araneae; family Lycosidae; genus Pardosa; species Pardosa pseudoannulata. Next base: position 82,964,644 of record CM063502.1, on the reverse strand, counting down.
GTTAAAAAATGGAAAATTAAATTTTTCAGTTTTCTCGTCGTTTTCTTTAACGGTACACGTGACACATCGGCAGAGAAAATGAAGGTAATTGAGTTTAAGATGACCATAGTCTATAAAAATTGATTTTGAAAGTTTTTAATCGATTTGGTTTACATTGGGATATGGTATTAGAAGTATATTTATGCAAGAGCAATAGAGAATAGTATGAAATAAAGTAATAACTTAGAAGAATGAAATAATCCATGAGAAAGATAGAAGCCTTCCTAGACTACGTGAAAAAAGTCAGAGGAATAAGCAATGATTTAAACTGTTGAATTTCACCTATGGCCAAAATACAAAACAAATTAAGACACTAATTTGCTCCTTTAGATGTAAAGAAGTACGTAATAGGATAAGAGGAATATAATAATGGACGAGGATGAGTTAGTCAAAATCAGAAATAAAAGCATTGTTTACACTGTACATACCTAGTCTTCGTGAACAACAACATGCAACAAAAATGATTTAAATTTTCACATTCAACTACTATCCAAACATAAAACTTAATACGCATTAAAATAAAAAAGTGCAAAATTATTTTTAAAGCTATTAATCTTTGTTTCAAAATTGCTTTACTGACTATAATTTGAGGGCATTCAGTCCTCACAAAATGTAGTTCCTTTTAATTATAAGATATCTTTTAAATATTTGAATAAAACTTAATTGTTAGCTAAAGCATTCACGGAAAAATATAAAGCAAAAAAAAAATACTAATACTGAAAGTATCCAATTTATTCGATGCAAAATGTTTATATAAATTCTATGAAGCAATGGGCAGATCACGCATATCAAAATATACCAGCTTTAACTAACATTTTATAAACTACCAGCTACCTTAGACACACTGCTTTGAAATATCTCCAAGTGTCCATTAGGTGCCGTAAAAAGGAAAAAAGTGAAAACAACTATTAATATTTTACTTGGGGTTAGAAAACGAAAGAATAAATTTGACATATTTACCATACACAATGGTTTTCAAAAGTAAATATTGCACTGTGTTCATGTTGCATTTTAAAATATATCATTTTGCTGTCATTATACAACTTTATTAATACTTAGGAGCATACACACTTTATTTTTAGAAGTATGAAGATAAACATTCCTGAGTATATATATACACACAAATCTATGTATACATATGTCTTTATAAATACACATATCTATCTATCTATCTATCTATCTATATCTATATATATCTCTCTCTCTCTCTATATATATATATATTATATACTATGGCCTTATTCATTATCGTTAGTTATTAATGTACCTCTCACTTTTTACCTTATTATATTTTGTTAAAAAAACAAAATAGCGTCTTAATTTGTTTTATACTTGTAACTATTATTGAAATTTACAATTTAAACCATTTTTTGTCATGTATGCTCTTAAATTGCTTTGACTTCGTTCACAAATTCTAGTGATTTACAAGGTTATGATTGCTTTTTACTTTGATTCGGGTAAATAAATTCTTATCAGTTATTTCCCTCTCATCCTATTGAGTATTACTTTACATTCAAAGGATCAATATAGTATTTTAATTGATTTTATATTTTGAATATAATTACTTTTCAAAACTTTGAATTTTTTTTGCATTGTGTGCCGTTAAATCACTTTGATTTTGTACACGAAACCTAGACCTGTACACATAGGATAACAGTTTGCTTTGACATGGAATATTTTATTCTTATCAATTATTATTTCCTTACTATATATTTTTTATACCTTTTCATTCAAGAATACAAAATAGCACCTTAACTTGCTTTACATTTTATCCATAGATAAAAATCACAGTTTTGAACCACTGACTTTGTTCACAAAGTCTAGCGATGTACACAGCAAATATTACTTTTTATTCAGACTTTGGTTAATTCATTCTCGTCAGTTATTATTTCCCTCTCATCCTATCCCCTAATGCTTTACGTTCAAGGGAGCAAAATAGCGTCATTTCCGACAGCTAAAAATAAAAAGAGGATAATTCAATGGTACACATATATAAATCATCCCCAGTCTCTACGATGGATCTGAAGTATTTAAACACTGTATCATAATTAACGTTCTCCCATCTAATTCGTTGTGCTTTTTAGCCAAGGCGATTTGATCTACGACTGCGAGTCAAAAATGTTGCCGTGTAATTAAAATGAGTGGTTCAATAAACAAGTTGTTGCAGTTCCAAAATGTGCTTTATTTAATGAGGATAGGAGAGAGGTTGAAAACAAAATTTTCGGATTTACTAGGATGGAGGAAGATCCAAATTTTTGTGATGGTTCATAGCCTTTCACTGATATTTATTTAAACATATATATTTATTTTTCTTCTTTTATGTATGTTACATATTTGTTTATATTTTAATCATCTTCTCCCACCAAATACAAAATGCTTAAATTATATATTACACTCGATTATATAGTTATTTTAAAGACTTTTATTTATATTTGTTATATATGAAGATAGTTTTATGAGTATTTTAACCATTTTTATTACTAATCGTAAGCGAGAAATAGAACTTTTTTATACAGTTTTATGAATAGTCTATTCCAGTGGTTCTCAAAGGGGGCGATACCGCTCCTGGAGTGCGGTGGGACTACGCTGGGGGCTTAGAACTTGTTTCGAGCTGTAGGGCGGCGATGTGAGCAGGCTTTGTCTTTCAAACTTAATTTTTAAAATATTAAATAAATTTATTACATTAATTATAGAATTTAAACCTTTTTTATCAGTAATAAAACAAACTTCCACCGGTGGTACCGGAACCAATTATTTTCATTCCTTATGTTTTGCGTAAAACTAGGCTGACATTCAGAAAATATATTTAATAAACAGCATTCGTTTGTTTCGGCTTGGAGCACTACGGTCTACTGTTTTGCAACACGATAGCTATTGAGACCGGTACCTACTACTAAAATTCGATTCCGAACGGCTACGAACATCTATGCCACAGTCGGATTCGAACCCACGAACTTCGGAAACGAAGGTCAGTGCCGTAACCATTAGGCCATGTTATTCGTTTGAGCGTTGCTTCAGTGTGTAACAGTAAGAAAAATTTAATTTCTAACTCTATTGAAAGAATTACTTAACCATTTTGGCGTTTACAATTAAGTACTTCTCCTACTATACTCTTTAAATTAAAGAATTTTTACACAAGGGGATGGGCGTTGAACACATTTTGACCCCGTAGAGAAGCGGTAGATTAAAAAAGGTTGTGAATCACTTGTCTATTACATGAAAAAATGGAGAATGTACGGCATTGAGGCCACATGTGGCTTCGGTGAGTTACATATGTGTGGTCTTTCTAAAAGTTAGGTCGTCTATTAAAATTTAGCTACATAGATTACGACATTTTGCAGATTAATAGAATTGTTGCTATGCTAATTTTTTATAACTGAATAATATTATTGTCCAATTTCATTTTTTTTAATACAATGAATTTATTTAAAAATACTTTTGCTTTATTATTTTTATTTGAAGTGATGTTTAAATATGTAGTTATTTATTAAAAAATAAAGATTTATGTTGTAACAAGTCATTACTTTTCTGTGAAGAGGAAAATATTTTGTTGGAACTTTTATGTTAAATAAATGACATTGTTTTTCTATTATTTCTATATTACGCAATAAATTAGTAAAATTATACAAAATTTTCCCAAAAGTCGTATTTATAGGTATATCAATATGTGTGGCCTTCTTTATTAATGCTAAATTTAAACGTAGTTCTAAGGTTAAATTGGTTCCTGCCTCTGGTTTGTTTCAAACAAAGCTAAACCTGTGGTACGGAAGTTATGGGCGTTTTTGACAAACATTATAAGGTTTGCAGCGTTACGGTCTACTGTTTTACTATACGAGGCCTAACTGGATCAAATGAATTCTTAGTTGTAGTGTCTCACAGCTTCTGTGAATGAAATTGTTTGAATCACTACATGCATACGTTTAGTCTAAGAGTATGAAAGGTACAAGGATTCATTCATATTATCCTCTTTGAAAATATGAATTTCAATATTCTACTAAGTAATGTCTACATTTATGGAAATTATATTTAAATGTTCAACACTAAAGAGAAGGATTATGGCCAAATTGCTAACACTGGTGTTCGGTTACTGAAATCTGTGCGTTCGATTACATTGTTGGAATGGAAGTTCAAATCCATTCAGCATCAACTTGGAGTAGAAAGTTCTGTTCTTGATTATCTCCACAGTCGCAAATCATTGATCATAGTACTCCCCAGCAACGCATACTCGAAAAGTTGCTGAGATGAAAAATGCTGCTTTAATACATTTTTAGATAAAAGGACATTTTATTGCATTTTATCGTAAAGAGGGTATGTATTTTAAAGAAAGAATGCTATGGGATAACTGAGTGCGTAAAGATACTTTGACGGAGTTGCAGGTACTGCATTATATTTTATATTTGAAGAAATATTGAAATCCGGAATTTTTTCAACTCCAAGAAAAGTTTACTTTGAATTATATTCTTTCATTCTTTATTTACAATAGAAACAATAAACTGGGCTATATAAGGTAACTGGGACACATCATGGAAAAGTTACTTGAAATTAATCTGTATGTTCGCCTTCTTTTAAAATAAAATAGTTTGCCTTCAGATTATTATCAGAATGTGAAAAGTTAAGAGATATAATTTAACCTGTGAGTTTTGATTTTTTTATAACTAAGAGAGGGTTAGATTTAATATATTTATATCTCAAAAATAAATCAGAACTGTTCATTAAATTCCTAAATGTATGCTGATATTTTCTTGCTTACAGGATAATGGGCTAATAGTTGTTTTGATTTTATAGCATCTTTATTTGAAAAAAAGAAGAGAGTGAGAGAGATTAGCTAATTCTGATTGTTCTATATAGTATATAAAAGCTGAAAACTGAATTAAATTCTGCCTATTACAAAGACTGATCATGGAAAATAATTTGGTATGTATTGATTAATTATATTCTGTGTAAAGAAGCGAAAAAAAGATTAAATAAGTAAATCAATAAGTCCACATACATAAAAGTATATTTTAAATATAAAATAAACTTAAATTATACATTGAGATATAAGTTTTATAATTAAAATTGTGGTTTATAACGAAACCTATAACAAAAAGAAATATTAATTAAACGGTTATTAATGCTGAGGTTTCTGTCAGATGGTAGTACTAGTTCTGTATTCAGATAAAACCTTTCCTAAGAATACCTTTAAGGGCATTGGCTAATTATTTTTTTGATGAAGCATCATAAAATCAAAATTAAAAAAAAATATGTGTAAAAAGAGTTATGCGATCTTCTATCAGATTTTTTTAAATTTAAGAATAGTATATGGCACAAAGTATACTATTTCATGTTTATTAACACAGATTTAAACTTAATTTATACTTTTTCTATAATTTAAAAGGAGGGTAAATATTATTGATGACAATGGGGAATCAATTTAAAAACTGGTAAGAAAAACAGATGCACAAGCACATACGCAGGAAGGTATATATATATATATATATATATATATATATATTATATATATATATATATATATATATATATATAATATATATAAGTATATATATATATATATATATATATATATATATATATGAAACATAGCGTAGTATGCCATGCTTCAGGGATGTAACGTGGTCGAAGGGGTGTAATCGTTGGCGAAAAGAATAAGATTTATCAAGAGAACTTTAGCGGCATCTTTATTTAGCAATGTCCAACAGCAAAATCCCTCAAAAAATGGTCGTGCGGCTTTTTATAGCTTTGGGGACACCACAGGCGTGAGAAAAGGAATGTGTTTAATCAGTAAAGTAAGATAGCTAGTTAATTTCGCTAACAGAAAAAATAATTTTCTAAGACAAAAGAGTTTAAAGCCGGGAGACTACTAAGATGACGAAATCGCGGATTTGATGGTTTTTTTTTTATATAGGAGTTAGAAATTGTAGTTTAAGAGTAAAGTGTTAAATTTTTACATTACACATATTATATATATATT
>CM063502.1:82901134-82953634 GCA_032207245.1 Pardosa pseudoannulata | reverse complement strand
TTAACAGAATTCTTAATGGGCGCATGTTTTCAAAGCTGTATATATTATCTGAATATTACAACTTTAATTGCCGGAACTTCTGTAATGTGGCTTCTAGTGTTTTGTTATTAAAGAAAATATGACATCATAGTTTTCTATTTTTGGAATGAATGCAATCAAGAATATAAAATGCTTAAGTTTGCCTTTTCGTTTCATTATGGCAATGTATGATGTAACTTTTATTTTGTCCTGATTTTGTATCAGTTCTTTCATGATCATCAGAATGTTATCTGTTCTGGAAAGATAGATTCTGCTATAGTTGCTTTGAATTAGCACTCTGTTCTAAGCTGTACTTCCTATTTGCTGTTGGAATTAGTAATTTTCTCTCTAATTGCGGGATAGAACCTTGTTATTTCCCCCGTGGAGCTGTCAGTTACTTGTGATTTTCTTTAAAGAGTATACATGATGCTGTTTTTATTAAACCCATGCTTAATTTTTGCTTTCTCCAAGTACTTGGATCTAAGTGACAAATGTTCCACAAGTTGTAAAATTTTCTGATGCTTTAAATATTTTGAAAGAGTAGTTTTCCTTTGCATTTCGCATAAGTCTTACATACTTTTGATACACATGAAACAAACTTTTAAAACTTTGTTTTAAACAGGAATGTATAATGTGAAGAATTATTTTAAATAAATATCTATTAAAATGTAACATACCGAATTAAGATTATGCTGTTATTGCTCATTATAATATTTTACAGTAACACAAGATTCACATAAGTTGTTTAGGTCTTCTTTTTTCTTTAGTTCTTTCTTTTTCTTGACTCATCATTTGGCGGTATTAAAACATACCATCTATAATAAATATGTGTTCATTTGTTTGACTCTTGTTCAGGTTAAAGCATAATTGTATAACTCAAACATATCTTTATGTAAAATAGTATAAGAAATAATTTAATAAGTGCAATCAGATCTTGCTCATTGAAGAATTCTTCATTTTTCTGCAATATTAAAATCATTGTCAGAAACTTTTATCATATATTAAGTTTCAAGAATTTATTTACGTCCCATATATACATCATACATATATATTACGTCATACATAGATATATGCTATAGATATATATTACTTGAAGTATAAATTAAATAAGAAAATACGGAATTATTTAATGAGCTACTATGCTGGAATAAGCTGGAATGACCGCTTTCTTCCTGCCATAAGAAGTGAGTCATATATACACCAGTAAACCAGTTCTCTTTTGAGTATTCCGTTCGTACACAGGAAAAAACACATTATTTAACAGGTTTTGGCAAAGAACAGCTTGCTATAGGCAAACACCGTTAAAGAATGATATAAGTTGATATTGATAGCTGTGCTAGTGATGTTCTACTACATTTCAAAGGCATGAAGCAATCGAGAAATAACAGATGTTGTAATGCATCCTTTATGGGATGACTTACAAACTTTCTAAGGTTATTCAAGGTATTCGAAGTTTGTCTTACTTCATAAAATGAAACATTTCAAATTCAAACTGGAAACGTGCATTCAGAACTTAGTGGAACTAACAGTAGATCACAGACTTATCAGCACCCTGTTGAAATTATACAAACCACAGTAGCTACCAATTTAAGAGATGACGTTTTTATCCCCACATTAAACGTGAGCATCTTGTAATAGCTCATCATGTCTTACAGTGTGGAAGAAAAGGACATAATCTTTATAACAAGTTTTGTTAGTTTAAATTCCTCCATTAATCCAGTTAGGAGTTTTTCTTTTAACATTTGGATCATAATATAAATTGCTCATTTAGTGTTGACGAAAAGTAGAAAAAATGGTATTTCTATTTGAAAATAAATTAAAAAAAAATAGTGATTAAAATATTTTATTTTGTTATTTTTTATTCTCGATAATTTTTTTCCAAGAATTTCTTTTTAGAGTGTTATAATACTTGAGTATAGAAAAATAATAAGGTTTTACTAAAATCTGAGTCTTTATAAACTGTGAAAAGCAGACAGCAGCAGTCGGTGAGTGGTGAATAATATGCATTCGCACTCATGAGCAAGTGTTCCCTAAAAGCAAAAGGAACACATCAGTTTATGTAGATAAGCTCCAAATACAATCATTGTAAATAGGGACATTACGTAAACATAAAAGACAAATTTTGTCGTCAATTGAAAATACTTCAATAGCAGTAAGATGTCTTTCGCTTAGAATCAAATAGTTGAAATAACATATGGATCCATTTGAATCAAAAATAGATAGAGAAACATGAATTCCTATTCTTTATTCTTTTCCCCCATCATTAATATCCCTTCTTTCTCTCCTCATCCTCTGTATTCGAAAAATGAAGACTTAAGTCTCATTCTATGACGGAAATGTAAAATGCCTCTGCAGAATAAAAAATCAATCAGATTTTGGAGGTTTTTATATTCATATTAGTCTCTTTACGCGTAGGATCAAACAGCCACCTGAATTTTACTTGCTTTCGTCCTATTATCCTTTTGAATCTCGTTATTTTATATACCCCCTCTATTTTGGGCACCGAGGGGGAATTTTATATTTTCCGATATAAAAGTTAAATAAGCTTTTAAAGAAATATTTTTTTCTGTACGTTTTTTAGTTTTATTCGCTTTTTATGGCCAAGAGAGTTTTTTATGCTGCAATATTAAAAAAATTACAAAAAATCATTAGCCAATTATTATTTTATTGCTACACAAGATGTATAAATAAAATAAAACTATGTTAACTAACACTTAATAAAGTATCATAGTTTACAATAACAATTCATAACGTTTAAGTCTATTCATGCTCTTCTTACTTGTCCGTATTAAACACTTCACATACAAGGAGTAATCAAAAAGTAAGGTTGAGATGTCTGCAGTGCAACATACGCATTTTATTTCATACAACCAACACAACTAACGAGTACATGAGTTTATTTTTAGACATAGTTTCCATATCGATTTAGACACTTATCATTTCGTTAAATGAGTTTGAATATTTCCTTATGGTAGAAATCCCAATCTAGCGTTCACGCTGTTGAACTGCTCTACCTCCTTGTCAGAAGCAAATCGTTGGCCTCCCAGGCGTTCTTTCAAGTAATTAATGAGATGAAAATCCGAGCTATAAGGAGGTTGTTAGATGATGCCCCAGTACACATCTTCTTTTTCTTCAATGGCGCGCCAGCCTAGGGTGGGCCATGGCCTTCCACAGAATCGAGTTCCAGGCGTCTCTTTTCTTGGATAGACTCTTCCAGTTTTTGATTTTTAGGATCTTTAAGTCTATTTCAAGGCAGTCAATTCACAGAATTCTTGGTTTTCCCCTTTTACGAGCTCTCAGTGGTTTGGCCTGGAAGATCCTCTTGGTGGTTCTGTCGTCATTCCTTCTAATCACGTGTCCTGCCCATTTCAAACGTTGAATAGAAAGGAATTTTATTATGTCTGGCTCCTTAAAAATCTTATAGATTCCTGAATTTGTTCTTCTCCTCCAGGTGTCGTTGCATTTCCAACCTCCTAATATGTTGAGGAGTACTTTTCTTTCGAAAACAGCCAGAGTCTCTTTGTTTCTTTCAGTTAATACACATGTTTCAGCAGCATATGAGAGTATTGGCCAATAGACGTCAGTCATCATTTATTACCGGACGCAACTTTCTACACCATTCTGTGACATGCTGAGGAGATTACAGTTTCTCTGAAAACCTCTACCATCTGCCGGTGAATTTCAGTATCAGTTACATGTTTTGCCCACAAAAATCAAATAATGGAACTTTCCGACCGGATTTCTTTGAGAGGCACATTTTCCAAATGAGTTGCCATTTGTGTGAATCTTGTAACTTTGCTTTGCAAGGGGCAGGTTTCTGAAACTCTGCACAGTTGCTGACTGCAGTGATTGCAACTACAAACTACTACTAATTTCTCTATAACAGACGAAACTCCAGACATGTAACCTCTCTTGTAACTTTACTGTTTGGTCACCTCTTGTATTTGTATTATAAAATATATGCATATGCATTTAAATGTAATCTAAATTACAGCATAAATAATTTATTATTTTCATTTTATGTAATTTCAAATTGAAGTATTTTTTGCATAAGATTTAAAAATAACAAAAGCATAAATATGAAATTTTAGAACTTTCTCCTTATCATAAATTATTATTTAGCACGTTTATTAATTTTGTAATTATTGTATTAAATCACAATTTGAATTTTTTTTTAAAAGTTTATTCCAACAAGACATTAAACAGATTATTTAATTCATTTATTTCCTTGATCCCTTTTAATATTTGTAATGCATTCTGTTTGCTTTTATTTAATGAACAATTTTTACGTTATATATATTTTATTTATTCATGCAATTTTAATTTTTATTTTGTAATTTGATTTGATTTAGAAGTCAAGTTTTAAGTAGTGAGATATTTTGAAACTTTGTACATTCCCGATTTGATCGAAGATGTAATTTATCATTTCGTAGCACAATGTATTCTAAATGATAAATTGGTTATTCAGTCATAATATATTTATTCATCATATATTACTCTATGATAGTGTTTAATGTCATACTATCAAGCGGTAATGGTATTGTCAATAAAGGACTGTATATATTTTTGGCCTGTTTCAATCGATGAATTTTATCGTCATTTTTCAGTTTTAAAGATAACTTGAGTCATATATGAGACATAGTATTACATAATTTCAAGGAATTTTCCTTTGGGATTTGATACATTAAAATTTATAGATTTTTACAGTGATCTATCTAAAATTTAATATAAAAATATCTTGTGAATTTACTGTAGAAATTAGCCTTTATTGATTTTGCTATTATTGAAGAAAGTGATTTATATAGGAGCCATTACGAAATATAGCATAATTTGCAATGCAAATCTAAGTAAGGTATAAATAAAGAAAATACGCAGAGCTGTTTTGTTGCTTCGTGTGAGCAACATTCTTACTTCAAGAGCAATGAATGGCTTGTTAAAGCAGACTTTTCTCAGTCTGCGTTTACAAGCCAATAAGTGCGATTACTTTGAGAATGTTGCTCGTTCGAAGTAACGAAACAGCTGTCTACGTACTTATTTTGGATTTTATTAACATTTATTTTTACATTTTATGCTTTGCTGCACAAAGGTTTTACAATTTGATTTACACTAATTATTTTTCATTTATCATATTTGAGTTGAGATAATCAAAATAATCTTAGAGTACGGAACTCTGAATTTGAAATTGTTTTTGTGAGTTTATTCTAACCGTAAGGTGTTAAATAAATAATTTACATTTAATTATTTTATTTTTTAGAATAATGTTGATATTTATCTTGAGATTGCGTTTATTTATTAAACGATTATTTTAAGATATCATGAATAATTAAGATATCCTGATTTTATTTATTAATGCGATTTTAACTATTATTTTTTATTATTTATTGTTATTTATTTTTGAAATTTGATTTTATAAGGAGTTGGTATTAAATAAGATTAAGCAGTATCTTTGAAACACTTTGCAGCCTTCGCATATTCCCAATTTAATCGAAGACCATGTCTTCACATACTGTATTCAGAATAAGTGCTTATTCAGTCATAATAAGCATTATTTTCATTATATCCATTTATTCATTACACGTTACTGTATTATAGCTTGTAGCCTCATAATATCTAGCTGCAATACTATTCTCAAAATCTGATGATTTATATTTTTGTTCTATTTTAAGTGATAAAAACTACTCTCATTTTTCAGTATTTGGTAGGAATTTTTGTTCGAAACTTGATATATTTAATTCACATTTATGCATTTTAACAGTAAGCCATCAAAACATTTCACTTATGCTTAGACAATTTTCTAAAAATTAAAAAATAGCCCTGCTTCGCTTAAATTTATATATTAATGAAGAATAATTTTTACGAAAAATAATTTATTTCATTGCAGGATTTTGTTTACGATTGGAATTTCATTATTTTTGTTAATCTCATTTTGAAAAGCGACAAGAGTATAAAATCAATATTTTCAAAACTGTTTTAAGAAATTAAGAAATCAGAGATTATCATTTATATAAGACATAATTTATGCATTATATAAATAATTATATGAAATTTCTTTCCTCCGATTATTTAAATTAAAGCCATTGCATAACGTCTTTTATTTAATAATAGAATTTCCCTGATTTGATGCTATTATTTATTTTGTATTTCGCTAGCATTTATTTTATTATATAAAAGGCTGATTAAAATAGCATCAAATACAAAATATAAGTATTCTACTTATATTTTAATTTTTTTCATTTCCCAATTTTATTTAACTGTGCAGCAATCAGCATTAAGTCATGTATAAATAAGTTTCATGAAATATTTCAAAACCTTGGTACATTCCTGAGTTGATCGGAAGCGTAATTTTATCATTTAGTAAGATAATGTAGTCCGAATAATAAATTGTTTACTCAGTCATAATAGTTTTATTAATTGTTCATTACTGTGTGATAGTCTTCATTGTCATAGTATCCATTATCAATAACTAACTCTGACAATATGCATTTTGGATCTATTCCAAGCCATAAATATTATCCTGATTTTTAAGCTTTCAAGATGTTTAACACGTATAAAGAGCATAAAGTTAAATAATTTCAAGGAATTTTTGTTCCAAATTTGATATTGCAAATTAAATTTAATATGTTTTTACAACATCGAAAAAGTTTTACTTAAGTAGAATCAATTTACTTAATAAATTTACTCTGATAGTAATAACTTTAATATTACTGAATAAGAGATTTTAATACGAATAAGTTAGATGTTGGTTATTATTAGTTAGTAACAAATTAGTTATTTAACCCCTTTACAGTTTCATTTTTTTCACGAATTCGATCCAAAAAATGTCACATTTTTTTATTGCATATTTTTGTTTATTTTACATTTGTAAGCTGGAAAATGTTATTAAAAGTAATATTTCTAATTATTTTAAGCATGTATAACAACTTTTTTACAGGAAATAAAATAATGTTTACCTTGGAAGTTGTCTTTTCTCTCTCATGTACGCCAGACAGGAGAGTTACATTTACAGTTGGGAACATAAAAAATATAAATATTTTCGATTACAAGTACTACACAATTATTTTCTAATGAAAATACTACAAATACATTTACTTAACCTGTTTCTTCAAAGATTAGATTTAGTGTGGTTAAACTTGAAAGAGGTGTAAGAGGTATAGTCCAACGTCACAGTCCGGAAATAAAATACCTAGTCTCTTTTTCTAATTCTCTTGCCACTATGATTTTTCTTTGGTGAACACACATAGCACTGGTTTTCAGGTCTTAACTTTTTGTCTGTAGATGGAGTTACTTCTAAAAAGTCTCTCTCGGCCAGTATACCAAAAACTCAAGCCAAAAACTCAAAGACAAAAACTCAAAGACAAAAACTCGAGGAGTAATACAAAACCTATAAAAAAAGTCCACTCTTTTAAACCAAACAGAATACACTTCGAAAACTAGCGTCTTGTGGATACCTATACGATTAATTTGACATTAAAAATACAAAAGATACGGTCAAAAGAGTGAGAACGACAATAAAATTTAGATTGCTCATACGCTGTACGGGCAATCTGATTCGGACAATCATTAAAGGCACTGAAATTGTGCTAAAGGCAAGGGATTAATTCATTGTTTTGTTTACAATTTTATTTACAACATTTTGAGATATATCAAAATCATGGAACCAGATTTGATGGATGGCATAATATATCATTTCGAAGATAAAGTATTCCGAATAGTAAATTGCTTATTCAGTCATAATATTTTTATTAATTACACATTACTGTATAATAGTCTTCATTGTCATAGTATACAGTGTCAATAAATAAAGATCATAACGTGCATTTTAGATCTATTGTAAGCGGTAAATATTACCCCCATTTTTAAGATTTCAAAACGTTTTACACGTATAAAAAACATATATAATTTTTGTTCCAAATTTAATATCGTGAATTAAATTTTTACAATAAGTTTAAGTTTTTACAATATTAATTACCTTTTACTTGCGTAGAATTAATTTATTTCAAGACATTATTCCTGTGTTGTTGAAAATTTGATATTATTAAATAAAATGATTTTAATACAAATAATAAATTAGATGTTGCTAATTATTAGTTAATATAATAAATTGTTTTCCATTGTTTTGTTTATAGTTTGATTTACAACATTTTGAGATATTTCAAAATTATGGTACATTCCTGATTTTATCGGGTGCATAATTTTTCCTTTCGTAAGATAAATTCTGAAAAGTAAATTGTTTATTCATAGTATTTTTATTAAATAGACCTTAATGTATGATATTCTTCTTTGTCATTTATTGTTAATAACTGACCGTGACAACCGGCATTATGGATCTATTCCAAGCAGTAAATATTAGACACATTTTTAAAATTTGAAGATGTTTCAAATGTATGCAAGACATGAAGTTTAATAATTCCAAGGTATGTTATTCAGAACTTGGTATTGTACAATAAAATTAATAATAAATTTTATAACATAATATGGAATAAATATTACTTACGTTGAATTATTTTACTAAAATTTTGCCCTGTACTGATAAAATTTCGATATTTTTGAGTAAAATTCATAAATAAAACAATCCCAAAGTTGTTTTTCTCATTGTATTTTTACTGTTAGATTTACATTATGAACTTTTCCCTTATACTGGGTTAGAAAAACAGACAAGAGTATAAAACCAACGTTTTAAAACTGTATTAATAATAATAAAAAATAGAATTATAATTTAGTATACTAAATTAATCATTGCATGGATAAATAGCAGTTTGATAAAATTTGGACATTATTAAATAAAGTATTGAATAAGTACAACAAAAATAAATTAGATTTTTTATTGTTTTGTTTAAAACTAGATTTATATTATTAATTTTTTTCATTGCACTGGGTTAAAAAAATATACCAGATTATAAAATCAAGACTTTAGAACTAAAATTATCAATTAGCACATCCAATTATTTATGAAGAACATAAACAATAATTTGAAATTCCTTTTGTTTTGCTTTTCTAGCTAAAAACGTTAAATAATTTTTTCTCATTCAATAATTCAGTATTCATAGACTGATGGTGCCCTTTCTATTTTACTTGTGTTTATATAATAAATGATTATTTTTTAATTCTATGACATATTAGGATATAATTATGTTAATTATTCACTTAATTTTATTTTTTGTTTTGTAATTTTATTTAATTTACAAATAATTTATATTAAGTATAGTATTTATCATTACCATGAGGTAATTCAAAGTCGTCATACATTCCTGAATTGATCGAGAATGTAATTTATCATTTTGTTAGATAATGTATTTCGAATGATAAATTACTTGTTCACTCATAATACATTTATTCATTACATATTACTATATAATAGTGTTTGTTGTCATACTATCCAGTGGGACTATTATCGTCAATAAGTCAGAATATACAGGGTACATAGTTAAGTTCTTAACCGGTCATTTTCTCCGAAACCGTTGCCATAGATGTGCAAACAGATGTGTACTACAGAGGACAAATATAAATTCTTACAATTTTTAACAGCAAACAAAAACTTAAAGTAACATGAAGTATGAGTTATGAAGGTATAAAATTTACAAGGAACCTTTATACCGGGTGCACAGTAAAGTTCTCGACTAAAAATTATTGAATATTTAGAAATAATTTTTAGATGATCGGATATTAGATTAACTACAGTAATTCTAGATTTTTTCTCCTTCTTTGGGGTTGAGAGGTCAATTAAGAGATTAATTATAGTCGTTCAAAGTTGATATCAGATTCCAGCGACCCTTTTAAGGGGACAGGGGACGGGTTTTCTGATTATAAATGGGCAGTGATGAATCAGTAGTAAAGTAGATATGAATTGTATTTTACCTTAAAGCAAGCTTTTAATCTCACCCATCTTTGTGTTGCAAACTGATTCAACATCTAATTATTTTAATTAGATGTTGAAATCCTCCATTAATTAGATGTTCCATCCTCCAAAATAGGAGAAAAAAATCTTTAAATTTTTGAAAACTTTGACCTTTAAATCTCTCAGCTAATTTTGATCATAGAAAAGTATAACTTTTTGTGTTACGGTTTTTAAGACAATTTTTCTCTATAATAATAAGGAATGGAGAAATACAAAAATTTAGGCTTTGTAATTTTTTCATAGAAGAAGTTTTAAATTAAAACACAAAATACGTGTGCAACTTATTTGTATCATTTTTGTACTTATTAATTTAAGTCTACGACCTCCTCTAGTGGAGGAAATTTTATATATACATTTTATCGAAGCTCACACTGTTATGAGATGTAAGACAATATCATCTTCCCTTTAACTATATTCAAATATGAATTTAATTAAATTGTACAGTTTTAATTTGCATAAAACTGACAAAAGCTGAAAGCATAAAAATATTTATGTTGCTTATTCCTTTTTGCTACGTTAACTCTTTCTATATCCTCATTTTGAAACTTGTATTTATACGTCAGGTTAGAATATGGAACAATGTATGTTCTATTTATTTATAAAAGTTTACATTGCTAGAAGTTGATAACACTAAAGTACCTTAGCTTTATGCGGTATTCAAATCCAAGCTTAATAAAAGCACATAGCTTTAATAACCATAGAAATATGACAGAAATCAAAGGTTAAAATGGTTGGTAGCATGTTACATTAGTTAAGATATGCAACAAATGAATTTAGATAATTTTTTTCAGTATAAATGATAATACCATATATTGAATTTTTATTATGCTAAAATATACCACAAGATTGCATTTGTAACATTTAATTTGAAACTCATAATTCAAGTTTATGGATTCACAACTATAAAAAAATAGAATTATAATTAATTCCCCAAAATAATGGATATATTTGCTTCAATGAAAACAATTACATGAAAATATTAATGGAATTTATATGCAGAATACCTAAATAAATGTAAACCTAAAAGCTAAATTTTTCTGTTTTAAAAACATTTATTTCGCTTACTTCTTTTTGTTGCATTAACCCTTTCTATATCATTATTCTCAAAACCCATGTTTATGCGTCAGGTGGGAATTTTTAACCTCTTAGTAAAAAAACAGCAAAGAAATTTTCAAAAAAGAATAAAGAAAATAGTTATTTTCTTCCATTTTCATTTCAGGGAGAATGCATTTTTTTTAAAAAAGCAAAAATAAAACATCTTTGATGTATGGCGATAAAATCCTGTTGGATAAAAACATATCTCATTACATTTCTAAAACACGTAACTTCTGCATTAAAATAAAGAAAAAAAGCATCTTCTTTACATAATCACTGTAAACTCAATAAAGATACAGAAGGAAAAATGAAGAGCCCAGAAAGAAACATTTTTCCCCATGTATATTTAGATCCGTTCTGTGATTTGTCTTTTTGCCTCTGTGAGACTCCATCACCGTATTATTGCTGGAGTATTCTGCCTAAATAAGTTGCAGAAGTCAAATGCGATTAAAGTGAAAGAATATGAAAACTGAATAATTCATTTATGAAAATAAATATAATTCATTCCGTATAACAATTTTGTTATTTTGAGTAAATTTTTTAGGAAAAAATTTAGATTGTATGCATAACTAATACGCAAGAAAATTGAAAATGAATAGCTAAGACTTTGATAAGCCCGTAAAAGTAATGCTGTATGAAATCTTAGAGAAGAGAGCGTTTATTTCTTTTGATTTGAATATATAATCTTATTATATTCACATGCATAATTATTTAACTTAAAAAGAAATTATTTTCAAATTTTATTCTGGCCATATTTGAATTATTATACTACGGAAATAAACCTACACAAGTCCACACTACTTGTCATTCAGTAGTAAGTTGCTTACAATTAAGAAATAATTCTTATTTTCAAATTTGATTTTATTGAAATTTTGATTTAGTTGTTTTTCTTTCAATGAAAATCTTTTTTTCGTAATTTAAAATATAGTACTTATAAATAAATATGCTTTTTACATAACATATGTACTTATATAATATTAGTCATTTTCAGAAAAGCCTAAAATAGCAAATCCATTCAATTAATGAACTAAATGTTCATATTATGTATACATTAATGCATTGTATCAAAATTTTGTATATTTGGCAGTTTATATGCCTCTTACAAGGTGGTTGCTTGAAAGTCTTACATGGTTCTCTTATTTGAGAGTTTCAAAACCAGAGTGAACGAAGTCCATGTTTTTCGTTACAAAATAAAATAGTCTACAAGAATTAATAATTTGCTATTTCATATGTATGTATATATACATGGGTTAGAATATATGCTACTAAATAAGCTTTTTTAAAAATTAGATTAAATTTCCAAGAATTAATTATGATTCAGAAACTTTAAGTGTTAATTTTTCTACACTTTTTCCAGTGGACTTGGTTCACTTTGGTTTTAATGCATTTATTTGTATAAAAGAGTTAAATAAGTCTACAAATAATGGACTTTATGTACATGTCTAATCAACTTTATGCCAGAATTAGATCTACTGCTTTGAGTTATTAAACTTAGATTAAATAAATAAAAATTAATTTATTCTTGGAATTTCTTTGCCTATCTTTCATTGAAACTTTTAATCCTTATTGCTAGGTGGTCAGTAAATATGTCAATTTATTTTATTTAGATTATAAAATAATTTTAGATAGCTTAGTAGGACTGATTAGGCAAAGTGGATATATATATATATATATATATATATATATATATATATATCCACTTTGCCACTATATAAGTTTTATCTATATATATATATATATATATATATATAACTTACTGTAAACACAACTAAATTCTTTAACCCAATTTAAAGTGCATGCCGCTAAGAAGAAAAGTACCCCCCCCCCCAAAAAAAAGGGAAGAATGGGAATACAGTTCAGTCACTATTTAGATAGTATTTAGTGTATTACATATTAATAATATACACACACACATACATAACACACACATATATATATATATTATATTGAAAATTTATCCTAAAGGTAACTAAATTATTTTCCTTTTTTAATTGTATATCGTAATGAAAAAATGAGCCGCAGTCTTAGAGAACAATTACTTTTCTACCAATAAAATATTAACTGGCATTTTTTACTCCTTTGTCTATATGACCTCTCATGTTATCCGCTTGACTCAATCGGAACTTGAGCACTGACTTTGCAATTTTGAATAACCATTTACCCCATGAGTAGATCATAGGAATGCTTAATTTACGAATTTACTTAGAAAAGTATTCCTGTCTTGTTATGAGGTTGAATTGTTTCTATTAGATTTTTGACAACTGTCTTTATTGGCGGATGTTCGCAATCTGAATTTTAAACTTTTAGTGTCATAAATTGAAGTGTTAAAAGAACTCAGTTGAAGACTAACTGCTTTTGGATGTTGAAGTAAAACAATGCCTGATCATGACTGCAACTAGTATTTTTCTGAGTCCAATTCCAGAAAAACGAATTTGGGTTAGTTTCTTAATTTTCATGTTAACTTACATGGTCGCAAACAATTTTGGGTGATCTTCGATGCAGCACGACTCCATTATCTGTGGTTCATCCGAGGTGTAACAGAAACACACACATCGAAAAATTATCGTGTCTAAAGTTGTTCAAAATTCTTTTATTTCACATTCTATGTTTCTAATGTTAAATTTCCCAGCCACCAAGATTAAACAAAAGACAAAAATCGCTGGACTGCATTCCTTTTACACTTCTAAAAAATAAAGCCTGGATTAATAACTGCTACGTGTGGCCCTTTCTTTCACTTTTCTAATCCGGTTGTCAATACTCCCTAGGAAAAACTGATGATCTTTGCTGTCTTTATGACCGTTGTCTGCAATTATTCCGCCACGACATATTTTATAGGTAACAGTAGAGCCGATGTTTAAAACTTTGTTTCTCATGAGAAATTATCCATATGATTGCCCCCTCCTCAAAAGAACAGACAGATATAAAGAGATGGCCAATTGTTTCTTACCTGCATCAGACGTGCCTGTCGATTATTTGAGTTTAAGATAAAAATAAAGAATTTTTGTTTAGTGTTTTTTCTGGTCATAGTACTCCAGTAAGTTGCCTTCGACGATATAAATATAGTCAAGTTACGTTGACAATCAAAACCTGGTAACTACAAAATGTGATTGATATATTTCTACTGTATGATCTTTTAAGAGGAATTTTTTAAAAAACGACATTGAGAAAACATTGAAAATTGAAAACGGTGATTATAATTTGCATATTAAGTAAATAAGGATGTCATCAGTATGCTGGGCTGCATTACAGATCGATTAATGCAATAAGTAGTGAAAACACAGATAGATGCTGTGAGTAAGAAAGAAAAAAAATCTGTTTAATTAATAAATTAAAATTTTACCTGGTTAAGGTGTTACCACTGTCTATTTGAATTTCGAAGAGTAATCGGATCTCAAATTTCCTCCATTGCTTTATGATATTAGCGGCAAATGTGTAGCATAGCTGTAAATGAATATCATCTCTAAAAATGTAAAATTTTCAATTAATAAACCAAAAGCAAAATCTCGTTTAAATTTTTGTAACGGGAAAATCTTGTATGTATTCTTTGAACTCATTCTAATGCATAATTTCAATATATTTATAATCATGTTACATATTCATTAAATCTCATGCAAACAAAACTTTTGTTCAAGCTCAATTCATTTTTTAAACATTGATAATATTTTAATTTGAGCTTTTAGCGTTTAAAAATATTTGAGACAGATTCACTGTTGTAATAAGATTCTAGTTTTCCATCGTACTAAACCCTAATGTTTGGGTGAATATTTTTTTTTAGATTTGTCACTATATCATCTTTTCTTTCAAAAGCCAATTACTTTCTCCAGTGACAAAATGTCTTTTAAAAGCAATGTTTACATTTAGCAAATATATGATTTACAATTTATTTTGCCGAAGTAATGCGATTGTTCACAATTTTTTTCTCTTAACAAAAATTTAATAGCAAATATAAAGTAGAGTCAAAGAAGCATACACTGGAGCACTATGTCTTTCAACATGTGGTGTTAAGTAGATCAAAACCTATTTCTGAAAGCGTTGACGCTGGCTCTAAAATTTGTGTTTTTTACCACCATGTTGTAGCATTAATAGCTCTTCTCTTTTATAGAACGACACTAAAAAAATGCACAATATATAAAACTATTTCAAAGATAACGATTTATGCTTGGCTTACGTTCTCACTATTACTGATTTGCTGTCATGTATTTCCATAGATGTACTTTAAATGTATATAAATTTCAATTATATGACTTTTTCTAGTTACTACACAATATAATGAATGGAATATTTGATGATTTTGAGTGTCAGTTAATGGGATATCTACGTTTGAGCCACTGGTGGTAAACGCTGTCTTGAACTTATTAATTCTGGAAAAATCAATGCTAGGAATAGCTTTAGAATGCAAAAGTTAGTAAGGTTTTTATTTGATTATAATGTGACTGATGTTATTATGACAACTAATACTTTTAGCTTCAGCAGATATAAGAAAATCACACGTTATAACAAAAATTTAGAGGAATATAAGATGTACTTTAGCTCTCTGGTATGGTTTGGTTTAGAGTTCTATGGAAAGTATTTGCAACATAAGAGTTAAATACACTGGGCCTATTTACTTGCTTAAACTGGATTCAGAATGACAGCGAGCATCCATGCCAATAATCGAATTCACGAATACTGATTGCGATACCGAATGCCAGCTCCCTACCTATCTGACTAAAATTCACTATTTAGTCATTTGCATTGTCTAGTGGCTACATTGTACTTGCATTGGGCAGAATCCCAATCTTCTATGCATTGGGATTGTAAAGTATTGTATTCAACCCAAGCTTTTACCTTTTATATTTTATTAATTAACTCTAGTAATATACCAATTGTTTTTTTAATATTTTAGATAAGACTGTGCTATAAATACTTATTTGATACCTTTAATCAACGTTTGTGTTTAGTTATATTGAGCTACAACAGTCGTAAATGATATAAAGAATTATTCTCAGAGACGCATACTTTATTTCTTTAGTAAATAAAGAGTGAAACTATTTTATGAAAGACTTTTTGGAAGGTATAAATCGACATTTCCCTTGTATTTCTATTCTCTGAAGGATATCAATTAATTTGATCTTAAAAAGTGGATAACCCTGAAATCAGTTGAGTACATAAAATTTCTCTGCCAGAGGCTATTAAATTTATGTTCAAAATAGTAGTTTAGTGAGTTGCAGTGTGTGAAGTACAACATATCAGAAGATGATGGATTATATAGTGTTAGTCAAAATACAATTTTCGAACTAAGAACAAGCTTATTGATGAGTAATTTTCAAGTTTATACTTCTTTTGTAGTTATTGAATGAGATACTCATTTATGCTTAGTAATTGTTCTTTTATGAATTTCTATATATTTACCGTTTCTGAGATTTTACTGGATAAAATTTTTCTTGTCAACCAGATCCTTTTAATTAAAGTCTTAGTTATCACTCATATTTGTTTAACAGAAAATCAGTAAGTAGAAATGTATGCCAAATAAAAGTTAAACTCATTTATTGTAAGAAATGTGGTACTATCTTTGTCTTTGTAAAAAAAAGAAACAGGATGGCTGAAAATTGCTGCAAATTTGATATAATAATAACATTCTTTGTAAAATATTTATATAGTCTTCATACACCATGGTTTATTACAGATAATCGCAGATTAAGTTTTGTGGTGATTAATTCCAAATTAACTGTAGATGACTGTTACGAACAGACAAAGAAACCTTTCTGCCACTTTAATTTAAAGCAAAGTATTATATATTATATGGTAATTAACACCGATTAGTCTCATTAAACTGTGGGGAACAGTCATGTTATTTCTGACATATTTGTTCTTGTAATTCCAATTAAAGCGAATAACAACTAGAAACCTGTATTATGAGGACATATAAAATGTATATAAAGGGCTAACTTTATTAAGATCAATTTTATTTATTGCTCTTTAAAATGTAATATTAACCAAAAATATCAGTTGATGAAAGCTTTCCATTAGCTTTAGAAACACAACACTAAGAATTACGGATTTTAAAATAAAAATTTTCCTTAGTGAAATAAAGTTATTTCCAAAAGGGAATAAATGTTTAACTTGAAAAACAAAGAAAGAATGAACTAGAAAGAGCCAAGTACGAATACCTTAACAAGGATATTAGGATTTTTTTATTTGAATTCCTTTCCAGATTTTAAATTATAAATGCTCAGAAAGAACGGAAATAACCAAATAGTGAATATTTATAAAATTATTAATTATTCTTCGTGTAAAAATGTAATGCTTATGCAGTGAAAACAAATCGTGTACTTATAATTCAAACATGGCAGATTATGGCAGAGATAACTTTGTGAGGTGGATCAGCCGGAAACGTTAGGTAGGTTGTTATATAATAATATAAATTTGTTATTTATTAAAATATATATAAAAAGCTAATGAGGAAAAACGCGGAGAATAATTTTCTAATAACTCCCACTGATACTCTTGAATACTGCATGTATTCTCGCGTGCTAACCACGATCTTTAAATAATGAAGCAATCTCCTGTTCTACCGGCATTATAAAAGAGAAGACATACCCTTTCCCTCGACATTCAGCTCTTTACCCCTCTTGGTTAGTTCAGTTTTAAAATGCTTTCTCTGAATGGTCCCTGGGGTCTTTTTGCCCCTTTTTATCGGTGATTAATTAAGAACCACGAGGGATGGGGTGTCCCACCCAGAACACACCACGCCCTATCACGCTCATAAATCATGGATGATCACAGCCTCGCTCTGTATAATGGGATGTGAACTGTGAATCGTGGACACAGAGTTGAAAGGCAACAGATGGTTTCTTAAAATGCGAAATCACAGATTTGCAATCCACTAATGAATTCAATTGTTGCAACTAGAGGCTTGAAACAGAAAGAAAAACCCTGTCCATAATATATATATATATATATATATATATATATATATATATATATATATATATATATATATATATATATGTATATATATATATATATATATATATATATATATGTATATATATGTATATATATATATATATATATATATATATATATATATATATATATATATATATATATATATATATATATATATATATATATATATATATATATATATATATATATATATATATATATATATATATATATATATATATATATACATATACATATATATATATATATATATATTTATATATATATATATATATATATATATATATATATATATATATATATATATATATATATATATATATATATATATATATATATATATGTGTATATATATATATATATATATATATATATATATATATATATATGTAATATATCAAAATTATTTCACTTGAATATTTCCTTAAAAACCTCTTCTCTCCCATTCTAATTCCTTAAAATATTTTTCCCAGCTTCAAAATGTCTTAATCAAGAAGTGTTCTAGACTTAAAATTCTTCAATACATTTCCTAAAGCTTTCTGTCCAATAGATGTAAATTTTCTGTCCATTCAACACGTTTTCCAGCTGTGGCCGTCAAAAGGCTCGGATTTTCTCCTGATCTTCTTGTAGCTTGGAAAAATTCTATCTGTCTGTTCTCTTGGGTGCACCTCTGTTCTAGCAAAGTGATTTTTGCGTCTTTCTCTTGTATGTCGTTGACTAGAAAAAAATGTCCTTTTCTAGCAGCTCTTAAATAAAGTTTTAATCAGACTTGGACTTGTGTTCCACTCTCTTCAATGTGGGTCGATTGCATTTTATTTCTGCTAAGCTGATTAGGCTTCTCTTTGCCCAGTAACCCGGGCAAGTAAAAACAATAGGGACTACATAATTATTGTGACTAGAGGAAATAATTTTTACAGACACACACACACACACACACACACACACACACACACACACACACACACACACACACACACATATATATATATATATATATATATATATATATATATATATATATATATATATGTAAAAAAGTTCACATCTTAATTTCTTCAAATCAAGAATGTCAAGTTTCATGCCAGTATTCATTTAGTATACGGCGTTTACATATATACATACATAATACATGTATACATACATACATGTTTACATATATACATACATACATGTAATAATTTTTATACATACACTTATATAATCATTTAAGTATGTGTGTAAGCACTTTAGCATGTGTATTTTAATTATATGTGACATGGTATTAAGGATAAATATGGACTAATAAGACATCGAAAAGTTATGAATACACAAACATATATATATACAAGTCACTGTATTTCGGTAGAGATTTTAAATTTATATAATTGTAATACTTTGAATGCTTAGACAATTCACTAAATTAAAACAACATAAATGTAATATCCTTTTATCTTAAGTAGTTTCAATGAAGTTAGGTCATTAAATAGCAAGTATATCAATGAATCTTAATTTTTAGGATAAGATATAAGCTTGAATATAAGAATTAGATATAAGGCTCATTTTCAATATATTTAAGACTTGTCTAATCTTATATATGGAGTTATTTCAAATTACTGTTCTTAGACAGTTACCAGGGAAAGATCTGTTATTCACAATTGTATAAATTACAGTTTTGTTTTCAATTCATTTCAATGTATCCCCTTCAGAATAATCCGAAAGCTATTGGAATACTCTTATTTCACTGATTAAAAAGTCTGAAGATTAAAAAGTGAAGCGAAATATAAGCCTGCGTTAAGAAGTCAGATATCCAGAACTCGTCGACTTCCTTCTCGAAAACTTAATCAAAAATTCTCGTCAAATTTGCATAAATTTTATTTGAATTTTCTTAAGCTTTCAATAACAGCTGCGTATTACGTATTATAAGAACAGCTAAAAAATTTTAAGCTCTAAAATATGTTATAAATATTTCTGTAAGTGATTTAACGCCAAGTATGTACCCTACGTTAATGAATTTTTAAAAAGTAAACTAAAATAATTAGTGAAGGAGCTTTAATACATCTGACATACATTTCATCTTATGCATGTCACTGATCTAATATTTATTAAAAGCTAACTGGTACTTTTACCTATGTAGGAAATGAATAGAAAGTTTTACTGAGTTTAACACAAATAAAGATGGTGTGATATTTACAGCAGTTTAGTAGATTAAAGACTTATAGTAAAATACATACTTTTCTTTCTGATTTCAAAAGATAGAGATGTTTAATTTGAGATTCTCATTTCAAATCTAATTGTTTATTTAAAGATATAGATGTGTGACTAATATATGAAAGCAGCTATATCTAACAACAGAAACATTATATATGTTTTAGAAAAATAAACAAAAATGTTTTTTTTAATGAAAAACGTCTCATATTCATTAAATTTATCTCTTTCGTGTTTCATTTCCTAAAATAAAAAGAGCAACCCAAGAGTAAAATTTATTTGAATTAAAAGCACATGACAACATTTAAGCTCATTTCTGTTGTTTTATTTTTCAGTTATCTTGTACATAGATAATTTATCCAGAAAGTGGATGAAGTTAAAAGAGATCTGTTCAACTAACAGAAAAGGAAGTAACTTATAGAACAACAACAATATGAACTACCTAGAAATCATTCAAAAATTGTACTGATGCCTAAGTACAACCTAACTATAATATTTCCGTTGTTAACAAATTGGTTTTCCTTTTAATTCCCATCTATATTTTAAACAGCATCTACATGGCGTTCAAGTTTCCAGTCGTACTCGTAAAAAGTACTTTGAGATCTATATGGTCTTTTGGAGCAGAACTTAAGTCAAACTTACTGATAGTAGAAGGATTGCATAACTAGGTAGCTTTATGGATAGAGAGATATTTTTTGAGATATACATGAAAAAAGTCTGCAAAATTTTACCAACATACCAAAACGAAGGGTACCTTTAATCATTCAGTCATGGTTTTCTATAGCTTTCTATGCAGGGTGTATAAAAAATGCACGAATCTAAGTCATTATATTTATGAATCAACGGGTATCTCGTAAAAAATGCTATGTCGCTGAAAGAAGCGTGACCTAGAGTTTTAGAGAAATGCCACTAGAGAGCTCTGTGAAATACTGTGTCTTGAAGGCGATTTGGCTGTACGCATCCCCGAGTGAGACACTACATTCATAATCTCATGGACTCCATGTGACTTTTTTCTTGTACGGATACGTGAAGGATCGTGTGTTTATACCCCTGTTACTTACAAATATTGAGCATCTAAAACACAGGATTTTGTAAGTTTAAGATCTGGTGATCTTATTGAGATCTTAGCTACCGATTGTGTCTTTACTGATCTCGTTGCTTAGGTTTGGGTTTGGTTTTGGAGTGCTACGGTCTACTTTTTGCAACACAAGGGCTAACGAGACTGAGACCTACAGCTTAAAGCCGATTCCGAACGGCTACGAACATCAATGCCACTATGGGATTCGAACCCACAAACTCCGGTATCGAAAGCCAGCACCCTAACCAACCAGCCATTGTTCGGCCTCGTTGCTTAGGATCAACATGTTAGAAACAGAGGTATCCTTTAATGCCTATATCTTGAAGAAAGTGTTGGACCAGCGTAAATACCGTAGAGATGTTTTAGCTGTTCTAGGAAGTGAACACACAGAACACATTGAACACTAATTACCATTGATGAAACTTTAGAACTATTCGAGGTTTTTACCCTTCCTTTATGTCTTCAACAAAAAATATTATACTTCAAATTCGGGACACAACTTTGAAACACACTGTATAACGTAAAAATAACCTTAACTTCTGATTATGAAATAAATTATACATTAAATGTAATATTACCAAAATATCTATTTGCAAATAGAAAATAAGTTTAAAGGCGGTAATGAAGTATTATTGAAGAAAGAAAATTCATAGTTTTCGAAACAAATATCTAAAAGCAAAATGTTCTCTCAATTTTTAAATATTCTTTCTTTTTTAAAATTTTAATTTTTCATATGCACTTTTAGGCTGTTTATTGTAAATATCTTAAGTAATTATAATCAAACATTCATAAAATACTCTTTTTAAAATGTTTCAAGTATAAGTTATATTGTTCTATTTAAAAGCATATTGATTTTATTCTCTTTTCATTATTAAGTTAGAGATTTAGCATCAAATATCTTGAAAAACATTGTTTGCAATTAAATTCTAAAATTTTAAAAATGATCAAAGGATAATTTAAAGATTCAGTGTAAATATCTTCCAACTTTGATGAGTACTATGAATGCAATGCAAGGCACTGTATTCGTGCACACTGCATAAACAGTAAACGCAAATAAATTACAGGAATAAAACAAATAGAATAGAATTTACCGTATTATTTAGATAACTTATCTAATGTCCTTAGAGAAAGATATTTACTTATCGAACATACGATCAAAGGAGAGTAGTTATATTTCATTGTGATATCTTTTTATTGACGCGCAAAATAATTTCTTCTGTACATAAACTTTGCATAAGCCTCTTTGAGATTCAAGTTATTCTTATATTTTGGAACATATAATTTTCGTTTGTAATGACTTTGGATTTTTGACATGAAAATGCTATTTCTGTTACTTAGTTTTATGCAATAGAAATCTGTAGACGTAGAACTATAGATGTTTCTCAGTCGATGAAATGTGTCCCTCAGTCACACATTCAAAACAGACCAAGTGATAGCTTTTGGCGCTGAATTTCTTAAATCTCCGGGAGTTTTAGCATTTGGAAAGAGTAAAGAAGATGCTCTGAAAAGGTGCCTTGAGTTGTACGCCTCACGAAATGTCAATAAGTAGCTTAGTAATGAACGGTGTCTTGCCAATTGTACGACAACAGAAGAAAATGGCTTTTGTACTTTATTGATTCGTTATCCATCAAATCTCTCAAAGGCGTGATTTGTCGTTTGTTTGTTACAAATGGAAAGAGAAACGAATGCATTACTTTTACAAGAAATTTTATATCGTCTATCCTTTTAACAATGGGATAAAAGTTCGTTACGTATGGTAAAGGGTTCCCATACAAATCTTTCAATATATAAATAAAACTGCTGATATGATAAAAGCATATGCAGATGATTAGTTGTAAGGTGTACAGTATTATTTACAATTTATCTTTTAACATATCACTCTTTGTTATTTAATAAACAGTATATTTAATTCGAGCTTACAAAAAATTTTTTTTTATTACTATAAATTAAGACTAGGATATAGCCTGTCATATGACAGGATGAGTAAAATTTTTAATTTTCCAGAATTGTAAAGCACCCTATGAGGCAGGTAACGAAATAGTTTGTTTTGTGGCTGAGAATTATCTGGTACCAACTCAATAATTTGTTTCTCTTCATTCTCCTCTAAAGTCTCCCGATGCTGTGAATGTAGTTTAGAATCACGTTCAATTCTTTTAGTCAAACCGTGTTATAAATAAAAAAACAAACACACAAACGAACAAAATTCTTAATTTTCAAAGATTTATAATTTGAATGCTAGATATTTATTAGTCCGTGAAATAGACTCTTAGATTTTTATGAAAATAATTTGTTGTTAATATCGGTGATAAAATTTTCATTGCAACAAAAAAATAATCAATTATTAAATTTAAAATTATCGCATATGTTCCTAATTTATTACTTAAACCATATATAAAAGAAAATTATTTACATAATATCTAAGTTCAGAGATAAAACGTTAGAAAATAATGCAGACGATATTTAAATAATTTAAAATAAGAAATGATTAAATGAGATGTTTAAAGGAATGACGTCATACTGCTAGAAAAGATGGTATTTTTACCTATTTATTATATAATAAATTTAATCGCCTGCTCTTAACCGGGAACAATAGGTCTTGAAACAAAGGCATTAAACACTGAAAAAGGGAGGAAGGGGTGGATTCCGAACGTTTTACTCGATTTGAATTTTACTAAACTCAACTCATCAAAAATCCAATATAGATGCTTCTATCCATTCTAGATCCAACAGCTTCATACATTCGAGGACAGACAGACAGATAACTTAAGCTATTACTATACAGGGGATGACAAATTAAGCGAAAAAATGAAAGATAGATTTATAAAATAAGACTAGTTAAATTATTAAATGTGGTAAGGCAGCATAAATTTTATGGATTTATAACTATTATCCAGGATACCAGTCACAAGATACATAAAAATGAATTTAATTATCTATCTTCATTATCGTATTGCATATAACTTTTGAATGAAAATAAGTACAATTGTCATTTTTAAAGTTTTATAATCCATTTCGTCAAGAGAAAACCTTTTGCCTTAGTAGAAATTAACAGGAGAGTTTAAGAGCATTATTATCTTTTATTAAATGTTTACTAGTTTCTTTAATGGCTGATATATATATGGCTGATATATATATATATATATATATATATATATATATATATATCACATGGAAGAGTGATTAAGGCATGGAAGTCACGTTTGATTTCGTACATAAAAACTTCTTTATTTTAATCTTTCTGTCCATGGATATGCCATTTAGATATCCTTTGGTCACTTGTTGGAGCGACAAGCGTGGAGGATTTTACCAGCCCGATTTCTCTCCTAGAAGTGTCTATTTTGGTTTGCTACCTAAACAAATTCCCTAATATATATATATATATATATATATATATATATATATATATATATATATATATACATACATACATATATATATATATATATATATATATACATATATATATATATATATATATATATATATATATATATATATATATATACATATATATATATATATATATATATATACATACATATATATATATATATATATATATATATATATATATATATATATATATATATATATATATATATATATATATATATAATATATATATATATATATATATATATATATATATATACATACATATATATATACATACACACACACACACACATATATATATATATATATATATATATATATATATATATATATATATATATATACATTATATATATATATTATATATATTATATATATATATTTCAGGTTTAAAAATGGGGGTTAAGAATTAAGCTAGTTATAATTAAAAAAAGTTAAAACTCATTAACGACAACGTAATACGAAAAAGACACACCCTAGAGCGGAACTATACAGAGTAAAAGAGCTGACACGGAAGTAGACATAGGAATTTTGCTTAGGTAGCAATGCCAAAAGAGACAGCTCTAAAAGGAAACTCGGGCTGACAACATCCTTCCCGCTTGTCGTGGCAAAGTATGAGAACAAAGGATTTCTAAATGGCAAAGCTATGAAAAGACGGATTACAATAAAGAAGTTTTAATATATGAAATGAAATGTGTCTTCCATGCCTCAATCACTCGTTCATGTGTATGTTTGCCGAACGCTGGCCGATTGGTTAGGGTGCTGATCATCGGTACCGGAGTTCGTGGGTTCGAATCCCACTATGGCATGGATGTTCGTAGCCGTTCGGAATCGGCTTTAAGCAGTAGGTCCCGGTCTCATTAGCCCTCGTGTGCAAAACAGTAGACCGTAGCGCTCCAAACCAAACCAAACTAAACCAATCATGTGTATGTTTATGTATATATATATATATATATATATATATATATATATATATATATATATATATATATATATATATATATATATATATATTACAAGTATTTAAGGGTACTGATCTTTTGGTATCAAATCTTTGCTATAAGTTTCTTTATATAAATAGAGATATACACAAAATAAGGTTAAGGACATGTTGAATGACATGATCTTATTTTGTACATGTTATTTAATGTTTAATGCAGGAGTTCCTTTCACTGTTTTCTAAGACTTTATAAAGCCATTATATTTAATATTTTGGTTTTGTAAAATAATAACATTTGAATAAAAAAAACCCGCATGTTTTAAACATTCTGAATCCCTCGAGAAAGTGACTCATATGCAGAAGTGTCAGTGTTGTTTGGGTCATTTTACTAATCCAGTTAAGATTAAAAGAAGCTCTGAGTCAAAATTAAACAAAACAAAACTAAACATGGCTTCTCATTATTAAGTCGCATTATTTTCATAAAAGAATAGAGAATGTCCCAAGGTAATCAATAAATTGCGTAACCTTTTATCGCCAAGGTAAATTACCTAATTCAAACGGTGAGAATTCTTCTCCTACTAGACGGCTGTCACAGAGTTAATTTTTTTCTCTTGTTTGCTTAGTTGAGTTTTTCATAAAATTTAAACTATTGTTCAATGGATACCAATAGTGTGATAATTGATAAAAACAGAACATAAAATGCTTCCATTTTTTTGTAAAGTAAATAAAAATGGAAATCCTAAAACGCCATAGTTTTTGAATGATAGGTATTTTTAAAATAATATGCACATTATGTGAATCTTCTAAATACTGAAAAATCTAATGACATTATCACCAAAGAATGCACTAAAACTGTATACAATAACCAATAGATATTACAAATTAAAAATCTAGATATTAAAAGGATATTTTAATGTAAAGTTATACAACTTTTAATGTTATCATTCCAGTAATACCTATTGACTAATAATAACTCGTTTTTATAATTATATAAAATCTCAATTTGGAATTTGTTTTATAGCAAAATAACTATTTTTGCAATAGAAGTGTGACGATATTAAAAAGTAATAAAGTTGTAAATTTTTTCATAAAATACAGCTGTAAAATTTAACATAATTTTGTTCAATTCACAATGCAAAATGTATTTTAAAAGTGCAAAAATTTTTAGAAAAATTCTTCTGAAAGTTACTTCCAAATGCAATGTTTGTATATGTGCTATTTTCAAATCTTAATCAATGAATTTCAGAAGCAAAAATTCATAAGGATATACAGATTCGAAATTACATTCTAATGTATGTTACGTAGCCTAGACATTAGGAAAGTATAAAATTGCATTGACTTAAACATGAAATTTCTGACTGAAATTTGATTTCAAAAATTGCCGGAATACTAGAATTTTCCATTTAAACATTTAAACAGTTTTCACATTTCTAGACACGATTGCTTTCCTATAAATTATTTCTTTCATACTGAACTGTAAAGAGTAATGCATAAGTATATTATATAATTTTATTTGTACTGAGTGTTGAATTTTGTTAAACAGTTATGTAGTTGATTTTTAAATTAATTACTTATGTTAAAAAATATCGGTTATATTAAATATAACATCCAATATTCGTAAAATGAAAACAGTAAATGTGTTTTTTAATATCTATATCGTATCATAAACTTACCTGGTAACAAGAATAACTTTTTATTCAGCATAAATAAGCTAACTGTGTTATTTTCTACGAAAAATGTTTAAAAGCCAAATAATAACGTTTGATTTCCTTTTCATCTTCGTTTGGGAACGAAAGAAATATCTTTGAAAAGGGTATGTAGGGATCTCTTATGCAGATATTTATATATTTTGAATGGAAGTATGAGCTTAAAGGAAGAACGAAAAGAGTGAAGCTCATAAGTACGAAGGTATTCTAAGAATTCTCTAAGCATTTTGTCTAAAAAATTCTTTATTTTGATCCATGAATAGATTAAACTATTTTTTAAAAAATTTTTTAGAATAACATCCAAGTTTTAGAGATTGCGTAAAGGTGAGATTTAAACGAGGAAAGTATTTTTACTTTCGTATATATTTTAAATTCTTATGAAAGAAACTGAATTATTGAACAATTAAAAAGAAGCTTTCGATCAGTATTTTTTGTAATTCTTTTTGCAGCAAATATGTGTCACACAAAGAATGTAAGATATTATTAAATTACAGTTTTAATATTCAGTACATATTTTAATTACTATAAAATAACGATTCGAGATCATGAATTATAAGAGAAAAAGAGTAGACAAATTTATTACATTAAATTAGTTATTTATTAATAATTTTTTTAAATTGACGACATTTCTAAATGAACCTTAATTCTATATATGTATGATTATACAGAGAGTAATAAATCACTTGTAAAATATAGTTTTTCTTAACACTTTGTTGTCTACGCTGTAGTGTCATTCGGGTTGTTGTTTTCGTTGATGCAAACTAATGCGAAGCCTCTTTCATTTTAAACTTTTAACTCTGAAACAACGGAAACAAAAGAAAGTGGTTTGAGCTGGACTGCCTAAGACTAACATTATAGTCCAAGTGTTCTTTTCTCTGGAATTAGATATAAATAAAGTTCTTGTAATTACGGAAGACTTTAAAATTTGCCATGAATTTCATCCAATAAATAAGTAAAATGCCGTACGTGAACTAGTTTAGAGGAAATAATTATTATACATACAATTATTGCACTTTTTATCTGGTAAGCTCTCTTACAAACTGTAAAATATTTTTCTATGATCTAAACTATTCTTATAGTAGCTAATAACGTACACGGCAATTCCACTAATGACAGTTTACATACTACTATACATTCATGGTTCCTTTAGATAATAACTTTGAGCCTTCTATTTTACAGAAAGCCTATAAGAATGTGTAAGCATTGCAATACCAATTGAAATGAAGAAATAAGAAAAAGACTGAAAAAAGGAACCCAAAATTATTGCGAACCTAGTGGTGTTGCCTGTTTGTACAAATTGTTGCTTTCAAATGTACCATATCCATGCAAATGTTACTAAATTTTGCTACGCATAAATAAAACCTATTTTTAGATTATTGTAAACCATATGACCCAGTTTTGGTTCAAGATTAGTTAAAATTTTAAGTAAATTAATTTATGTTTACATGTGGGGAGGGAGCTTTTTTTAACTTGAAATTTCTAATATATAAAGCTTCAGCGTATCAGAAAGAGATAAAGAAAAAACTCCCACACCCTTTTTCAACAGAGGTTATAGTCGAAATAGCTCAGACCTGGAAATGTTATTTATTCTTAGACGCTTCTTAATTTCTAACAGAACAAGCATGAACATACTTTCTTAATGACTGATTTTGTCCAAAATTTCATAAAAGCGTACAATTTTGGTGCAAATTTCACACATATCACACTTTGTTTGCTCAGACTAGAGACCAGAAGTAAACAAGATAGTTGCTATATACTTACCAAATTGTACCATTTTACATTTATTTACTTTTTTAAGCCAAATTGAAGGGAAATTCGTCTCTTATTGTGAGTTGGTAAATTAAGATTATAATTTACTACTCGAAAAACTTTATTTACAGCTGGCATTTCAATTAGAAAGAAAAATTCAGGAATTTTTTTAATAACATTTTTGTCGAAATCGTCAATATCTGAAAAAATCGTTTCTTGGGGATTTTTCTATTATGGTGAATGTAGTACATCATCACATTTGTATTCCTAGATAACAAGAGCACAGGTTAGTCAGTGAAGAAAATGGTTTACTTAATTATGACTAGAAAAATTCCTGAATTTCTCTTTCGAATTTCAATGATAAAAATACAAAAGAAACGAAAATGATTCGAAAAAAATTTAGATCTCATAAATTTTTGAAACCATATAGCTGACGTTAATGAAAGATAAAACATCTTTGCTGATGGGAGTACTGAGAATGGTATATGAGATTAATTATACAGAAAAAGTAATTTGTCAGCATGATTTTCATATTAACATAAGGATTATATAGCTTCTTCATTTGTATAGAAATACATGTACATTTAGAAAAATTAAAACAAATAAGGCATTTAGAGAATAATAAATTTTATGTTAACATTTTGTAGTGTTATAGAGGAGATTTTAATAATATTATTAGTAAGACAAAACTCAAACCCAAACAGGAGGTTTTGTTTCTGTTTACTATACTTCAACGAATCTGACACATCAATTTTTTGATCCTGTGCTATCGACTATTATCAAGAACTCAAAATATTTAAAGCTATATATGAAGTATAAATGATAAAAGGTGTTACTTAAGATAGTTAAAAAATCAGTATATATTCAACAAAGGCTGTTGTAAAACTAATATAGAATATCTTTGATACTTAAAAAGCCTCATTTGACGTCTAGGTGAACGAAAGGGTAAAATTATGAATACTAATGATACGGCAACAAGACGTACTTATTTATCTTTTTATAGTTTTCAAAAAAAGAACTACGTGATGTTGACAATCTTACATGATGATATATAAGCAGCTTTACATCCCGATTAATGATATATCGATACAAGCAATTGTATTTTGATAATTTTTAAAACCTGTTTTAAACTTTATTATATTATTACGCAACATACCTAAAGTAAAAACATTTCAGAAAATTATTTTTCATAAGAATTTTACTTTGATAAAAATTAATAATCTACAAAATAATTTAAAATTATTTACCATGAAGTGTTATAAAGGAACAAGAAATATGAAGTAGTCAAAAATTAAAATTTTGTACCTCGTAAACCTCATTAATAACATGGAAGACAATACTTGCATATAGTTTTTATTTTGTGAGAAAAGAACAAGTTACTTTGAATTTGTGAACAGTAACGAGTGTATATCTTTAGTAATTAGGCCCAAATAATGAAATTTCTATTTTATTGGTCAACCTTTCATACTGAAGATATCAACAAGACCAGATAAACTCTGCACAACCAGATTCGTCATTTGGAATAAATAAAAGTGCCCAAAGAACTGTATCTCTAAGGCCCTTAGGTTTCGAGAAAAATTGTATGACACCATATCCGGTTTTTAAAAAAAGACTTTTTTCGAAACACAGATATCGGTATTTGCATAATTTTAAATAGAAATATGTTCGAAATGTTCCCCGCGCATCTGGTGGAATGTATTCACCTATCGTGGAATGGTTGACTGTACACGTTTCAGATTCGTAGTGTCCACTAAAGTTCACCTACTTTGAGGACGAGCAATTGAGTCTATTTCTAAATTAACTGGATTCTTTAGATGGTGTCAGACAAACAAATCTAAAGGGGTCAGATATCGAGATCGTAGTCATAAAAGAGAACCCCCACGCGAGTAACGATGTTCATGTTTCTAATAAAGGTTTTTTCGCACACTGGATATAACGTTATACATATTCTTTTCTCGAACTATCGGTCGTAGAAGTACACATTTTAGGGCTTTTTATGTGTTCCAAACAACGAATATGTATTCCATCAACGAAAAACGAATTCCTGGTATAGAGAAATCGACGTTCACTTATATTGCGATGCGCTGTTGCTCCCTTGCGTTAAGATGGAAATTTTAATACTTGTGCCACGATGTAGCACTGTATATCG
The DNA here is from genome assembly GCA_032207245.1 of Pardosa pseudoannulata. Taxonomy (NCBI): domain Eukaryota; kingdom Metazoa; phylum Arthropoda; class Arachnida; order Araneae; family Lycosidae; genus Pardosa; species Pardosa pseudoannulata. The sequence continues at coordinate 82,922,473 of CM063502.1, read as the reverse complement.
ATATTTCCGATATATAGATACATCATTCAATTCTAGTCCAAATGTATGTTCAGAATGTTATTCTGACTTTATAAATAAAGTAAGAATAAGTGTATTCAATTTACAGTCTATTTATTATATTGATTCTGGGTGCAGTCACACTGAAAAAAATATGTCTTAAGAAGTTCTCATTTTTAAATTTTCCACTAAATATGTATTTATTTAATTTGATTCGGAATAAATAGTCAGAATAAAGTTATGTAAAGAAAGAAAACAATACTTATTATTGTCCTATAACTTAACATTTGCCAAATTTACAAGTAACTAAATTGTAGTACACACTGAAAATAATTAAAAGGTTAAAATTTAAAAGCGCCCTTAAGGGCATATACAGTATTTCAACGATGAAAATGAAGGGGTTTCAGTGAAATATTTATGAACCTTTTTAGAATACTGATTGAACCAAAAATGTTTATTTACTAGTCTAAACATAGGCTATTGTTTAGAGTAAAATTCAAGTAAAGGGTGTGTTTAATGGAGTGTAGTCTTTTATCTATTTTAAAATGTTTGATATTATAGCCCGAGTTAGGTATGTTTAAAAAAATAATTCTAATCATGTTTTAAAATTGGGTACAGTGGTATGATCAATGTTTTGCTAAACGAAGGCTAATTAGCTAAGGAGCTACTCTTTAAAAGTGAATTTGAAGAGTGAAGAAGAACATTCTTACTAGCAACGGGAGACGGAACTATATATTTCTTATACTTTAGGAATATTTTCTTTCTTTTAATATTTTAATTATTAATAAAATTAAAAGAAATTCTTTCTCATTTTCATTCTAAAATGTGAATATTAATAACTTTACAGATTTTACCGCATACTATTCTGGGTTTTGGAAAAGAGCATTTCCTCTTACATTGCTCGGATATGTTATTTAAAAACGCTAATCAATTGATTTCGAGTATTTTTCCTTTTAGTGTGCAATGTTTATGAAACAGGGTTCTGGTAGTCCATTCAGCTTTATTACGTTTACTATGTTCCTAACACAAAGCTTTGGTAGTTCAGTAAATACTAGATTTTAAAATAAGTGTGCACAGTTTTAAAAGTTGCATTTTACTGCTTATCATATATGAGAAGATTAAAGTGAGTTTTGAGTTCGATGGCTTCTTGTTTTACGGTAAATATTTCCATTTAATTGAAATAATATTTTTTGTAATTCTTTATACTTTTCATATTTAAAAATTAACATAAATTAATTTTAGGAAATAAATAAAAATACAACATAAATAGTGTAAATGTAATACTCCTCGGCGCCACAGCCCTAGGGGTACAGAGCCTACCGTGCCAATCTCCGTTACCGAGAGCAAGGGCTCTGGAGTGTGGAGCATATGTTCCAGTTAGGTGGTCAACGTTATTCGGAACCCTCAGCGTTTAGTTCTCAAACATGCTTCATCCTGAGTTTGTCTACTCACTGAAGGGATGAAAGGCTGAGTCAACCTTGCCCAGTCCGGATGTCGAACCTCGGACCTGTGTTGTGTTAGCACGAAGCGTTACCCCAACGCCACTGAGCATCGAGTAAATGTAATACTTGTAGCTAATTTTGCTGTTTATATACATCTCTCTCTATATATTTATAATTCGGTTGAACATAAAATATTTATCAAAAATATACTTTTTCCACAATATTTGCCAATGGTGTGCAAATTATCTTATACCAGGCCTGTTGAGATACACAAAGAATAAGACACCAGATACAAACGAGCGAAGACTTACGCTTTTGCAGAATCTTTATTTACAGTAATATTTTTGATGAAGAACAATTCTTATGTGGACGATATTGCGTCTCAATATAAAGGAAATGATGAAACAAATAAAGCAATTCTTCACTATACCAATATGGAGTCTCACTATGATGGTGAAAATGGTGGAGCAACTCCCTGCCTCCGATGATGCTATCTGTTCACTCCGTCTTGGCCTGCTCTCTCTCTGAAGGGGCCTCCAAATCTACCGAACAAGTCCGATGACCACTGTTGCCAAGACCAAAGACGACTGACCCGCGTTAGCAACCCCTCTTGTCCAATGGGGTTGAAAGGGGGGGTCACTGATATCATTTTCATCCTTTGGTCAGTCTCCCGCAATGGCGTTGTCCAATAGTGTAACTCATTGTTACATTAACAAAAACTAAATACTGTTAAGTGATTACCAAAAATTTCAAGGGAGAAATTTTTAACAATCACAGTACTTTTTGTGTATATACTTCGAACTTCGAAAGTTAAAATGTGAACCCAAGCCTAGCTAATTAATTTTTAGAAATTACTAAATTCGCATGGAAATCAACCTTAATAGGCAAATTGAGAATAAAGAAAAGATAAAAATGATTTTCACATTTTTGCACTTTTTAGTGGGATAGGGATAATTTTGAAGTAATAAATCTTAAGTTTTAAGGCAACATAAATACATTCACGTTGAGAGGAATATTTGTCAAATTCAACATAGAAAATTAATAACCTATTTTTCTCATAATATACCCCTATTTCTTTTAATAATTTTATTTATTAAACTTATTGAAAAATGACAAATGTATATTACGAAAAATTAAAAAATATATCATCATTATATTAATGTGTATTTCATTCCCTCTCTAAAACGAACTCTAAAAAAGGACAATTACTATATACATGGGAACTGTAAAATATTGTAAAAGGATTGAGAAAGTCATCTATAACATTGATGCCCCGAAAGAAGTGATCACAAGGTTTTAGAACTTCATTGTATAAAAAGAAAATTGGTATTTAAATTTAAAATTTGTTGTTTCAACATGTTAAAATATTTTATTTTACTGAAGTGTTTCTGGAAGTGACTTTCGTATAAATGGTTCTTCTTATAATTCATGGAATTTTAAATAAATATGAGGAATTTTACATAAACAATAGAAAAAAATACTTTAATATTGTTAAGAAGAAATATTTTTAAATGCTTCAACAATAGTATTACTTTGAAATTTTTAGAAAAATGCTCAAAAAGTGAAACTTTTGATTTAAATTATTTTTATGCAATTTAGTTAACTGTAAACCTTCAATGAAAATAAAAAAATAAAAAAATTCACGAATGCCATTTTAAATAAAAGATATATTAACGAAAAAATAAATACATTTTTATAACTGTATTTTAGAACTATAACTTTATTGGAATTGAAACGGTTCTGTTTCATTCATTTTTTAGTCATAAAATATGTCCAGGAAGTCTAAAAATCTTTGATCTCCAAGTTGTACTTAACGAAAGAGAAAATGTAATCTAATGTGATAGTATTCTTTGCCTCTTTCTTCGAATCAAATAAATATTAATCTCGAGTCTTACTTATGACTTCATTCAAGTAATCGGAATCTCTTTATAAGCACATATGCATGATTAACAGGATTTTTTTAATGAGTATTTGAGCTTATAAAATGAAAGACTAAAATAAGCTGACATCTATTCAGGATACTCATCTATCTGAGTTTTCCAATTTTCTTTTCAGCATATAAAAAGATGTAATCTAGTTTATAACAGTTGGAAAAGAAAATTGGACAATTTTTTTTATACTTTCCTTTGATTTATTTTTTAATTTGTATTGCTTTGATAGAATTTTGCTCACTTAAATTATAATTCATGTGTTACAGATCAAAAATAAAGTAATTTGAATATCACACATTTGTTGGAATCCCATATTATCCGAATTACATTTTCTTAGAATTGTTTTAGAAGGTAATTACAGAAGAATCACAAAACTCTTTTGTAAATTTAATGTTGCGGAGTGAAGTTTGGAATAAATAATATTTTTGGAATTGGATTTTTAGATTTAAATCCAGTGAAAGTATTTTTTAAACATTTTATTCTGTTTATATTTATAATATATTTCAAATACGTAGCGCTATCACAATTCAGAAACAACTTAAGTAAAACTCCTGTAGCAAAACATATTGCCTTCAAGAGCAAAGCAAAAATATTCTTTTTATAAAAATTCAATATTAACTATTTTTAGCTTTTTGTAGTATACTATGTTATTTTCAACATACAACAGTAAGTTATTTTATTGACATTCTCTATTATTTTTATATGTATCTTCTTCCTGCATTTGTTCATATATCAGTGCATAATACATACATATAATTCTCTTCTTGTTATACTAAAATTACAAAAATGTATGATTATATATTCAAGCATTTTAGTGCGTGACCCAGACGTATAATTCAAATAAATTTTCATTCACAATTATAGTAAAATCCAACATTTCTGATAGTTTTTCTACCACCGTATACACACACTTGTTCTAGATTTTACTCTAGTTAAAAGTTCCCCGACAAAAGTTATGCTAAAAAGTAATTTAAAATAACTCCCAAAGATATCAGTTCTCTATTAGTCATCGCGAAATTATATTGACTATTCAATTTTCATTTAAATAGCTTGTAAGTAGTGAAGTTTCATATGGAGAACCTTTGAAATAACTTCAAAGAAATTTTCAAATAATCTTTTGAAGATAACGGTACATTTTGCATGTTGTCATTTTTTCCTGCCGTCGTGATGTTATTACCATTTTCGTTTGTTACTTTCCGTTTTTTTCTTTACACAAGACATGCAGATGTCTCAAATGAAAGGAAGCAGTGCTGTTAGTTATTTGCAAAGATTTAGTGATATACAAAGCTTAAATCTTTGTGATAGTTCACATTTTCACTTTAAAAAAATCTTCAACATTTTACTTTTCTTTTCTTCCTAAATTATAAAATAAATATTTCTCTTGTTTCAATATAACTACTTAAATACATAAATTTGTCAGATAACATAAATTATGAGCATTTTTTTTTCATATTTTTGGAGCCAAAATGTTTTGGATCTTATCTATATGTTAACACTTCGCATGCGGGTATACTTCACCGCCAATGTTTTTCGTGAATCTCTCGAAAGTTTAGTTATTCAGAAATGTTTTTACTTTAATATAATTAAAATTAAAATTTTATAATTAAAATTTTACACTTTAATATATACTGTATGATTATTTTACAAAAAAAAAAAATAAATAAACATTTTTACGAAATCACAAAAATAAAAGATTTTTAAAATTTTACAATGTATTCAAAAATATTTTTTCATGACAAGTACAAACAGAGCTATTTATTATCAATTTTGTATTCAACAACAAAAAACCAAGCTTCAAATTGACAAAACACGACTTGTACATTCTGGAGCTAGGAATTCGATTGAAGACGAAATAACGCAACAAAAAACCGAGTAACTCGACAATTATAACTTGTGGAAAGAAAAAATGCAAAGCGTTGCATAGGACCGCAAGTAACACGCATATAATGTCACACATACATATAATTATACGTATTTAGTAGATTTGTGGTGGTTAGCGGATATTCACCACAAATCTACTAAATACGTATTTTTAAGTGACCAGCGCTCCAATGACAGACTGCAAAGAACGTAAAAATACGTTGCCCTCAAGCAAAGTGTTAAATGTGGCTTTTCACACATGTTTTAGGGCTATGTGTGTATAACTTTCCGTGGATAGTTAGGTAACTCTTTCTTTCCAAGAAAATAAATATATTAAGAAATTTTTTATTATTGTGTAATTTACAGTTAACTGACATTGATTCGTTATGACAGTTATTTTTGTGATTTTTCTCTTTTTCTACATTGGTACATTTAAATATGTATTAATTTACTCTATATTTTTTACTGAGTTGAGCAGGGAGCAATTTTCCATTACATCACTTTACCTTATGTTCAGAATTGTTTTTATTTAAATATATAGTTAGATTAGTTTTATCCCATTTCTCATAAAGAGGATTTAGAATAAGGGAAGAACTTTTGTTGTGAGTTGTGCTCGGCCGTAACTAGGTCCTTCAGCGCCCGTGGCAAAACTGGTCTGGCCCCTACCACCAAATATAGTGAGAAAATATGTAACTCTTTCTTTCCAAGAAAATAAATATATTACGAAATTTTTTATTATTGTGCAATTTACAGTTAACTGTCATTGATTTATTATGACAGTTATTTTTGTGATTTTTCTCTTTTTCTACATAGGTACATTTAAATATGTATTATTTTGCTCGGTGTTCTTTACTGTGTTGGGCAGAAAGCAATTTTTCCATTACATCACTTTACCTTATGTTCAGAATTGTTTTTATTTAAATATATAGTTAGATTAGTTTTATCCCATTTCCCATAAAGAGGATTTAGAATAAGGGAAGAACTTTTGTTGTGATTTGTGCACGGCCATAACTAGGTCCTTTAACGCCCGTGGCAAAAAACTGGTCTGCGCCCCTACGACCAATTATAATGAGAAAATATGTAACTCTTTCTTTCCAAGAAAATAAATATATTACGAAATTTTTTATTATTGTGCAATTTACAGTTAACTGACATTGATTCGTTATGACAGTTATTTTTGTGATTTTTCTCTTTTTCTACATTGGTACATTTAAATATGTATTAATTTACTCTATATTTTTTACTGAGTTGAGCAGGGAGCAATTTTCCATTACATCACTTTACCTTATGTTCAGAATTGTTTTTATTTAAATATATAGTTAGATTAATTTATCCCATTTCCCATAAAGAGGATTTAGAATAAGGGAAGAATTTTTGTTGTGATTTGTGCACGGCCGTAACTAGGTCCTTGAACGCCCGTGGCAAAAAACTGGTCTGCGCCCCCTACCACCAAATGTAGTGAGAAAATATGTAACTCTTTCTTTCCAAGAAAATAAATATATTACGAAATTTTTTATTATTGTGCAATTTACAGTTAACTGTCATTGATTCGTTATGGCAGTTATTTTTGTGATTTTTCTTTTTTTCTACATAGGTACATTTAAATATGTATTATTTTGCTCAGTGTTTTTTACTGAGTTGAGCAGAAAGCAATTTTTCCATTACATCCCTTTACCTTATTTTCAGAATTGTTTTTATTTAAATATATAGTTAGATTAGTTTTATCCCATTTCCCATAAAGAGGATTTAGAATAAGGGAAGAACTTTTGTTGTGAGTTGTGCACGGCCGTAACTAGGTCCTTTAGCGCCGGTGGAAAAAAACTGGTCTGCGCCCCCTACCACCATATATAGTGAGAAAATATGTAAACATGATTTTTTCTATCATATATTCAGAATAAACTCGCAAAATATTTTGTTAATTCTTAAAATGTTCCTAGTACATTAATTTTTAATTTTTCTTCTATTTTTACCTTATTAATACTTAAAAATATTTTTAAACTCTTTGAAGGTTTCATTTTGCTAATAAATTGAATAGTTTTTTTGAGTTGAATAATTTTTATTTGAATGTTGAATTTTCATAAAAAATGGTGATTTTCTAAATGTAAATTTAGTTTTAATAACTTTAAAATTTAAAACGAATACCTGGGTTTGTATTAAGGCATATTAAGAGTATTTGGTAAACATTTTGTAAGAATGTACAACAAGTTTAGTTTCTAACAGTATTTAAAAAAATAAGAAAATACTTAAAAAATCATTTATAAACAGATTGAGTTTTATAAGAAACAAACTATTTTTCAACTTTTTCTTATTTTTACTTGAGGCGAATCGTTCTGTTTCGGACCCCATTTTCTTCACGGTGCGGAGCCCAAAAGACTGATGTGCCTGTATCAAATGCCTCCTTTGCCACGCCCTAGCTACGGCCCTGGATTTGTGTGTAATAATCTCAATGCTACTTCAGTAAGCAGATTAAAAGCTGAACTATAAAATACTGAGAAGTTTTGTTCTAAACTGAATTCAGTTATTTTATGAACAGATAAAGAGTATTAGAGAGATTAGAAACTGAATAGAGGTAAGACAAGAAAAGTATATAAATGAAATATTATGTAAAATTATTTAGTAACTGGTTGGTCATCCGATAAAAAAATGTTTATTGACTGACTACCACTTTCTATACACTAACAGAGATTTACTATAACCAGTACCGAACAAATATTAGAATAATGTACAAAATTAATTATAAATGATAAAAAAACTGATTAAACTAAATAAAGCAATCAAATAACTGCATTTAGAAATTATAACTGAGTTTTAATACAGGTCAAAAGATAATAAAAAAAGCATTGTAACTATTCAACTTTTCTCTTTTAATACAACTATGAATTGTTTAAAAAACCCAGAGAGATGGTATGACCACAGGTTTTTAGAGAAAGAAGAAGTTGCTGAAGATTTGTTTTACTGGAATAATGTTTGATCTAGAATCTTAAACAATGGTTTAATTTGGGGTCTGAAACCTACAAAGAGGGAATCTAACTAAAGTTTTAGGTACTTCTAGATACATTTCTAACAAATATAAATTAAAAATAATATAGAGTATCTAACGGAAACATATGCTGCAAAGTCAAGCGTCCAATAATTAGCAAATGTAATAAGTATGGCAAAAAACACAGGTTTTGATAAATGTTACATGTAAAGAAAAATCTCAAATTTATCAAACGAAAACAAAATTTCAATACAAATTTTACATTATTTGCATTACTGTACAACTTTTATGTAGTTCATCTAGGGTCAGTTTCACCAAATTCGTTTTACGATAACCGCGATTAATCTCTGTTTAAACGGAGACTTGCGTCCCACCATTGGTGGCGCCATGAGTTAACCACGGTTAGCCTTTAAACGACTTTGGTAAGACCGACTCCTAAAAGTAAAGCAGTTATAAACATACTCATTATAAATACATTATATTATTTAATAACACCATTAATAAATCTAATAGTTTCTAAAAATTATTATTAATTGTAAGAAATTTTGCAAAATAATAAAAATAAAAATAATAATAATAATAATAATAATTTACTTACTGCAAAAAATTCAAGTGCATTACTTGAATAGGTAATGTGTGAGGAAAAGTAAAAAAAACATTCACTGTTACACCTATACATGAATGTTTCAAGATTGTGTCCTTTTAAAAATTGTATTCAATAATTATGTAAATTTTACATGGCCCACAGACACTAGGTTGGTAACTCCGATTAAAAGAAAGTGTCCCACCCTCGTAAATCAATTGAAGGACACCGACCGTTGTTTCAATTATAAGTTCAACAATTTATTTCTAAAATTAAAGGCATGAACAATACTTTCCTGTACAACACACCCAATACAAGGAGAAGAGCACGCCCAACAAATGTGCAACCTATCACAATATACCATTAATTTTCCAGTCAACGAGACTGTAGCCTGTAATAGATCAGTAGAATGTACAAAAAGTAAATATTTGCATTTTTTCCTTGACCTACTAAGTGAAAATATCTTTTGTCATTTTCTTGTTAAAAGGCAGTTATAGCTGAAATTTTTAATTAATCATTCCCCTGCTAAAACTCGTGCACTCGTTTGGTTTCAAATATATATCATCTTATAAATAAATTTCAAGGTATGTGTGTTCCTTCTACACTCAAAAATATTCTACTGATATCGTTGAAAATTTCACACTTTATTCGTATCAGTGACGGACGTGTTTAGACAGTGATTTGAAAATATCCGACAGGTAGCGCTGCTGTTTTTTTAGCATGATATTGACGTAAAGCCAAAACGGCTGTATCTAGAAACGTGAGATATAGAATATAAGTTCCTATTACGATGTAGAAACTACTTCAAAAGAAGTTAATGAACGGAGGAGTGGAGGATTAAAGAAAAAATAAGTTGATATTTAAAATGTTATTTTTACGTCATTTTCAGCAAATACTCTAGTACTAGATGAAGCTTTGGCCAAAATTTGGTGTCTGTTTTTAAGGCATTAATTGCTAATTAAAGCCTTAAACATATAGCATTAATTGCTAATTAAAATGCCATGTGTAAACATGCCATGCCATTTAATGCCATGTGTCAACATATGGCATTAATTGCTAATTAAAACCCCCAAATTATATTACTAACGGATGTTGCTTCATATGACAACTACGAATCTGGTAGACTATTATTTGTTATAACTTGAGTGCTTTTGTAAACATTCAAGATTTAAAAACATTTTTATAATTGATATTGTTATTCATATAGTTTTCTTTATATAATATTTTCACCTGGGGAAATCCCAATTTAGTAATCGATTTTAGTAAAACGATCTCTAAACAAACAAAATGATGCGGTGCTCTATTCCAAATTTTTTTTAGATATATTTTGAAAATATATTATTAAAAGTACATTAAGTAACTTACATTAAGTAACATTAAGTAAGTCGCTAAAAGGAACTCAAATGTATGTAATATCAGTACTCTCCCAGCAATGTAACCCGTTTAATTCTTTGATTAAAAAAATTCTCATTAGAATACCATCAGGTAACTTAAGACATTTTCAATTTTCAATTAATAATATGGAATAGTGTTAAGAAAATCCAGTTTAAAAATAAGCACTTTATCTTATTCTTTATTTGAGGGTGTTTGCAGTGAATCAATGATCAAGACTAAATTTTCCAAGTTGATTCAGGTCTATACCAGAAAGGTTTTAGGCAAGTGAAAGGTCTATAGCTTATGGAGATAAGAAGATTTTTTAAAATTTATTTAGTTATTGCAGACTACTGTTTGGAGCGATTTCATATGTTTTCCTTTAAATTACCTGACTTAAAAAAAATTAAATCCTCTGATAGCGTTTAAAATGTGTTTTCAGATTTTTCTTGATTTTTCACCATATTTACTTAACTTGATTCCTTTTACGAGTTTTAATATGGAATATTTATTTCATTTTGAATTCAGTTGAGCAAATTTTATTTATCTAATTTTAAAACGAGAATCTTTTTCCAATATTAAATTTTACCATCCTAAATTTGGCTTGGTGGGCTATATTTTACCAGTTTTTCCTGTTTTTCTTATAATTGTCAAAATGGTTTAAATATTAAAAATATCTTTAATAAAGTGTTTTGAATGTGCTTTAATATAATACAAATTTTACGGATTTTTTTAAAAGAGATTTCATCGCTGAATCATTTAATATCAAATATTTTTATTTGCCACATTTCTATCTTTTAAATTATATTCAACCACTTTTTAAAAATGAAAATCTATTTCATTGGTATGACAAAAGAGCAATCTTTTGGAAAATTAAAAGTAATTTTTCCACGTCCTGTACCACGTCCATGGCATGATTTAGAATTGGAAAAAAAAATTAGATTAAAATTAGATAAATAAAGTTTGCTCAACTGAATTCAAAATGAAATAAATATTCCATATTAAAACTGGTAAAAGGAATCAAGTTAAGTAAAGTCTAGTGTAACGAATGTTGATTACAGCTAATCAGCGATTTGTTACTGTATAAATCTAACAAAACTCTGGTATGATTGAACCTTAATATTTATATTTTAATTTTAATTGTCTTTAAATAAAAGCACAAAAATGTAGTTACTTCAGCCTAGTGAAAAATAAATCCCGAAATACACAATTAAGTGTATGAAGTAAATAAATATAAAATGTGTTTTTCTTTCTATAAAAGTGAGTTAATAATTTTTTAAAGCCCTAAAAATGGTGGTGTAATATACTTAAAAAATAGTTTAAATTTTGATATAAACACAATCGTTCATTTAGGAATCTTAAATACCCAGACCGAAAGTTGGTCGAGAAGTGATTAAAAGAGTGTTTTTGTGTACGAGTGTATCTGTAAACACGATTGAGCGTAAACGGTAAGAGCTAAGTACTTGACATATAATACAAGGGATCTTAAATCCAATAATAACTTCTAGGTAAATGAAATTGGAAATAACATGACGTAAATATTAGATAAAGGGTCAATTTTCCTATTCTATATAAGTATTAGACGTGATAAGCGAATGACCATATACGTGATAGGGGAAATTTCGAAACTGTTACAATGAAACTGTTTCGAGTGTTTGAAAGTAAACGATTATAAAGCATTTGATAAATATCTTAAATGTTAATTTAAAAAAAAAGTAAAATAGGCTAATTTTTACGACCTAAAATCTTTATATTAAGCAGTAGCTATAATTTCTTTTATAATCCTTAATTATAGAGAGATATTTTTCTTTGTTTTAAACACAGATTCTTAATAGTTTTCGAGTGTTTCAATTTGAATATTCATGTAAAAACAATGAATGAAATTTAGTGCTTCTGATGAAATACGACTGACCCAGATTTATTTGGCTATTCATCTGAGAAAGGGTTACTATTGTCTGTCTAAGAATAATCTTCCACGAATTTCCGGTTGACAATGAGCCGACATGTATTTTCTTGGAAATCATAACTGCTTGTGTAGAAGGTAGAGTGACATGTAGTGGAATTTAACATAAGCTTCCAGTTCATTTTAAAAGCTTATGAAAAGGACTCATATCATTGAGTTGACCTTAAAGGCGGTGACATGGGAGCTATTTTCTTTGAAAGTGGTGCAAGCCATCAGTATTCATCACTTTGCCAATATAAATTTAAAAAGTTAATGAAATTACAAATAAAAATACTCCGTTACAATTATACAATTATACCGTGTAACTCCACTGTACATAATATTTAGTTCAAAATTCATATTACATTCTCTTAACTAATACTTTAAAAATGATCAGTTATAAACTTAAAACCAATTTTATATCTAATATACATAAAATGTGTACATTAATATGTACTAATATTTTTCAAATCATCTAAAAGCAAACGTTAAATAACTCCATATAATGTAAAATGGACTTACATTTTTAAAGAAAGCGGTTTTTGTGACTACTGCAAATAGCGCTATTATACTTTATAACTGTAATCATAATAGAAAAAATATTACCATAGAAATATTCTTACTGTTCTCAGAAGTTATCAAAATATTATTAATAACAAAAGTAAAAAATATTTTTTTTACTGTTTTTATTTATAATGTAGAATATTAAATTTTTATAATGCATTTACATACTCTGTAATTTTTATTGGGTAATTAAATTCAAGAGGATTCATATAGTATATTGTCGTGCGGAGTATCCATGATAAATTTCTAAATACATTTGTTACAATAATTCCATAATTGTGCGCTTAAATTAGAATATTTATGATATTAATTTGTTTGTGTTACACAATATATAGGATTCTACGAGTAACAATGGCAAAACGCAGTTATGGCAATGAGTGTACCTTTCAAATGAATATCATTCATTAAACTATTGATAACAAAACTTTCACTTTAATTCTTTGCTATATTATAAATGTATGGCAAAAGAAATTTTGATCAATAATATTTATTCAATAGGATTAGCTGGCTGAAACCTGAAAGAAATTTGCTTAATAATCAAAATAAATCAATTTATGCCATATCAAAATTGAAATAAAAAATGGAAATATTTTACCTCTCCCTATCAGTCTCATTATAAAATATGGAACACGATCTTAGATGGTAGTCTTTAGCTGGGAAAAGTGCCTCTCTCTTTCAGACATTATTTGTCGCCACCAACCCTTTCTCGAGATCTCCACCTTAGTTCTGTGATATCCACCGTTCTCTTTGTCTTCTGAACAAGTTTCACCTCTATTATATGTTTTCCTACATGGAATAAACTGATTGGTCAAGTCTGAACCAGTCTGAATTTATTCCCCTTTCCGACTGAGAGAAAAACATTTTACAAGATATTGTCGTCTTCCTGCCATCTTTATCGGTTTGAAGAAAACACCACGTGCTTCAGTATTCCACCATTTTGATTTGTTTTTTTTATACGAAAATACTTGAATACGGAGAAAAAGAATACATATTTGTAAGAAAACCTTTATAAAATTGAATACAAAACAATCACAACCACCTAATCTTCACAATCGGTTAATCCATTTAATTACTTTTGAAATACTTAATTACATTTGGCTCCTTTACTGATAGGAATATAATAATTTTTCTTGCTTTATTTATTACACAACAATATTAAAGGATTAGCGGCTAAATATTTTTGTTATTTACTTCATGACTGTAAAGTAATAAATTTTTTTAAGAAACCATCTTTGTGCACATTTGACCAATGTTTTTATATGCTTAAAATTATTACCACATTATCTTTTTTGGACAACGATTGAATACTTGATAACATATTAACTGTAAGCATAAGTTAATATCTTTAATTGTTAATTTAAGATAACTCAAAAAATATATGGCATGATTTAGCTACTCGTAATAAAAGTAATCATTGTAAAGAGAGTCCAAAAATAATATAGAAAAAATCCTAACTTAAAGGGTTGACAGCTATTACTTGCTCGTGACTTAAAATATTAAACTTCTCAAATATAATTTTAGTTTTCTTCATGTAAAGTAATAATGTATTCGTTTGCATTACATCTTTTCGCTGCTGTTTCAACTCGGTGAGTGAGTGGCTACGAAAATGTTGCATTGAAACTGAAATGTAATATTTGCAAAGACAAGAATTTTTTGACCCGAGAGTCTCTTTTGAAGTGAGGAAAGACGTTCACGAAGCACTCTGGGGACATTTCGTGACATTCATTTCTACTCTTCTCTGTTTGCTATCATCTCTTCATCGATCATTTTCCCCCGAAATATTCCTTGTGCATTGGTTTCCCTTCTCTTCTCCTTGCTACAGCAACCAACTTACATCCACTCTCATTACTGTTGACATCATATGATGGTTCGAATACATCTCCTGCTAAAAACTTTTGAACAGCAAGAAGAAATTAAGCTCTAGACAAGAAAACTTCTTCCATTCAATTTCTTTCCTTACTAATAAAAATGTTATATTAAGATTTAATCCTATACTAGAGATAGTGTCACAGTGAAATTTTTCATTTGTTCTTTTAATTGGCTTCGCATTTAGGAACACTAAAAAAATTTAATTTCTTACAATAGCTAGAGGCAAAGTTATAGTAAAAATAAGAAATGAAGGTGAAGATTTAGATACTGGATTATTGTGTTTAAAAGTGAGAACAATTAGTTTCAACGGCTATTTTATCATCATAAAGCAAATATATTTTCTAAACTATATTTTTAAGTTTAGATTCACATTTCTATTATTTCTCTTTTTTATGGCAGCAACTGTAAACTTTTTGAGATAAGTATTCCTGATATGAGGTAAAGAAATTATTGTTTGGATGTATAAATTAGAACTCTTTTATGAATTACAGGTGATAATTTGAGGCAATAATTACAATTTCGCTGTCAAAAAATAAGTTTTGAAAGGAATTAACGCGAGAGCTTTAACACACTGTTATTTACAATGGTTTTAATGTGGGGGTTCTAAATTAAGAAAAATAGACCACAAGGTTTACAATTAGTATATTTAATCAAAGATTCATTTCATACTATAGTAATCAGAAGGTTTACTAATTTTTGTAGAAGTGGGACTTCTCCTCTGGATTCAAAAGGATGATATTTGTCAGCTGTAGTTGAAATATGTCACCCATACGAAAATTACTTGTTGATGACTAACAATGAACTTGCTAAATGATAAGTAAAGGATCTCCCATTGGATCTCCAGCTAAAAAAA
Organism: Pardosa pseudoannulata; assembly: GCA_032207245.1. Taxonomy (NCBI): domain Eukaryota; kingdom Metazoa; phylum Arthropoda; class Arachnida; order Araneae; family Lycosidae; genus Pardosa; species Pardosa pseudoannulata. Next base: position 82,907,081 of record CM063502.1, on the reverse strand, counting down.
CACATAAAATTATTCATACAGAATATGAAAAAAAATTTTAATGTTGTGTCCTGTAAAATATCACAGAACACAAAATAAAACGTAGTGTGTTACATTTCTAAAAAGAAACTCTAAATTATATAATGATGGTGGTCACCTCATTATCTATTAAGACCTAGCTGGAGAAGAAACGTGCTTACCTTTTTTGAGGTTTCCACAAGTCAAAAAATTGACTTGGATGAGGATTCCAGAGCAATAATGGCGAAAAGACAACGAAAAATGAAAAAAAAAAAATAATGAATGCTTTTTTCTTCCTAAGAAGAAAGCTGGTCAAAGCTATCAAGCTTTAGGATCAATACACAGTTACAGTTAACTAGTACAACACTACATTTCATCTGCAAACTCCAAACTCAAAAAGGAGAAAATGTTAGGGGACTTCAACTTCATCATGTTTATTCATCTTCAAGTAAAACAAAATTGACAGTTAATATTTTTGAAAAAAATACACGGAAGTACAGGGACTTAATATACTCTTTTCTCTTAATTTTTCTATGTGTAAAATTTGTCTGTATTTTCGGTTCAAGAAAATGTTACTTAATTACCATTTTTATTTTTAAAGTGGGATTAAGGTGTCTATAAAAACATATTTTTCATTGATTTCAAGACATAGATGGTTTGAAGCCCCAAAAAATTTACTACACAGGGGCTTAGGTAATGGAAGAGAGTAGCTGAAACACCCATAAGATTTGGTACGTATGACTTGTACCATTATATTTCTTACTGTTTAATGTTTATTTTTATCAAAATTGTTTAAAAAGTACTGTATTACTGCATTTTACTACATTCTTCAAATGTTTAGTAATATGCATTTCAAAATCAGAATATATAGTATATTTTTATAATTGAAATCTGAATTTATCATTTCATGCTATTTTATTTTATTTACAGCGCTATGAGAATACATTTTTACTGAAAGTTACCTTTACCCTAGAAACAAAACTGAACTAAAAAGAGGAATACAAAAATAACTGTTAGAGAAGAGCACGGACATTTTGCCTATTTGAAGTTGACTATTCTCTCTGAAAACTAAATTTTAATACTGTATTTGCTTAAATATGTAATATATCATAATAATTCGTATACATATGGTTAACTGCGGAAGGTGTAAAATTAACTATTTTTGTAACCATCAATTTTTATGAGGACATAGTACCTTTCGAACTGAAAAGTCTTTCTTATTACAGCCTGTTCTGAATTTTATATAAAATAAAAAATTCTTCTCTGTTTCGAATAATTTTTTTCATGTAATCATTAATAACTGTCTAACTTTATAAAAATAATTATTGCTATTACATGAAGAAATATTTAAAAAATATATATAAAGTGTATACATCAATTAAAATAAGTATATGTTCCAAAAATTTTTGTTCCGAAAGATAATCAATAAAAATAATTTTTAATATTGCAGCAATAATTAAATTTGTAATAGTCTGAGAGACATAAAAATAATTCTGCTTATCTTTCATGGTTTTATTTTAAAATTAACTGAGATTAAACTATGAAATTTTCAGTCACATTTTACTCAACTAAAAGTCCGTTGTAGCTATAAATAATTAAAGAATTTAGTAAAGGCAGACAAAACTTACTTCTTTTCTACCGAAAAGGAAAAAAAAACCAATAAAATATGTTTTACAACAATAAAATATGTTTATATATTTGGCAATTCAGTATTTATTTCAGACTTAATTCAGTCCATACCAAAGCCATCTGTTAAAAATACTGAAACCTAAAAGTGAGTTTGCTAAACCAACTATTTAAAAAACCCTGAAAACTAAAAGAGAGTAAATGGACTGTAATAGCCATGTATTAGAAATTATTCAAAAGGGGGAACAGAAGAAAAATCAATAGAATGGTGCAGATAAGTATACAGTCAAACGCTCAAACAAGGAAGTATCTTTTTCAAGGTCGTAAACGGTGTACAAGCAAAATTGTGAAATGAATATTATTATTAGTTTATTAGTATTATTAGTATAGGTTTTTAAAACTTTGCACGAAAATTATTTCTCAGTAATCTGGTTCAAATATTACTAAAGTTTGAGTTAAATCAATTTCTCGATGACCTAGAATTTTTATTTGAATTAAAGATTGAGAATTAATTTTGAAATATCAAATCATGATTGCTACAGAAAAATAAAGATGATATCGAGTCAGACTTTAAATTGGAGAGCAAAAAGTTAAAAGAAGTAGTAATAAAATATGTAATTCTATACTGGCAAACCTAAAAAAATGAAATTAAAACTAGTTCCTATAATCTTCATAGTTACAGCAGTAACGCGTCATTAAAATTATGCATTACAAAATTAATAATTTTGGGAAAAATAAACTTATATATGTAAAGTTTCATACATTGAATATATTTATAAAAGTGGAGTTTGTTTTGTCTTGGTATGCATTTGATTTTTGAAACTATTTTAAGCAGTGCACGATACTTTTTGAAAAAAGCCTCAAACGGAAAGGGGTATATAGTTCTATGTAGTGTTTCTTGATATTAAGCTAAATCTTTTATAGAAAATCATAGAAAACGTAATTTGAAAACAGTTATTTCGATGCAACGAAAGATTTATAAAGGCCTTTTCTTTTTATGTTGTTCACCATACGGCATAAAAAAAAAGAGAAGCACAAAGTCGTAGAAAAAATATTCAAATCTAATTCTGTGAAAATGATTGGTTGGTTGGCTTAGGATTCTACTGCCATTTTTTGCAGTTGAGTTTTCAGAAAAGATCTCATATTCTACGACATTGGCTTTAAAATTTTGATCAGCTACATGGAATGGTAAGTCAGTTTTTAGAACATCAGAGGCTAAAGATTGGGATTTTTGTTTTATACTTTTTTATTGAGTTAAACAAAAGCAACATCTTTGCAGGAGTGACATGAAAAGATTACATGAAAAATTATAAAAAATTATGCTCTTCCTTATCCTTATTAAGAAGAGTATTGTAATTTCTTAAACAATAAAGTTATTTTCCAAAATCAAGTTGAGTTTTTATAATCAGTGACAAATCTAGCAACATTTCATTAAACAGTTATGATAATTTTTACAACGAAATTTTATTTTTTTAAAGTAACTAAGAAATATCTATAATTATTTTGTTGATTTTTATAAACTATATTTTTGATTAAACAATTTATATATGGCATATTTTGTTAGTAAGAAGGCTCTTTCCTTATAAGTGAAAACTTCCGAAATGTGTAGGAAAAGGTATCCTATCTATGCCACAATATGACATAAATCACAAAACAAATATAAGTAAGACATAAATAGAGAGAGAAAAAAGATGGATGTTTCGGTTTCTAGCGAGTAACATTTTAAGACAGAGCACTCAGTGGCTTGTAAAAGCAACCTGAAAGTGATCTGGTAATCAGCTTGTATAACGATGGTGAAAAAGAAGGGCATAGGTATTCATATAAACTGTTGCTACTCTGTCTTTTGTCTAAGATAAAGTGTAGTGTAGCCAAGAAAAGATTAAGTGAGCACAAGAAGAAAAAACACAACATCTGAATAAGAAACGATGTAGCGTTAAGAAAATTAATTATAATTTTTTATATTATATTTTTATTAATTAGTTAATTACATATTTATTTAAAAATAATCTACTTACTCAATAAATAAATAAAAGAGTACATTAATTATGTAGCATTAAAATTTTCTCATAAATCAGGAAAATGAGATTTTGAGATAAGGAGAAGATATAGCAACATTTTATGCCACTTTATGCCAGCATTAAAAATGAATGTGTTTTTCTTTTCAATGAATAAAGTCCAAGTAATATTTTTGCTGTAAAAAATAACAATCATTTATAAATTATGTAATTACAAATAATTTTGGGATCTGTTGTAGTTTAAGATACTCTTTAAGACTAAAATTTTATATCATTAAACAATTTCTTTAATCGTTAGAAAACATAGTATCTTTTAGAATAAAATTATCATTGTTTTATTGTGTCAAAATGATTTTAATCTATAATTTTGAGAAAAATATTTTTTGAATAAACATGAAATATATCAAATAATAAAAAAATATTTACCTAACCACAAGAAAACTTTTTAAGTATAAATAGTAACTAATTTAAATAATAAAACCAAATTTTTATACCTAAAAGACCCTAAGTATTTTTCTTATTCTGAAAAACTGAGTTATATCGTTTCTAGCAATATAAAATTGTTTTTTTAGCGCAATAGATACTAATTCGTAAAATTTTCAATTTCATAATATGTTTTAACTTTTTAATCTTAAAATTTGATATACCTGCAAACTTACATACAGTTTAGGTTTACTTATAAATTTAGTTTTTTTTATATAAAATTTTAATTTTTAACATGCAACTTTCAGAAGATATTTATAGAATAAGTAAAATATTTTTTAATAGTGTATGTTCTTTCCAGCTTATAGCTAAATGCAAATTTTACCCTTCATTTTGTGTAATTTTGTTTTTTTAAACATTATAACTTGAATATCAATAAAAATTTTTTTAAAGTTTACTATACAAGATTTTAATATAATGTTATTTAAAAAATAAACTAAATTTATATTTTAACCAGAACTATTTCTATAAATAAAAGATATTAAATAAAATTTTGTTTAATTATGTTAAAATGTTAGAAATTAATTATAAACTTAAAAAAATGAAAATATAGCTTAATGTTAGATTTATAAATACTTAAAAATTCTTACTACTGTAATTTTTATGGTTTTTATTTTTAAAAATATATTTAATTTATAAAATTTTTCCTTATGATAGTAAACTTCTAAAACATTTTAAGATAAACAATCTTTCAAAACCATCTGCCATAATAAATGTCTATTCACTTCCTTATAGGTCTGATTTATCACATGTTTGACTTTTTATGACACTAAATTTCTCATTATTTATGAATATATAGATTGTTTTTTTTCAATAAAATGTATTTTTCAATGAAGGAAAATAAAAAATTTTGCATACAGATACATTACCATTTAAAGATATTTCTTAGATAATTTTAACTATAATTGATAATATTTTTACTTAGAATTTTTTAAATCTAGACTCAGAAATTGGTTGAAAGATTTCGTTTTTTTAACCAAATTATGGATATAAAAAAAAAATGAAATTTTGTTATTTCAAAACCATATCATGTATTATATATATAAATAAAAAAATATATTTTATATATTTGTATATATATAAAAATAATTTATATATATAAAAAATGTATATATAGTTTATTTATGTATATAATATAATATATATAATAAACATATGAATGTATATAACACATATATACATACAAATATATAATAAATTTATATTATAAATATTATTATAAAAAATATTATATATTTTTTATTATATATATTATATATATGAAATATGTATATATGTATATATATATGTATATAGATTATATAGATATATAAAAAAATACATATTTATATATAAATAAATATATAAAACATATATAAAAATATATATATACTTGTATAATATATATATATATATATATATATATAGATATATATATAAACATTTCATAACATATCATATACATATAATATTTTATATATATATATTTTTATATATAATATATATATATTATATAAAAAAATTTTTTATTCTTTATTTAACAAAATATAATATATATATATATATATATATATATAATATATATATATATATATATATATATATATATATATATATATATATATAAATATATATATATATATATATATATATATATATATATATATATATATAAATATTAAAATATTTTATATATGAAAATATTTAAAATATTTATATTCATATACCTGTTTTTAAGAAAATTTAGAAATTCTATGTAAAACAAGCATTATATATATATATATATATATATTATATATATATATTAGATAAGAATATATATAAAATATTTACACATTTTTTCCCAT
>CM063502.1:82868634-82896134 GCA_032207245.1 Pardosa pseudoannulata | reverse complement strand
ATCTACCGTATCAGCACTTAATACTGAAGCGTGAAAATTATACTGGAAGTAATGAAAAGCTGATTTAAAATCTCAAAATTTTTAATGATGTAATTACCACAAATAAATTACTTTGAAGAAGTTAGACGTAAACGACATACATGTATAGTAAAATTTTATGTTTAACTCTTAAAGCCTATCACAACCGGTTGAACTATTCCAAATTCTTTTCAATGTTGTACTACGTTGTACTATTTTTGTTAAATTTATACTTCAAAAAGGTGTAATGCCAAACGTGTATTTTAGTAGAATTTCAGAATTTTCATAACAAAACTAGTTTGGTTATATAACACTACCATCAATTTTTGAAACACAGTGTTTACTTAGACCAGGACCTATAGCTTTAGACCAATCTTGAGTTCTAACATGAACGCTATAAGGGGTACTTGAGTCAGTAGACTCCATTACGAATAAGCAACACACCACCGATTTGGATATTGTTCGATCAAACCTAAATTATTTAGAAATTATACTTTAAGAATCCATATGCTTTTAATAATTTTTACAAAATCACTTGTGATCGCTCTCATTTGCAATTAAAGAACTGTAACGGTATTACCAGTTTGATTATATATATATATATATATATATATATATATATATATATATATATATATATATATATATGTGTGTGTGTGTGTGTAATGAGACTGACTTCTCGATGGGGGGGTTGCAATCATGGCCATAAAAATGACACCGTTTCAGCTAAAGACCTTTATTAGGATAACTTTGAAGGACGGGTTCCCACTTCATCATAGGGACAAATTGAATGGTCAGCTAGCATGAAGTTCTATTTACAAGACAAGTAACACCTGGGTCAACATCTGTGGGAAAATATCTCTAGAAAAATCTATCTCCGCTAGCGTGTATCTCTTTTTTATTTGGAGATTTCCTAAATTGTCCGCTAGGGCCATGTAGGTTTATAATTGGCCAGGCCCCTTCTCTGAGGGCGTAACCTGTAGCCCCAGTGGTCAATTTAGTTTAGGGGTTAAAAAGGGGAATGAAAAATGACGCGGGAATTTTTACCCTTCATTTAAGTTTTGAAAACCCCTGAGAATTTTCCTTACACACACACACACACACACACACACACACACATATATATATATATATATATATATATATATATATATATATATATATATATATATATATATATATATATATATATATATATATATATATATATATATATATATATATATATATATATTTACATATATAGGATATTCCGGGATGGTTAATTCTAATCTATATTTGCAAAATAAAGTTAACTTTGAATGCAAACTTAAAATAAAAAAATGTAAACCTATTAATATAATATAATTTTTAACAATCGAGTGGAATAAACAGGAACCTAAAAATCACCTTTCATTCTTAAGAAATATAGTTAAAAACAGTACTTTATAACAATTGAAAGTTCTCATAACTTATGAAACTGTTGCTTCATTTTACAGTCACCCTGTTCTCAAGTAAGATTGAAACATAGTATATTTAGTATACCTCTTTAGTGCATCTACTTTAAAAGAGAAGTCTGTACGGTTCAGCTTGCAGAATAAAACTACTGCAATAAGTACATTTATATTAACTTACGAAAACAGTTGAAAATAACACGGAAATTTTGTCAAAATGAATGCCAAGTTTTACTATATACCAAGTTATTTAAAAGTGAGAACAAACTTTAAAATTGAATAATTCGAAAACGAAAAAATATGAAATAATTCAATTTGTTCCAATAGGTTGGATATTGAGCCGAGATTTATATGACAATAGAATTTTTTTTACTAGTACAGTTGACCACTCAAAGCTGGCGCTATAGTTCATTGATTGATCAACGATAGAGGACTCACGAGTTGAATCTTTCTTTCTAAATTCCATTCAGTGTGATTTCCGGCAGCACAGCAGCCAGGAAAAGTACTCCAAAGCACTTCATAGCAGTAAGCAACAGTTCTTCAGGATACACATATTCATAAGGGTCTACTTCTTGCATGTGACACTAAAGAACCTGTAGCTTAAAATGTTATTATAAACTATTGCTTAGCATAATGCAATGGTAGGGAACCGTAACGCATTCTAAAAGTAGAAAGCAAACTAAGTCAAGGCAGTTTTGCTTACATCATTAAAACCCGGCTGAGTTCCCATCCGTTCGATACAAACGGCTTGCTTATAAATGTATTTATTGGATATATATATATATATATATATATATATATATATATATATATATATATATATATATATATATATATATATATATATATATATATATACACCATATAGCTTTAAATAATTACACATAGAAAAGTATTTTGACTATAGACCCTCCCCCCTGTGTGAATATGCTCTATCCAATGAGTTTGCGATAATAAGCTTTTAAAATGTCACCTTGATACATACCACTCTGCGACGTCAAGGAGTGAGTCAAAATTTTAGTTAAAATGACCCTAATATTACATTTATGTTTCAAAATCTGATAATCACACACACACATGCGCATATGAGTACATACACACACATACGCACATACATATACAACACACACACACACACACACATATATATATATATATATACACAGAAGTGTGTGTGTATATATATATGTGCATATATGTGTGTGTGTATGTTACACAGTATTTAGTCAAAGTTTCTATACTACTTTTAATAAATTCGCAGCTGAATAAAGTTTTCAAATTAAGATATTTCAGCATTTTTATTCATCAAGTTTTAAGAACCATCTATGAATTTTTCTACACTCTAAATCGTACTGATTTGTAGTTATTTAAAGAATTTCATTCGGTTAAGTATATAAGCATAAAATGAAAGAAATCGTAAAAATACGTAAAAATAAATTATAAATTAATAGTTTTATCTATATCTCTATTAAATCCATTAATTAAGTGTTATTAATTAATTATTAAATATAAAACAATCAATTATACGTGGAGTTTGACTAATAGGATAATTATTTTTATATAGCACAACACGTAAATATTTTATGTATGTATGTATATATATGCATATTCAATATAGTTTTCAATCAATAAAAGAAATCTAGCCACGGGCCGCGAGAAACTGCCAAATATGAATGAACTCAAGAAATCAATGTCGAGTTGTAAATCACGCTGTCACAAGAATCATTTCTTTATTTACTTTTCGTGTTTCAACCTGTTGCTTTGCCAACAAGTTGAATGATTTTCACTGATGTTGTGCATGGGTAATACACAGTTTATAGTTTACTATTATGACATTCAAAAGGAGTAAGGTTAAAATAATACGTTGCTTTACTGTTATTACATGATTGTTTACTGTTATTACTATTGTTTCTAAGATTTCTTTAATAATATTTTATACTTAAATAATCATCAATTTCTAACTAACGACTATATATCGACATATTTTAAAGAATAATTAATACCTAATTAGGAAAGCAAAATTATGATATTACTGGAAATAAAAGCTTGCATATACAACAACAGTTGTTAGGAATATTTATTTTATGAAATCAATATTCGTTTAAAATTAAGGCAAGTTTTGTATTTTAAAAGAGCAGGAATTAAATCGATTTTTTGAGATTTTATCTAATTTTTTTAAGTTTTCTAATTTTATCTAAAATAAAGTGCCTACATTTTTCGTTTCATGTAAAAATATTGGTTTAATTAACTGAGGGACGAAAGCAAAACTTTGCCTTAGAATAAAATATTAAACGACAAAAATTATTTTTAAAAGTTTAATAAATGGCCAGAGGCTAATATTAATTACTGAAGTTAATGATCTTCTTGATTTGAAGAAGGGTTTTTATAGAAATTTGTAATTGGTACATTTGCGACGACCTTTTTGGTTTACACAAGTTTTTAATTTGCTGTTAGAAAAGAGTAACTTAATTGTTTAATAATATAAATTTACATTTAACTATAGTTATCATGTATAAGTTTGTACCTGTAAAGCATTGAGGTATTCATAGGAAGGAATATACATTTATCTATCTAGTTTATTCATTTGTTCAAACTCGAATGGTTAAAAAAATTATTTACTTCGTTATTTCGATCTTTATTTATTTGAGAATGTAATAATGGCTTGTTTCGGTGCGGTTTTTTAATCTACACGAAGGTTAATAAAACCGGGATCTATGTCTTAACGTCAATAAAAAACTGTTACGAACGTCTATGCTAACACTGAGAATCGATTTTGACTTTTGTTACGCAGGCCAGCATCCTTCCTTTTTGGCTTAAAAAATAGTACTTTGAGTAAAATTCGGAAGAAACTGAAAAATATATCTTAAATTTTATTTAACTCTTTTGGGTCCTACAGATAGCACATTAAATTTATTCTCGCCCCATTAAAAGATTTTACAAAATATTCCGAGATCTTCCATGTTCTATTAAAATCACTTTCAAAGGTTGAAAAACTGAATTATAAATCTTAAATACTCATTTCCTTCTTATACAACGATAAGCTAAAACTTTGTGATCACTGATCCTGGCTCTTAAATATAATTAATTACTTTATCAATGGCTTTCAAATATTTTATTTTGTCAATATATGAACGACCTCTCCTTTTTTGGAGCTAGTTTAGGAGAGAAACTAAAGTATTGCTCAATGTAATGGTGATATATTTAAAATTTTCATAACATAAGCTTGAACAATTTTAACCCTCTAAGCGGTTCGCACGTACAGTTCTGCAGGTTGTCACATACAATTTTCGACCTCCAAAAACGTTCCGAAAATTTATATATTGTACATTTCTGTCAGCGCTTTCCCCCATGGAGTTTTGATGTAGGAGGGTCATGTCGATTGTTTTGGAACTGCACCCCGCTTTGACTGACATCTATTGAGGGATTCACCCCTACTCCCTGAGGCACAAAGACTCTGATAGCTTCTCATGGCTTAGTAAATCTCTATTTCGAAGTATTTCGTTTGCTGTAACAGATGTATCTCTCATTGCCCCACTTAAATATCTTGGATCGCTTTCGTAAAAAATATAAATAATTCTCTTAAAAAATATTTTTTCGTGCTTTTAGAATCCATTATTTATGGGATGATCTTCGAGACATGACGAGCTTTATGTGTATTAAAAATTAACAATCTATAATGTCTATTTATATATCTATTTATAACAGGAAGTAAATTGACAATAACATGGCTGATTTTCCTGTATTCCAATCTAGTCGACAAAGGGTGAAGTAAAAAATCATAGAAAACTTTGGTCACTGACACAATAAAATTTTGGCGTATTTTTGTAGATTTTTTTCCTCGGTGTGTTCCACTCGGAGGGTTAATAAGTGGCTATAAAATCATACAATACAAGCATGGGTGTATTTCAAGCATGCGCAGTAAGAGTTCTTTACATTTTCATCTCCGGTTGCCAGTTCAATATTTTAAAATTTAATTTAAACTATTATATTCACCTCGGAAAATCATATTACTTCTGTAAATTTAATAAGCTATTTATATGAATTTTAGTAATACCAAGAATAAAAAAGCTTGTAAAGTTACAAAACCTTTTTATCTTTGTTAATGTATAAACAATGTTTCCTAAAAAATCCCGTAACCATTGTCAACAGTCAGACAAACGTTATTTAAAATTTACAAATCATTTCTAACTATTTATGATGCAGTGTTATCAAAAATATTTTCTTTCTTTCTCGTAAGTGGGGGGGGGGGTCAGTTCGTAACTGTACATATCTTTGAATCTTTACTGGAAAGTATGAATTGTTGAATTCGAATCTGGAAAAATTAGAATATGTTCTATATGTCCAAAGGTAGTCTAAGAATCATTCCGTATTTTTTAGAAATTTAAACAAATGACTAAAGTCTAACGTTGCCATAATGTTTCGGTGACTATTTTGATCAAAATGTATCTGAATACTTTGAAGAGGACATTTCTAAAATTTAAAATTTCTTTCACTATCTCATAGGTAACTATAATTGTATTGCTCAAAACTTTGGGGATTTGGGGAGTTAAAATCTACTTTTTGCAACACGAGAGCTCATATTTTCTCGTATTTGTCCTGGTTTTCTAGTATAAATATCGGGTTACTGGTAAGTAAATTCTTTGATACGACATTCCGTCACTCCAGTTTATTTAATTACACTAGTGCACTGGTTTCCCAACATTTATATTTCTCTTTAGTCTGCAAAGCTTCTAAATTATGGTGCTGTTAGTCCATTCAACTTTTTAGTTAACAATATTTTTGAAAAATATTGTATATAAACAATATTTTTGGCGTTTGCAACGTTTTCAACATATGGATATGGCAGTTTATTAAAGATTAACACGCTCTTGAGAGGATTCTCGCATGTAGAATGCCCTTCCTGACATTCCCCGCATATTCATATAAATATTAATACATATTTACATAACATTTTTATCTATATAAAGTATTGTATAAACAAATTTTTAACATATTTACCTATTTAAAATATTATATAAACATAACTTTGAATTTGATTTAAGAACATAAAATAAAACAATTGTACAATTGATATTTAGAAAAAAATTCCAATTAGTTTTGAGATTGGGATATGTTTAATCTGTTGAAAACTCATTCCTTATAATAATTGTATAGGAAACCTTCAAAAGATGTCTTTACTACAGAAATAAATTATATGGGATTGGATTTTACAAATGCTCAAAAAGCTTTTTAAGCCAGGTCTTATTAATTTTACTTTTAGTGAGTAAAGAGAGGATGTTTTTTCCTTTGTTTGAATTTCATGCGTTGCGAATCCTAATTCTTGCATTTTCAAAATAATAATAGGTATTTAAATTGGTTTAAAACTATATGTTCTTTTATATCGTCTATTTTTGGCAAAGAGTTTATTCTAACTTGTGTTGTATACCAGAAAAAAAGCTAACTTTAGTTAAATGTAATTTTATTTAATATTTATTAAATGAATTAAAAAATTAATATATTAAATACTTGTAGGCATTTAGATTGCTCATATGAATGTATGGATTCAATTTAAACAGAAACGTATACATAAAAAAATAATTTTTTTAGATAGAAAAACAAGTTACGTATTATTTTCTCCCATAATGAAATTCAGAAGAAAAAATTGTACATTCAATAAAGCAATAAAAAGGATCTAGCTTCTTACTCTTGCCGGAAAGTAGCTTTATCACAATTCAGTAATATTTAATATATCGTTCCTTGAAACCAACCAATTCATCAATTTAAACCTTATTTTTCTAAATTATGCTTATTTTCTAGTCCAACATGATAGAAAAAAAGGAACTTTATTTTAGTGAGAAAATAAACTACGCATGATTTTCTCACATGATGTAAGTCAGAAGAGAAAATTATATTGCAATATAAGCCATAAAAAGTAAATATCTTCTAATTTTTCTGGAAACTAATTTTCTCTCAATTAAATAGTATTTAACATTCTGGCCCTTGAACACATGTAAGATACTCATTTTAGTTACTTTTAATCGCTTATTAAAACTGGCATCACGAGACCTGCCTTTTCTCTGTCTGATTTTGAAAACTTTATCTTTCCCGTGACTAGCTCAAATACACTGACCAAAAAGATTACTAAAGTTCCCATGGAAAGAAAGAGCACTTCCAATTTTCTAATCCCAATGCTCTGTATGTGATGAACTGTCTAAAAAGATCTGTAGCAAAGAAGATGATCCGAAATTCAATTACATCTTAATCTTGCTTAATTCTTCAGTGTCACAGGTTATCATCTATCATAACGCTCTGCTACCTGTCTTAAAGGCACTCGAGTAAGACTCGACGCTTGCAGAAACTGGGCTAATTTCTTTTACCAGACCCTGAAGAATTTCCTACATCAATTTTATTTTGTCTGCTATCAACTTTCTTGACACCTTTCTGACAGCTTTAACCACAAAGCAGAATTATCAGTCTCCTGCTAAAATAATTCAAGATAGTTAAACTTTTTATATACCGTTCGTAATCAGTGTCAGTTATCTATATATCTCTGCTTTCGTTTTAATCGTATTATCTTTCCTTGTATATATTATAATGGGATGTTTTTTGACTGTAGTTTAAAAGATAATTTAATAGAAATAAATGTAATACTGAAATTTTTAAAAAAATACGTAATTAAAACTATTATTTTAGATTAGAAACAAAATAAATGTTTAAGGTTACATATTTGAAATAAAATTGGGCAAGAAAACAAATTTGTTCAAAGTACCGGTGACTGTTGTCGGTTGTAATTATAAATCAGATGCAGCATTTAGTGTAAAGTAGAGAGATTCTTGGACAATTGCTCCAAAAACACATGCTTAACATGGAACACCAATTTTACCAGATAAAAATAAACATACTGTAACAGTCATTCTTTTACGGATTTTTTACAAACAACGTAACTAATGTAGAAACTTGTTAACTTGTTACTTAATATTGTTTTAATGAATGGTTATTCACTTTAAAAAGCCCAAACAAGCAATTTACATTCATATGTCTGTCTATTTATTACCCGTCTTTCTATCTATTTATTACCTATCTACCTATTTATCATCAATTAATCTATTTATGTAACCATATCTATCTATCTATCTATATATCTATCTATCTATCTATCTATCTATCTATATATATATATATATATATATATATATATATATATATACATACATACATATATATACATACATATATATATATATATATACATACATATATATATATACATAGATATATATATATACATACATACATATATATATATATATATATATATATATATATATATATATATATATATATATATATATATATATATGCATGTGAAACTTTAGATTTTACACCACTTAAATCCAGAAGGCATGAAGAATAGGGTGCAAGAAACAAAAGATGAAACATTTTTTAAACGGTATCGTCAGTTTATTTAATAATGTTTTCAAAGTAAAGGTTTATATTACAGACAGATATAATAAAAAAGGGTGAAATTTTTTATGGTGAATTGATATATAGACCTTAGAAATGATGCTGAGGTACATTCATCTCTCAGTATTGATAACAAGGATAAAAAAGCGAAATAGATGACTCATGCATCTGTCCATGTTAGATATAGATTATGGATAAATATAATCTTCCTATGAGAGATAAAATGTGTTTTAAATTTAATAATTCAGCTCATGTTATTTCCTATCGTTACACCAACTTTTGGTCTGGTAGTAATTAAGGTTACCAAAGGGTGGATATATTTACTTACATATTTAAATTAATATTTAGATTATATTATTCTAATAATAGAAGCAATCAACTCATTATCATAAAGAAATTACTGACAATTGATTTTCTTTTTTTCTAAATTACTTATTGTGTTTTAAAATAATTATAAATATTGTACTGTTAAAATCAATAAAGTTTGATAAAATTTGTTTACTGCAAAATTTGCGTACTGTTACCCAGAATTGGGATAACTCACCTTGCATTATTAAGTTATTTTTATATAATTAAAATTTATAATAAACTTATAATCCAATGAGAAAAAATATTTAAGTACAACTTTAATATGAAATTCAATTAACGACTTTTCTTTTGAATTTATTATTAGAAATAGGGGATGTAAATTAGGCAAAATTAAAAATTTTCGAGCAAATTTATCTATACGAAGCTCATGTTATACCTATGTTCCCTATTGTATTATATTTTACAAAATTAAACTTCTATGTATTTTATATAGTATTAATGACGTTTACCCCAACCATTTGGTCATACTACTGTGTTAGAGAACTGCCTATATATATTATTACTTATATTAAAATACAAAACTCAGCAATAAAGAATTTTAAATTTTTAACGACACCGTTACGGTGGTGCAGGATGGCTCGTTTGGGGAGGAATTATTCTTGGTTCCAGAACTGACCTGCATGTTCAGAGTGTAACGATGACAGGCCACATCTATCGGGATGTCATTCTGGAACAACATGTACGTTTGTTTCAGGGCGCCATGTGTCCTGAATTTCTGTATATGGATGATAACGCCCGACCTCACCGTGCAAACATTGTAGACGAATGCCTTCAATCGGAGGATATCACCCGTATGGATTGGCCAGCATACTCACCGGACTTGAATCCAATAAAGCATGTGTGGGACATGCTTGGCCGACGAATTGCAGCCCGTCAACCCCCTCCCAACTGTCTATCGGAACTTCGGAGGGCATTGCTTGATGAGTGGTGTAATTTTCCCCAAGATCAGATTGATAATCTGATACTCAGCATGCGTAGGCGTTGTAACGCTTGTATTGCATCGTCCGGGAGACATACTCCGTATTAACCATCATACTAACCATGTTATACTGTTTTCTGTAAATAGGTTCTTTTTTGAAATTTGCTCCAGGGAGTAAAAATCGCAATTTTTATTAATTATGTCAAACATATAGCATCTTTTTTGCTCTTTACCTTTTGTTTAATAAGTAGACTTTACAAATAAGTCAAATTTGTTTTGCTTTTGTCTCTTTCATTTCCTGAACTTCATTATCCTTAATTTATGGACATGAGTGTAGTATTAATGACGTTTACCCCAACCATTTGGTCATACTACTGTGTTAGAGAACTGCCTATATATATTATTACTTATATTAAAATACAAAACTCAGCAATAAAGAATTTTAAATTTTTAACGAATAAACCAAACAATGAAATTAACCCAAAATCAGTTTAATTTACGAAATCTTACTATTTCTTTCTGTAACTGATGCATAAAATTTTTCAACGTGTAAGTCACAATTTTCACTAAAAGAATTCCAAGAAATACATGCTGAAAATGAAGTTTAGAAGTGGCTAAAACTAAATAAAAACAATTCTACTGAGTATAAATTTAAAAATCAATACACATATTTTTTTGCTCCTTTTTCTAACGATCTATCAAAATGTTACAGGCGTTTAATGTGCAAATCTGATATATTTTAGGAGCGAGAGTGCAGAAAGGCTGCTTAACACACATTCACGCTGCTGACAGGAGCATATGTGAGGTACAAGCTGGAGTTCCAAAGTCTGCTTCTTTCAGAATCTGCTATCGTTGCCTTTTAATCGCTTTAATAGTCTAAAAAGAAGAAAAATGTTCTAAAACGAGTGATGCACGCACGAGACTTCGCACAGGTGTCATCGTCCATGTTAGGAAGTGGTAATGTTTTTGTCACTGATGTGTTATTAATGATAGAAAAGCAGTATATTCCGTTAGTTTTTCAGCTCTGTTTTGGCTAAAGAAGTAGACAGAGTATTTAGCATTTTTTACACTCAGTTTTCTGAATCTAGTTCGTTCTATATATTTAATGAAAACACATATTATAATATTTATCTCGTTTTCTAGTATTTATATATATATATATATATATATATATATATATATATATATATATATTTGTATGTATGTATAAATAATATTTACAATTTCATGAGTATAGATGTATATATATTGGGGATAGTTTGGTTATTACTAAATCAACTATCTTAGATTAGATCACATTACATATTATTATTTAATACTCAGCATATATATGCACATGCTTACGTATAAATATGATATACTTAATCGTGAAATTATTTTATGGAAAAGAACCTTTTTTTAAAACTTTAATATGTTTTTCTCAAATATTCTAATAGTTATTGCATAAAATCGAATTTTATGCTGAAATATACATATGAAATAAAAACAAATTTTGCTAACGTAAATTTTAAAATATGTACACACTTTTTCTACTATTTTCTATCAATGATTTATTACACATTTGAAGGCGTATAATGCACATTTATTTTTGGCCAAATTCTACAATTATAAAATTTTCTTGTCTCCTTAAACTGCATTCAAATTAATTGCCTCCTTAAATTGTAAGAGCATAAAATTTAAAGCTATTTTAAAAATTTTACACATTTAAAATTGGTTACCATAAAATTTATTATTTTCATTATATACCATATCCTCAGGTACACTGAGGTATCAGGCTATGTTGGTGTCCAAAAGTTTAAAGTTTTCGAGACGCAGAAGCTATGTGTTTTACATGCGTAACAAATGGATCAAATTTTGAGGTTGTTAAGGTACCCTTTATTGTCCACTTAAGCCCATGAATGTACAATCGAAGACAGTTCAAGGAACGTAGCTGACTAATTGAGAGATCAAGTCTGCTATTGTCTGGCACGTTACTATCAGGCGTTGTTCCCTTATTAGTGAATGTGAGAGGTACGTGCATGTTGTGGTTGAATAAAGACTTAAGTAACTTCCGAATTGTAAAGAGATAAAAGGGATTAAAAACGTGATCCACTGATTATTCTATAACTGTAAAGCCATTCTGAATACTTAACTCTATGAATTAACGAGCAGTTCCTCCAAAAAAATGTAGTACGATTAATAACTTAAATGTTTGATCTTTGAAAAACTACATTGAAAATGATAATTATATAAATTACTTACAACTATTTCAGCTTATTTCTTTATAAGCCCAAACATTTCTGTTCATTATGAAACATAACTCTACATCCCTGTGCGTATGTACTACGTATATATTGTTTTATTTAACTGAAAAACTCTTCAGCACCATAGTGGGATAAGTATCCTATTAACTCGCTTCATTTTATATCTTTAAGTAGTTGAGCCGAAGTTACATATCAGTTGTCACTATTTGAGGCCTAATACGTGTCAGCAGTAAAATCAAAGATAATCTTTCGTCACTCTAAAATTCGACTAACGATAAGAATGATTCCCTTATCTGCTCCTTTATAGTAATTACCCTACTGATGTCACACAAAATATTGTCCAAAATTTAAGCACAGTTCATAAAATGCAGAAATACGTGAGTAAATATTGGTAAAAGTGTTCAAAATCACTTATGGAGAATCACATTTTTAAAGTGTAACAGCGTGTTAAACTTTTTAGTCGATATCGACATGTGCAAATATATACATAGGGAGGTCAAACTCGTTTTGTAAAATTTTGTACTAAAGAGCGTTGATATTGGATAAAAAAGGGGAAATTTTGCCACGTAGTGCCAAGTGAACATGTTTGTTAAAGAGAAACGTATCGATGATGTAACCGTAACGTAATGATGAAACGTAATGAGGAAACTTGAATGAAATCAAACTGGAGTGTCTTGACTTCTGAATGTGCATCAAAGTGTAATCCCACAGAAGTGAATTTCATTGAGTGAGAAGTACCCGGATCAAAATAAGTAACAATTGTTTGGCAAGACACATATTTTATAATAACTGTGTAATATGAGAGAGGGGTTGCATTGGACTGGATGATTGGAATTTATTCGCACTGAATTCCAAATGGAATATATTGTGTCAAATCAAGGAGTGACATAGAAAGACAATGAAATATGTAAAAAATGTTAAATGTAAATGTATACAGGATACACTGGTAAAAATTGGAACACAAAAAACACCATAAAAAACTAAAAAGAAAGAAGGTGAACGAGAGTTAAAACTAATGAAAACGACAGAAAGACAGAGAGGAAGTAGAAAAAATCAGATATGATGGTAAAACCTGATGTCGCTCAGAAAGGAAAAAAACATTAGGATAAGGAGTAATACCAAGTAAATCTTTTAGATGAATGCCAGAGGTTTAAAAATATGAAAGAGGGAGTGTTGTATTACAGTTATGGATTCACCACAGAATACGAGTTTCGATAGAATCTGTTAAAAAGCCAAACAATAATATTGATCTCTATGACTAACCATACCTTAATCTAAGCTTTAATGTTCTCATTTAAGTGGAGTTTTAAACATTTTAATTAGAGTTTAGAACAGTATATCAATAGTACTTTCAATAACGACACTAATTCTAGTAGTATACCAATATGAGAAAAACGTAGAATTTGTTATCACCCACGAAACATCAAAGACACTTTGTTACAAGTGAAATCATGGCGTGGGAAGATATTATAATAGATGAGAATACAGTCACACATATCATTGAAACGTTGTCTGTTACTTATAAAGTATAGACGAAGACACAGAGACTTATGTCCGTATGTTTAGAGGTTCTGTCGGTTTTTGGATTTATGCTTATGGAGTGGCCTGCTAACTCTCTTGATGGAATTCCTTTCGAGTATGAGTTTATTATATTAAGCAATCAACTTTCAGCCTTTTTATGTCCACCAAACTTCACTGCCAAAATGAAAATGGTTCTCTGCAATAGAATTATTTGAGTCAAAAATTCATCCTTAGTCTTCCAGAAAAAGTATAGGAAATCGGTGTTATGGACACGTGGCAGCTATGATACACCTTATCAATCTGCAAAATAACTTTTATTTTTAATAATTTCTTTAATGTTTAAACTATTCAATTTTAATTTTTCATAAATCTTACCATTAGCTAATAAAAGTGAACGTCATCTTTCTTTTGCATTTATTTTGTTATTCTACAACCTCATTGCACTTGCATACTGAGCCATTCTGATTCGTATTTCGGTAAATATTCCCATAAACATAAGTTAGACTTGACTTTAAGACACCAGCATTTAAATTTTGTAAACTGTATACATAAGATATCATAGAAACTTATTTGCCTAAAATCCTGAGTCCCCCGATTATTTTTTTGAATCCTATCCCGTTTTGTAAACACTGATATGTTTTCTAGTTTGAGGAGGAAATTTTAGCTGATTTATAAAGAATCTAGGAAAGCAGCTGTCTTTATTTATTAGGATTTAATATTGGAATTATTTAGTACAACTTTGGATTTTCATAGTTTTTTGCTGTTTATTGTAATAATAAATTTTACTGTAGTAAAATATTTTTCACAAATGTAATTGACTCTCAGTATAATTTAGACCTTTATTGCTTGCTCTGATATATAAAGTTATAAATTATAACTAAGAGATCAGTTAAAGCCTCTTTTACAAAAGTAATTCAGAAAGTTTTAATTTAGTTCAAATACCGTATCTACAGCTTGGATTTAAATTTCATTGTTATGTAGTAAGTATAAAAAAGTGAACCCTTACCACTCTAATATGTGTTTTAGTATTCTTACTTCAATAATCTTAACATTTTCCTTCAATATTAAATTCCCACAAAAATCTCTTTGTTATTTCCTGACCGTCCCTAGGAAATCCCGGCACGATGTCGCGTGAATCATCCTTTATCGTTTCTTTCACCTTGTTGCTTTGGCGACGCCACTGACATCATCTAATTATTTTAATAGAGTGTTAAGAAAAATACTACAAAACGCGTTTCAAGCGCGTTTAATGCAGCTGCCGTCTCTCATATATTTGCACTCCATGCAAACAACATTTTGTTCGCGACGTTGATGCGTTATTAATGAAGGTTAAGAACTTTCGCCAGTCCCGGTTTTTCACTCTTCAGCGCCTTGTTTCGCCAATCATTGCGAAAGTACTAGATTTCGCAGGTGAGCTCTATTGTCTGGAGACAGTGCGTGATTAAACGGAAAATGTAGACGGGTAAATTAAGGAAAAGAATAATCCATACATTTATTTATAGAATCCTATGCATTACATGCAATGTTATATAATCATTTTAAAAGGATCTAGACCGGATATCAATATTGTTTGGTATTTTACTATTTCTTGGTATGTGTCTTATTCAAACTCCATCCATTATAGTTAAACATTGAATTTTTTGTTTGGTTTATTTTTAGACCACTCATTTATAATTCTAAAAATGCTTAATTTTATTTTTTACAATAACTTCTGGGAACGTTATACTATAGATATTAAACAGGCAATGAATATTTGAATATCAGAAATGAACATTTATAGAAGCTTAAGAAAGTAAACAATTAAATTCAACGACTATTTTCATATCCTAAAATAATATATAAATTAATTTTGTTTTAAATTATACATTTATGATTATACATTTATTTGTATTTTCAATTGTTTTATTTGCATCTTGAAGTTGTTTTAATATCTTTAAATGCGCTTTCTGAGGAACTCTGACTATCGTTAATTGTGTTTATAATAAGTAAAACTTAAACAATTTAAGATTTGTATATTTAAGTTTTCTAAAGTGATTAATGAACTTCTAATTGCCTTTATTCCAAATACAATGTCTTCAAAATTCTTTATTTACTTTAATAACACATTTTTAAAAGAATTAAAGTTTTTAAAGTAAAATCTGAGCTTGTGCACAAAATTTAGACTATTTCAATAACTTTTAGAACAGCTCCAATATTTTTCATAATACGCTAAATTACATGTTGCTACAAAATTATGACACCACTGAAAATTACAACATTTTCGCGAGAGAGAAAGCATTCATGCAAGTTTCACCCAACATATGTAAAGTTAAAAATTTGTTAAAATTGCTGTAACAAGAAAATAGAAATATGTCGATTATCACTTTTGTGCCTTATGATTTTCTGAAATGACGGTGTTGTTACATACACATAAGACCAATTTGTGTATTCGATAATTGTATCAATTTTTGTGTTACGTTTTGATTTTAGCTGAAATCTAACATATCCGGAAAGTTTAATAAAGTTGAAAAAAAAGTAGATAGAAGGAAATTGTTAGGATATTTTTACTTTTTTTATTATAATTTCTCGTTAAAGTGAGTTGTCTGAAGAAGAAGTTTGAAACATTTGGTTCTACAAAGGAAAATTAAATTCTACACGTGAAATAAATAATGTTCTTGAGAGTTCTATAAATGATATTTACGATACTTTGCGAATAAAGTATATTAAAGAATGCATATTAGATAAGGCTGTAAAAAGTTATTATTAGGTGGAAATTTGGTGCAAATAAGAAAGCTTTCTATATTGCAACAAAATTTTTTTTATTGATTCGTAAAATAACCAGAGAAGAATCAAAAAGTATCTCCTTTAACAGTGGGTGATATATAAAAATGTACATATAATTAAGCATTCAACTCCTTAATGGGCCGAACGATGGCCATTAATGGTTAGGGTGCTGGCCTTTGGTGACGGAGTTCGTGGGTTCGAATCCCACTGTGGCATGGATGTTCGTAGCCGTTCGGAATCGGCTTTAAACTGTAGGTCCCGGTCTCATTAGCCCTCGTGTTGCAAAATAGTAGACCGTAGCGCTCCAAAACAAAACAAACTCCTTAATGGAACTGCACAACTTCCCCTTTCTTTTCTATTACATTCCAAAATAAGTATTCGTTTTTAAACTGCATAATTGCATGAAACACATATTGACTTAGTAGTTGTTGTGTTATTTTAAGATTCGACTTGTATTTTTTTGGTGGAAAGAGGAAAATTTGTTTATTTGTCCCATTTTTTTTTTAAATCTTATAATATCTTTTACCATACTTCTAATATAACTAATATTCTTTTTTGACACAAAGTACCGCAAATCAGCCTTCGAACTTCTGGAATATTATTTATTTCATGTGCAGGTTTTCTGTTTTCATTGTAAAACTACACTTTCGTACTTCAGACAGTTCACTTCGACGATGTACTTTCGTAATAAACCAAAAAACTCCAGTCATTTCCTAACTTTTACTATTTTTCCTTTATATTGACCTTTTCAGATATATTTATCTGAAAACTTGACAGATATATCACTGCATTACTAAAAAAGAAAGTGGTATTATATGTATGTAAAACGTTTTTTCGGAAAATCATAGGATACAGCATTTTTTAAATATTTTTTTCTAGTTAAATCAAATATAAAAATTGTTCTTTTCCCATATGCCCATTGAAATATGGTTTAATGCTTATTGTGTTTAGTAGGCGTCAAACTTTTGAGGGGATTCATAATTCTGTAATACACTATATTTAACTCATATGCTGTATAAATATTATTGGAATATATTCCTTAGGGTTTATTATTGAAAGTTTAAATCAGTTAAATGTTTTTTGAAATTTTGCTAAAAAGTGCTGAAGTTATGATATTTAATGAAATATATATTAAGGTCAGATTAACGTTTTAAATATTTAACTAATTTAACTTAAAACATGGATTTTTTTATTAAAGTTTTGAATGTATAAAAAAAGTGATAGCAGGTAGACGCATGCAATAAGTCATTTAAGAAATAACCATAATCTTTATTATAAAACTAAAATTAAAGGAATTATTGATACTGAATAGAAAACTAAAGCAATTAAAAAGGGAAAACTGTAAAGAATGACGGAAATTGTAGACCTCTTGGATTATTGAAGTTTTGAATACGTATGATAACAGCAATGGCGATCGATAAATTCTCAGTTGCAAATATATATATCATGTGTTCATACACAATTTAAAATATTTGTATATTCCCTTTATCAATAGCAAGCCATATCGAGTAGATTCTTGATTTGAAATGAAATAAATATTTGTTAATGAATTATAAAGGGAAGTTATAAATAACATAATTAAATTCAAGTTTATATAAGTCAAATAATTAATATTTAAGTGAAATCAAACGGTTGGAGATTACATTATGAAAAATAAAAGTTAAAAGCATTAATAAATTTTTGACATCATTAAAATATTGTTAGGTTCAATTATGTAGCGTGAAAAGCAGGAAGAAAATAATTAATGCAAAACATAATAAAATATGCTTTGCAAAGTAATTATTTCATAATTTATTTACTGTATATACTATTTGGAGATATTTAAATATTAAAATTATTTAACTTAATATAAATGATTAACTGAAAACAATTATTCATAAAAAAACTATTATACTGAAGAATAAGAGTGTACGTTTAATTTGAAATCTATTTAACTACACTTTCCTTCTTTATAATTCAATGTAGTAGAACATTAATAATCTAAAAAGGGTATCAAGCAACATATATTGAAAATTGTTTTTCCAAACTCTAATCTAAAAAAGATTTTTAATTTTTTTCTAATGTTTAATATTTACTTGTATATTATTTTAAAAATTTGTTAGATTCTTACTTAGCATACATTAAAAGAGAACTTATGCCTAAAACCACATGGAATAGTTTTTAAATCCATGGTAGCATTTTAATTAGGATTAAGCTTTGGATGTTAGAAGAAACATTTTCTAGGGACCATTCTAGCCATAGTTGCTTCTTTCTCTCACGGGGTGGTCATTGAGAGAAATCAGCAAAATATGTCGGGAGAGTTCTTTTTCGTAGATTCATGAATATATATATATATATATATATATATATATATATATATATATATATATATATATATATATATATATATATATATATATATATATATATATATATATATATATATGAAAGATAATTCAATATAATAACTAAATACTGTCCCGCATTCTGAGCTCCTGTTTTCGTTTTTTTCAGTGTAAGAGAGAGACTGCATATTTTTTGATTTGCGAAGAATTAGTAACATTTTTGTACCTTCTGTTATTTGTTTTATTGTAGATTGATTTTTTGGGATGAGGACGCTAGTATTTATGAATGCAATTTTTTTGTATTTATGAGCTATTTTACCACCAAATTGTGTTTCTTTGCTTTGGAACATAATTTATTCTGATGTAATTTTTTTTATTCGTTTTTTCCCTCTTTTAGAGTTTTAATATTTTGAAGGCATAGATCAATCAATCAATCAAGCTCCAAACTGGTCCCATATGGCCGTGAGGCTCTCCAGGCTTATCCTTGCGGCGGTGGGCGAATAGCGAGTTTTGGGCGAATCAACCTTGCACTAATACCTTCGATGTACCCGGTCCTCGCGTGTCGCGTAGTAGGCACAAACCACAAGCTAACTCAGAAGATGGCCGCTACGAGAGAAAAGAATATGGAATATTTACTGGATGCTCAGGGGATCTCTTGACGCCGGAATTAGGGAAGGAACCATGGGGTCCGAAAACTATGAAATAAACAGGAGTAAAATTATCTCGTTAGAAGGCCTGGATCAAACTGTCCTTTAGTAGCCATAGTTTTTTATAGTACATCAAAATTACTTGTTAATGTTCGTCTTTGATTACCTTTTCCACTTTTAACTATGATTATGTGCAAATTACAGTTTATGTGGTGTTGTTTAAGAAATTTTTTCGATTAGTTTCATAATTTAATTACTTAAATTGTTCATGTAATACCCACTCACTTCTACCTTTATCTTCAAAGTACGAACAATTACTATTTAACATTATATCTTAAGAAATCTCTTAAATAAAATCCCATCTATATGAAAATATATTCACACATATGTTTTATTTAATTATAAATTCCCACTTTATATTGTACTCATGTGCTGATGCTAATTTAAATCCTGTCTCGTAATATAACTTTTGTTTTAGTCACAAATTCATTATCTAAATGAATATCAACAATTTTCTCTATTTTTATGATTATTAATATAAAAATCACTCCTTATTACCAATAATACCAACGTACTATTCATTGCGATCTACAGCAAAAAATTTAGACAAACCAAGGGAAGAACATAAAATTAGCTTCAAAAGGAATTATTCCTTAGTAAACATATTAGAAAAGAAACAGATTGTTCAAAATATATTTGTCTATATAAATATATTTATAAAATATTTGTCTTTTACATGCTATTATATATGTAGTATTGCACGTTTGATTATCTTCACGCAATTTAAATCTGTCGAAAATATAACGAAACTACAGTAAAAGACAATTTTAATTTATTTTGAAACAGATGAAAGAAACAGGCTCCTTAATTGTAATTAGATCCCCGGGAGAAGTTTATTCTCTTTAATTAGTCACAGAAATTTTAATTTGCTTGTATATATGTGTGAAACGAAAACTTATAACACTAAATTTCTTCTGCATTTCAAAAATCAAATTTCTTCCCAAGTATTATAGAGATTAATTACTAAAATAAAGTGTTTTTAACTAATTTCGGTTTTTTAGATACATTATCGTTCTCTTATCAATTATGGCCACGATTAATTATTTAATTAATTAGTCGGGATGTTTAAGATTGCTACAGTAAATCCTTTTTTTTGCTCGAGGGCTAATTAAACCGGAACCTACATCCGAATAATGATTCTGTTTAAAGCCAACAACACACATCCATGCTACCATTGGGATTTGAATCTAGAGATTTTGGATTACACCAGATTGCTCAGGATACTATAAATTTATGTATGAACATTTATATATAATTAAACACATACATACTTATATGCATGTATATGTTTACAGCAGTATGTATGTGTTATTAGCAGTTAACTACGGGTGTTCATTCAGTATGACATTCAATAAGGCAATCATTGTGTTCACCGTCATACAGCACATGAATGCAGCTTGCATGGTGCTACATTGGAAAGTTGGATTAGTCAGTAAACCAATTGTTTCTAATCCGAACGCTAGTCTTTACGTTCACGAGCACATAGCAGACTCAGGCATTGATGGTTGTGTGTGAGGGGATCCGGTATAAAGAAATTTTTGCAAGTAGCCTAAGGTGCCGCAAACGTCGACGAATTGATGAAGCAGACAGTGATACACCTGGAGCAGTGGACCAATGTATTTTCAACTCTTGTGATGAAGCTGTAAGGTCACTCAGTGTTATGATGACCAGGTGCTTATCATCGACAGTTGATATCACCTTTCAGCGTCCACTCCCGAATCTCTGAGTAGTCTGATTCTGGTCCGTCTTTTTGTTTTTCCCTAACTTCGTAACAGCAGCATAGTGAATGCTGCTGTAACGCTGCACACGAGCTACCGTTGCACGATAGGAAATTCCTCTTTCATGAAAGCTGATGATTCTATCTCTTTCAAATTCCGTAAGTTGTTGAAATGACATCGACTTTCGTTGGCGATGTATAGATACGTTTCAGCTATCGTTTACCATTAGCAGATAACTACAAACTGCTTTCAATATTCTGATTCCACTAAATTCATACGGTATAAGGAGAACTGCAGAGAGCGTTGCTCATCCCATGAATGCGTAGTGACTCTGAAATTACAGTTATTTGCATAATATACTATACTTGATATTTGATGAAAATATTAGCTCAATTGCGTCATTTCTTCATGGCGTTGCGTTTTTTTAGAAACAGGAATTTATAACTATAACAAGGATACACACTTCACTATATATAAAATATAAGACAACTGTATAATACGACTATAACATAAAAATTATGAATATGGCAAAATTCTTTATAAAAGAAACTCTGTATATTACGATTGAAATAATTTCCTACTGAGTATGAAACTAGAGCTCATCAGTAGTGGTTCGGTTATGCTAAACCTTTAGGGATGAAAATAAAATCCAAAACGAGGTTTTGTTCCATGGTTATTGTCATCTAGGCTCCAGAAGAAGCATACCCTCTATGAATGAATCAAAAATGAATGTCAGGTAAAAGTAAATATGTAACAAATTTATGACATGATCACATGCAACTGTGGTTGCCACAGCTTCAGAAATTTCAAAAACGAAATTCATTTTAATCCATGGTCATAAAAGAAGTCCATTAAGAGTTCAAGTCGGATCAAGTCTAAAGAATATGCATTTTCACATATATACATACATATATATATATATATATATATATATATACATACATATATATATATATATATATATATATATATATATATATATATATATATGCATATATATACATATACACACACACACACACACACATATATATATATATATATATATATTATAACATATATATATATATATATATATACATATACACATATGTATACATATATACACATATATATATATATATATATATATATATATATATATATATTATATATATTTATGTATTATATATATTTAATATATGTAAAATCTATGGTAGTAGTCTATGGTAGTACAGTATATTTATCTATGTCAGATTTTAAAATGTTAGTTCAGAGTTTGAGGTTGGTTTTTCACGCAATCCATCACTTTCCCTTTGATATTACTTTCCACTCATACAAGAGATGGAGTAATTAGTGTAATATTAAAGGTATATTACGAAAAAGGCTATGCAGACGTTCATGACAGGGCGAAGTAAACATCACCTCTAACAGAAGTTTTTGTAGACCTATGGTGGGGCAACTGCCGTCTATTTTGAGAATTGACGTGAATGAAACAGAATTCCGAAAACTCTCATTAAGAGTAAATAAAAGAGTTAAACTAACTGTATGTTTAACTTTGAGGGCATGAATTAATTACTTTAAGTGATTTATTATCATCTAGTGAAAAACTATAAATATATATCTGTACTTGGAACTAAAATAATTTATTTAATACTATTTTGACTTTTGCTCTGTGTGAGAAGTTCAGTACTGAATAACTGCTTTTGTGTATATCAGCACGTATATGAGAGATAAAGTTCGCATCGGAAAACACTTAAATAAGTAAACTCGTTAAAATAAGTGATGAATGTTTTTTTCTTATTCTTTGATATGTTCCTAGCTTAGAAAAATTAAGAAATACATTTTCTGAATGTTTAATAGAATAGTGAATGATAAAGGAGCTGAATATATGTTAAATGGTTGAAAAAATGTAATTATTTATGTAAAAAATGTAGTATGTACTGCATTTTCTTTGTTTAAAATAATCAGAAAAATTACAGATTTTTCTCTACATTACAAAAAGAAAGCCCCTGGAAAAAAGTTTTAAATTTAGTACATTATAAAACAATGAAGTATTCTTAGTGGTGAATAATTTGAAAAGGATTAATAATTATAATGGAAGTTTTTGACATTTTATTATATGTTAATTATGTTCTTTCTACTTATATGCATAGTAAAGCGTAGAATTTTAAGAAATAGAATTGTAATCATAAAAGCAAAAATTTAATAACTTGTTAATTAATAAAATTTTGTAGGAAACACTTATATTAATTTATACAAGTAATTAATTTCCTTAATTAATTAAAAGAAAATTTTCAAATGAAACAAAATTCTTATTTATCATTACCTGTTGGTAATATTATCATTATTTTAGTAGAATATGTTAATAAGTTAAATATCTCCTACACTTGTTTCAAAAGTAATCAGTTAAAAATCTTTAAAGAATGTAAAAGCATCTCTATTAAGAGAAGATAGCCTTTACCTAAGCGCATTAAGTCGGAAAGGAAGAGAATAAGCTTAAGCTTAAAACTACAGAGATACATGTGCTCAGGAATGCGCTGAACAATGCTACAGAGCTAATTCTCTAGCAGATTAATTAGCTCTGGTGGAGACATCAAAGTTCTTCCTTTCAGCAGTCTGGATTAATAGATTATATTCAGCAGAGCTAAAAGGGAATAGAGTACAGTAAATTCTGCAAAATCTGTTGCGACTTTTCGCTAAATAGCATAAACAGAAAACTGTCATTTTGTTATGCAATTCATATTAGCTGCTATCGTCTGTAGTGGTGAATAATTAATAATCGTATATTATGTGTTTATCATTGATCCCATCAAAATATACTGCATAGACTATTAACATAAACGTAAAACCGTAACTTTCTAAAGTACTATAACTTAACTATATATGAAATATTAGTAATTATAATATTACTTAACTATATGAATTAGAAGAATTTATGTTCATTTTAATACATATAATGTGTCAGCTACTCGTATATTATTACTTTTTAAATAGCAGATAGACTATATAGGTTAATTAAAATATATTCTTTTAAATACGAAAAACTCTCGAAATAAATTATAACTTAAATTCAGGTTAATTTAAGTTTACAACAATTTTTGCAGCAATGGTTAATTTAAGGTTAAATTAAGGTCACAAAACAATAGAATTCACTTTAAATATGTCACTGACCATTTTTCTGTGCTTGAATTTCAATGTTATTAACCAAAAGGTGTCTGAAGTAAACCGGACTATAACTAAAAGCTTTAAAAATATTTGATTTTTTAAAAAATTTTCAATTATTATTAGTTTTACATTATAGGAATCTAGATCAAAATACAAAAATAACCAAGATTTTACAATCAGACAGCCAGAAAACTAACTTGCAATCAGAATATGATGAGATTTTTTAGTTAGGACTAAAAGCGAAGAAAACTCAAAAGCTGTTGAACTGAAAGGATGGTTAAAAAATAAGGAAAATTAACTCCTTATTTAGTATTAAATTTTGTAAATAGCTTTAGTCTGAATGTAGTTAAATTTTGTTTTAGAGACGTAATTTTGAAAAGAGACCAAATATATTATAAAATAAATAGAAAGAATAGTTTTTTAAAATTGAATACATTCTAAAATCGAGGAAGAATTCAAAACGATAATAACTAAAAGCAAAAATTTTAATATTTAAATTACAGAATGTTACGTGTTGGTGATATTGATAAAGGTGCCAGACAGGCAGTAAGAAAGAAATATTTCTATCAAATATGTTTCAAATAAAAAAAACGAATTTTATAAATTATAAAATAATATGGTGTATGAATGACAAAAACTATTATTTAATGAAACATGATTTTAGAAGCAAGATAGAAAATTAATTTTCGTAATACTAATTTTTGTAAATAGTTTTAATCGGAATGTAGTTAAATTTTGTTTTAGAGACGTAATTTCGAACATAGTTTTTTAAAATGAAATACATTCTAAAATCGAGGGAGAATTCAAACGGTAATAACGAAAAAAAAATATTTAAAATTCAGGTTGCAGAATATTTACGTGATGGCGACATTGATAAAGTTGCTAGATAGGTAGTAAGAAAGAAATATTTCAATCAAAAATGCTTCAAATAAGAAAAAAAGAAATTTTATAAATTATAAAATAATATAGTGTATGGGTGAGAAAAACTATTATTTAATGACACACGATTTTAAAAGCAAGATGGAAAATTAATTTTTGTAAATAATTTTAATCTGAATGTAGTTAAATTTTGTTCTAGAGACGTAATTTTGAACTTAGAAAATAGCCCAAATATATTATAAAACAGATAGAAACAATAGATTTTTAGAATTAAATACATTCTTAAATCGAGGAAGAATTCAAAACGCTAATAACGAAAAGCAACATCTTTAAAATTCAGATTGCAGAATCTTAGGCGACAGTGATAAAGGTGTGAGATAGGTAGTAAGAAAAAAATATTTCAATCAAAAATGCTCCAAATAAGAAGAAACGAATTTTATAAATTATAAAATAATATGATGTATGGATGAGAAAACTATTATTTAATGAAACATGATTTTAGAAGCAAGATAGAAAAATAATTTTCGTAATACTAATTTTTTTAAATAATTTTAATCGGAATACAGTTAAATTTTGTTTTAGAAGCATAATTTTGAACATGGAAAACAGCCCAAATATATTATAAAATAGATAGAAACAATGGATTTTTAAAATTAAATACATTCTGAAATGGAGGAAGAATTCAAAACGGTAATAGCGGAAAGCAAAATCTTTAAAATTCAGGTTGCAGAATCTTAGGCGACAGTGATAAAGGTGCGAGATAGGTAGTAAGAAAAAAACATTTCAATCAAAAATGTTCCAAATAAAAGAAACGAATTTTATAAATTATAAAATAATATGGTGTATGAATGAGAAAACTATTATTTAATGAAACATGATTTTAGAAGCAAAATAGAAAATTAATTTTCGTAATACTAATTTTTGTAAATAATTTTAATCAGAATACAGTTAAATTTTGTTTTAGAAACATAATTTTGAACATGGAAAACAGCACAAATATATTATAAAATAGATAGAAACAATATATTTTTAAAATTAAATACATTCTAAATTATAGGAAGAATTCAAAACGGTAATAACGAAAAGCAAAATCTGTAAAATTCAGGTTGCAGAATCTTACGTGATGGCGACAGTGGTAAAGGTGCGAGATAGGTAGTAAGAAAAAAAATAGTTCAATCAAAAATGCTTCAAATAAGAAAAAAAGAATTTTATAAATTATAAAATAATATAGTGTATGGATGAGAAAAACTATTATTTGATAAAATATGATTTTAGAAGCAAGATGGAAAATTAATTTTTGTAATATTAATTTTTGTAAATAATTTGAGTCTGAATGTAGTTAAATTTTGTTTTAGAGAGGTAATTTTGAGCATGGAAAAGAGCCCAAATAGATTATAAAGCAGATAGAAATAATAGATTTTTCAGAATTAAATACATTCTAAAACCGAGGAAGAATTCAAAACCATAAAAATGGAAAGCAAAATCTTTAAAATTTCGATTACAGAATCTTACGTGACGGCGACATCGATAAAGGTGCCCGATAAATCGTAAGAAAGAAATATTTCTATCAAAAATGTTCCAAATAAGAAAAAACTAATTTTATAAATTATGAAATAATATGGGGTATGGATAAAAAAACTGTTATTTAATGAAACATGATTTTAGGAGCAATATAGAAAGTTTAAAAAGAAGAAAACTGCAATACTAATAAAAATTAAATTGACGCTGAAGGAAATGAGTTGATCACAGCTGAAACAAGTCTTGCAATTGTAAGAAAAGTAAAAGACACATTTTAAATTTTCCCACGCAAAATATAAAGACACTAACTAGCCATTAATAAATTAATATTTTTCAATAAAATTAAATAATTCTGCAAAATGTAATTAAAGAAAAAAAATATGCTGTACACACCCACATTTTCTCTCCAGAAATTTCTGAACTTTCGTTTGCACTTAAACCCTTTTAATACACTTTGAAATGTATTTAATTAAAATAAGGTTTTAAATTTGCAAAGCT
>CM063502.1:82858634-82863634 GCA_032207245.1 Pardosa pseudoannulata | reverse complement strand
AAGTATCCATAACTTTTTATTTAGGAATAAAATTTTTTAACTTGATTAGATATTCAGAAATATGGGGTGCTAAATATGATATGTTTTCTTTTTATAAATAAGAATAAATAATTAGATTTAACACTAGTATCACCTTTTTTAAACTTTGCCCACTTTAAATATTTGATTTAAAAATAACAGTGCGTTTGACAGTGAGTAATGTGAATTGACATTTTGAAATAAATTATAAACATTTGAAGTGTTATTTCAGTAAGTGAAAAACTTCGTAAAAATAAGCTAGTAGTTATAATGAAAGACTTATCTCAAGAAATTCTGAACTTGTAATTAAAATATAAATAAATAGTGAAAGAAAAGATAAAACAAAGGATTAATATCACAAAGTCGAGTAACCATAAGCTTATATTTAAGAATAATTTTTTAACATGATTAGATATTTAAAAATATGTGGTGTTAAAATTGATATTTTTCTTTTTATAAATAAGAATAACTAATTAGATTTAATACTAATCATTTTATTTAGCTTTACTCACTACGTTATGTTTATAAAATTTACTTACCACCATAATATATCAAATCTTATTTTCTCCTAAAATAGTAAAAACTTCTCTATAGCTTGAAATGTATCATTTTTAAAACTAACAGTTTAGACGAAAATGCTAGGTCTATCGTTAATGTGATCTATATTATGATCTTTACTAAGACCTATTAATGTATTACAGCCCATATTTCACACTTGCCACATTTCAGCTTCTTGTTTATAAACTGTTTTCAATGAATTCAAATGCAGTTAATCTTAATTTCTGGCCTTTATTTATTTTATAAGTAACACGATATATATTTGTACATATTTAAATATTGGAAAATTCAAATAAAATGTAAAGCATCATTTTAAAATATTTTTTGTACTATAATGGAACTGATATATTATTTCAGAATGTTGTATAAAAATTTTTAGGACTGATTTTAACCATTGTTTTTAACTTATTCAAAACCGGAAAAGAGAATATAGGATTCCAAATGGGTAATAAATCATAGGGTAACCACGGTCCATTGAATGGAAAGGAAATTCCCCATGAAGACTTAGATAAAATATTTTATGAAAGTACGTATACTATATTTTATTGTATTTTATGTTAGATACAGATATTTTAGTAGTTACTCTAAAACATGTCTACAAAAGCCATATGAGGGAATTTGTATAAAAAAATCCTTATACATTGATTAAAAGGAAATTACATTTACTATACCTTTTAGGGATTGAGACTATAATAGCTTTCTTTTGTACAGATTGAAAACTAGTCAAATATAAGTTTTGGTTATTATTTCATTTGTAAGTAACTATATACAATTGAAAATCTATAAATAGCTCAAGAATCAAATAAAGTACCTTTTACAAAGATTTATGTGTGGGATGGAATTGTCCAAGAAATGTAAGATGTATTCACCAGGAAAAAGGGAATATTCTATTAAAAAAGTGTATTATATTTTACTTTATTTTAGATTAACCGTGGATGATTTAGCCGATATTCTAAGATACTTCTATAAAATACACATCTTTCAATTTAAATAATATGTTTTTAAAAGAATTTCTCACAACTTAGGAATTTTTTATTTCAGAATTTATATACCAAATGTTTTTTCCTACATTGAATATAAATAGATGTTTCTATTCGCTTCAAACTGTTTCTAAACGAATGAGAACAGAGACCTATAGTTTAAAAACTCAAGTCTTCAGTCTGATCAATCTTCATGCACCAAAAAAAATTATATTAGCTCTTCAAAATAAACCTAATCACAAATTTATTCAGAAACCTTTTAATTATTACAATAATAATTAGAAATTTATTACGTTTTTCTTTTATTCCTATCCTCTATAGAATTACATTTCTCTAGAATTGGATAACTTAGCCATTTTTTTTTTATTTTATGTTTCAAAAGCGGAAACCAGACATGAACTTACGGTTTAGGGATAGATTTATTTGATCCTAAATCCCAATACTATGGAAAAAATACCAAAATTTTCGATGCTGTTTTTCACCTTTTTAATTTCAATGACATCACATGCCAAAGCTACTTTTAAAATATTACGATAACTTTCTTTTTAAGTTTAAACACTATGAGCTTTTAAATAGTGGGAAAGAAAGAAATTGTTGAAACGAACTCATAAAAAATTTTCATTGTCACTTAGAACGATATTTCGTAGTGATTAAAATTTTCATTGACAAAAATAGAAATTCTTGCCGCAAAAGAAATATACTGAATGGAGTTGCTTGGCAACAAAAGCACCTGTGCTTAATGTAGTGTAGTTAAGTCATGAAAATTAGTCGAGCAGCAGAAAATCATCAGCTGTAAGTGATGTTGAAATATTGAAAGAAAAACGACTCTTCATTTGTTGGAAAAATATTTTTCTGTTTCTGTCAGACTATGTTTTAATTGAAGTATTAACAGACATATCAGTCCCAATTACAATCTGACAGTCTCACTGACAAGTCTGCAGAAGTTGGAATGTTTTTTGTTGTTTTTATGTTATATATGTGTATTTTAATTACTCGTAAGAAATTATAAAATAGTAATTTAATAAGCGATAATGAGTAGTTATTTTGCAACATAAATCTAAAATGTTAAGCAGTATTAAATATAATAATACTTTTCATTACAGAAGATACACAGATATTGCTTTTTAAGACTACAAGTAAAATATTTATGTTTTAGTTTTAAATTGTAACAAATATGGTCACTATAATTTTATTCTCACTAATAATATTTTATGAAATTATTGGATAAGCATTTAAGGAAAAAACTTTTTCTGGTTTGATTTAAAAACACAACTAATGATGAACACAAATATATTTCTATACATTGTTTAAGAATGAAAAAGATTTAAGTATATAAATTATACAAATAGGAGAATATTATTAAGAACGTTATTTGAGGGCATAAAAATAAATAATATGACAATTAGGTGGAATTTATTTTATACAATATATGTACGGTGACTAATACCTTCTCGTATTAAATTGAATATTCCGGTAACATCGTTTTAAATAATAGAATAAATTTAAGATTATCTAATGAAAAACCGTCATTTTTGTTAATGCGTAAAGCTTCAAAAGAAAAAGATTGAGTGATGTTTTTTCTTTTGATGTAGTTTTCAAACTGGAATTAGGATAAGTGAACAAATATTTAGCTATTTAAGATAAGTTTTTTTAATATACGTTTTTTAATGTAACATAGCATTTTTTTTTACAAATTTAGAGATTTTATTACTAATTTTTAAAGTTCAATAATGATTATCAAATAACGACTTGTATTTAATGATATTTAATCGTTTTTGCACCCACAATTTGATTTAATAATGAGAAGAAAGATATAGTTTAGAAAAATCTAAATGATAATGTTCAAGTTTATCCAGAATTCAATAGTAATAATTATACCAGTAATTTCAGAAGGGATGTGTTTTAAATTTATATGCATTCATTATTAGAAACCAGCAGATCTTAGTCCAATGTAAATTTGTATACAATTTTCGGAAGCTAAAACTAAATTTTCTAAGAATCCTATTCTAGTGATTTAGAATAGACTAATATATGACACATTCCATTGTTTGTAAATATTTCCCTTTTAGGAAAATTGTTGCAAAGAGGGAGAATTTAAGAATTTTTATCTAAGTATGTTCCATATTATATAATATTTTTTTTTATAGATACTGCATGTCTGATCTGTATTAGGATTATTGTCATACAGACAGTTTTATCTTCAGTTGGATAAGTTTAGCAATGTATTAATGTAAACAGGAATAATTTAACAGGAAGTAACAAGATGTAGTAATAAATAGGAAGAACATGAAAAAAGTGGAGGTGACATATATCCATATTGAGTGAGAAAAATGTTGTGATTCAGCCGTACTATTAGTTTTTGGAGGATTCAGAAACAACTATTATTTAATTTAGTCACCGTATTATAAATAGATTCCTGTAAAAAGTTTTGATGAAATATTGACTTCAGTCTATTTCTTCTTTTGACTCTGAATTGCATTATTTAAAGTTATTTTTTATAAAGAAATAATAAAAAAATTAAGGATAAAGAAACTTTCTAAGAAACGAATAAAGTTGATTTTATCATTAAAGTTAAACTTAAAGATAAATAAAAGTAAATGAGTGATATAAATATAGCACAACTGTTTAGAAAGTTTTGTAATATAGTAAAGAGATGTGACTAATTTAATAAACTAAGTCTGTAGTTATAAAAATAGTTTTGTAAAAAAACCAGCTAATATTGATAATTTGAATCATAAAAGGGATATACTTAAGGAACATATCACATATTTAAATCATTAAAGTATTAACAATTAGTAGCATCAGGGAGGAAACCATCTCATATAAAATTATATGTAGAGAGAAAAGTGAAACAAAACAGAGTAAACTGCGGAAAAATAAAGCTAGCAAAAAAGGAATTAAAACAAACTCCACTGATGAGGTACAATACATATACGATAAAATAAAAAGATTCTTTTAATTAGCAAATAGGGGAAATATCAGTTTTTGAAGGTTGAAAATGCTTTATTGGGAACATATTTAAGAAAATATATCAAAGGTGAAGCTATTTGAGAGATACTTTTATGTAAAATATCATAGACGGACTCAAATGCTATCTTACCATGCTTTCTCTAAGAACAGAAGTTGATTTCTTTAAACTGAAGGAAAGTTTCGTGACGTTGAATTATTTTTCAAGAGGGTAAAACTTGGTTACAATATGATTTATTTATTTAGGAAATTACATATATTTCTTATATATTATATATATATATATATATATATATATATATATATATATATATATATATATATATATATATATATATATATATATATATATATATATATATATATATATATATATATATATATATATATATATAAAGTAGCAATGTACAAATTTCTGAGTACTTCGAAAGCAAATCTTGTTTTTTCGGTTTCAAAGAGGTATCTATTAGTACTCAT
>CM063502.1:82826134-82853634 GCA_032207245.1 Pardosa pseudoannulata | reverse complement strand
ACTCAAACAGTAGGTCTTGGTCTCTTTATTCCTGTTGTAGCAAAAAGCAGACCGTGGACTCTAAAACTCCTCTAAATATGTTTCTATGATTATTTATTTTTATGACCTCCTAGTTGCCGTGGATGCCCATTTTTATATCAAAAGAAAATATTTTTATTTATTTTTTGTTATGACTTATCATAACTCGAACTTATCGGGATTTACTAAAGTTTCCTTATTTTTTTTTATTTTGAATTATTCTTCAATTCAATTCTGAATAAACTCTCTATGGCAGATGTACTCATTAAACATTGTTAGATAATCAAATATTTACTTGTAGATGTATTCATTAAACACTATTAGATAATAAAATTTTTACTTAAGTAAATATTTGATTATCTAACAGTATTTAATGAATACATATGCCATAGAGAGTTTATTTCAAAGCCCCGGTCTTAGATATCTATCTTAAAGTCTACTTTTTTGGGATGAAAGAGCATCATTTTTGTAAAGTTATGATCAAGTGTATCTTATCTTGACTATCTAATTAAGAACTCTTCCCAAATCTCAAAAAATTTCTGTTAATCAATTTTGAAAGTTTCGATATATATAAACATATTATATCATGAATGTATATGATTGTTGTAAGTAACATCTTAGTTTCATCTGAATGTATTCTATGATTAAGAACACTTTTCAAGATTTTTTGAATTTTAATACCTTTAGAGATTCAATAAAAGTTGAAAGCTTACTTGGGCAATCCTGGTAGCATGTAATGTGAACACCGTATCCCTTATTCATATATTTTGAAGTACCTAATAATTTTAGCACTATAGTGTATATTTAATATGTAAACAATAAAGATTAAGTGTTATGTATCACGTTTGTCAGGAACAAATAATTTAAATTTGTCACAAAGAGAGTAATCTTTCAGTTGCCAAAATACTGTATTCAATTTGAAGTAGATTTCTCCATTTATTACAAAGCTCAATGTGATATTTTGTAATACTATCAGGTATAAATTATTGTTCATTTAGCTTAATGGGGCTTTCGTGAGAGCTTAATGCAAAATATGTTCGCTGGAATACGGAAAGGACTAATGTTAATACGGAATCACAGCTATATACACAGGCTCAATATATTACAAGTGTAATTAGAAGAAGATTAACTACATGTTGGTAAGGATTTAGAGACTTAGAGTTATTGGATTTCAAGCCTATATAATGGCTATGAAAGTCACCATTTTAACAATTTAATGATTGAATTTATCTAAATATTTTTACACTTTGTTATATTACTAAGACAATCTTTTGATTTTAAATTTAAGGCAAATAATAAAGAATTCTGTTGGATTTAATGAAATTCAACTGAATTTATATTTCAATATGTTTTAATATAACATTTTTTGAAATGAAAATGCATTGTGTGCTATTTGATAAATAGATACGATTATAAAATAATTTAATGCTGGATCAAAGTAAATATAAAATAATGAATTGTAATATCATATTGAGAATTTATTAACTTTTTAATAAGTAAACAAATAAATTTCATAACATCGTGAAACTATTTTATCCGGAAAAGATTTAGTAATAAAATTAATGTAATTCTTTCCAATTTTATTTTTCAACTTCTATAGAGAAATTCTATTTGAGTTTCTAAAAATTTCTAAAATGTTGAAATAATGTTTAATGTTAAAGCCCCCACCATTCATTCATGTTATGAAATATTTGAGATTAATAACCAAGGTGTTATAGGAAAGTAAAATTAATTTAAAACAAGACAGAAAAATGAAGTGAAACAAATTTACGAAACACAAATCAATACTTCTAGACACTTTCTTTTTTCCCAATTATTAGATAACTAGTAAAGTTGGATAAATTAAATAAAGATGTTTAAACAGCACTTAAAAGAGCTGTTAACTTGGTCCATCAATCTCCTTAATGAATTTTAACAGGAATTTTTAAATGTCGGTAGCATGTCTTTAAAAAGTTAACTTCTTCTCTCGTTAGCTGGAGAATATTGATTAAGATGGCATCAACACTGGCGATATTAACACGGATGCTCTAGGCGTATCTTGAAATTAATTTAGGCTGATATGCTGACGCCAGGATTGTAAATGGAAATAAAATGAATCCCACACCCCAGACCCTCCTCCTTGTGGTTGAAGCCATTAGGACCCTTGTTTTTATACCTATCTCCCCAGAATAATAGCTCCCTAGATATGGGGGAGAGTGCCTTAATCAAAGCGTTGCTTTGCTTTTGCTTTTGGTCGGCACCTTTTCTTGCTGAAAGGATGTATTCCCCGAGAATCCCTTTGGGGACTTTCCCCCTCTCCCCTGATTCTTCTTTCTCTCTATTTTTCCGTGACTCAGTCCTGAATCCTGTCAGTCTATTCATTGAATCCTTTGTTGTCGCTCCGAAGTATCGTCCCTCCCTTCTATTTATGGAGGGAAAATTATAAATATCATTCAGTTTCCAGTCCTTCAAAAAGTATAAACGTCTGATATTATAAATAAGATATGAAGCCGAAAGAATAAAAAATCCTTTCTCTAAGAATACAATGCAGGGAAGCCTTTATTTTCTCATAGGTAGTGAGATGTTTTTTATGCTGAAATCACGCCACAAGAGTGTCGCTAGATTTAAGCAAATATTCATGCAATGTATTTTAGAATTTTTAGCTTTCTAAAGAGCAAATAAAAAATACAATTAATCTACAACGCACATCAGAATAATTTCTTTCTAAGCATATTTTATATATGCTTAGATATAAGTACATTTTTGACAAGTTTATAATAAAATAGTAAGTGATAAGAAGCTATGCTGCAATAAAACATGATTAATTACTTTTTTAATAAAATGCAACTATTAAACTTTTTTATGTTAAAATAAATAAACAGTTTAAATTAAAGTAGGTTATATATAAAAAAAACTTTTTAAGCAAAAGTAGCTTCTTTCTTTTTTAAAAGGGGTTGTGACTTTTTCAAGAGTACAGTTATAACCTATATCTCTTAATAGATATTTTGTATTATAAAGGCACGCATTTGCACTTAATTCGTAAACATATTTGTTTTTTCCAATGATATCTGGTTTAGGAAAATGTAAGAAATATTGTACGTAGCAATTATTAATTCAACTTTGGACTTGAGAATCGTAGAAGAAATCCAATCTAAATGAATCAAGTTCTTGATTTAGTTAGGATGGCTGTGTAAGTAAGGATTATAAATAGAACGTGAATTAAGAGAATTTTTGGGTACTTTAGGGGAAATATTTATTTATATATTGCAAATACACACATATCCCCTATATATTAATAGCCTTAGTTATCTGTCCGTTTGTCCTCAAATTTATGAAGTGGTTGGACGTGAAATGGATAACAGCATTCATATTGGATTCTTGATGAGTTAGGGTTAGCAAAATTCAAAGCAAGTCTTTAAAACGTTCAAAATTCCCCCCTTCCCCCTTTTTCGGGCGTTTAATGCCATTATTTCATGCACTTTTTTCCCTGGTTAAGAGCGTTTAATCAATTTATCACATAAAAAGTAAGTAAAAATATTTTTTTCTAGCATTATGACACCATTCCTTTAACCATCTCATTCAGTCATTTTTTAAAATTATTTAAATATCGTCTGCATTATTTTCATACGTTTCATCACTGAACTTAGTTGTTATGTAAAAAAATTTCTTTTATATATTTTCTATATCTTTTATATAGGTATATATGTGCTAATTTTAAATTTAATCATCGATTATTTTTTTTGCAATGAAAATTTTATTACCGGTATTAACAATAAATTATTTTCATAAAAGTCTAGGAGTATATTTCACGGAATAATAAATATCTCGAGATTAAGTTATATATCTTTGAAAAATAAGAAATTTGTTTGTGTGTTTTTAATACTTAACCATACTGTTTGACTAAATTAATTCAATGTGATTCTAACTGCATTTACAGTATACGGAGTGTTTATAGAAGTATGAAGATAAACAAATTATTGACCATGCGCCAGATAATTATCAGCCAAAAAACAAACCTGCCTCATGGGGTACTTTAAAATTCTGGAAAATTAAAAATTGTACTAATCCTGTCATATGACGGGCTATATGCTAGTATATATATATATATATATATATATATATATATATATATATATATATATATATATATATATATATATATATAT
This sequence comes from Pardosa pseudoannulata, assembly GCA_032207245.1. Classification (NCBI taxonomy): domain Eukaryota; kingdom Metazoa; phylum Arthropoda; class Arachnida; order Araneae; family Lycosidae; genus Pardosa; species Pardosa pseudoannulata. The sequence goes on along the minus strand of CM063502.1, from coordinate 82,849,471 downwards.
ATATATATATATATATATATATATATATATATATATATACATATATATATATACATATATATATACATATATATATACATATATATATATATACATATATATATATATATATATACATATATATATATACATATATATATATATATATATACATATATATATATATATATATATATATATATATATATATATATATATATATATATATATATATATATATATATATATATATATATATATATATATATATATATATATATATATATATATATATATATATATATATATATATATATATATATATATATATATACAGAGAGAAAAAATAAGCAAATGAGGAAATATTCTTACTTATTTATAAGCATATATTGTTAATAGTATTTTGAAATATTATGGTAAAGGGTGCAACGAAATAAGTATATTTTCTTGTTTGAGTATATTAATGAAGACTTTTAAGTAAAATAAATCTACTTCCGTGATCGAGAATTCACATTTAAAATTCAGTGTTACCACTTATTTGATATATTTATTGTTTACACACTTCCTGCTATCCCATTCTTCTGATAAATTTTCAGAAAAAAAATCTTTATTCTATACACTCAGTTTCTAATATCCAACCCTAATTAAATCCTTATCAGTTGAAATTAATTGGTCTCATAGGAGGCATTGAATAAAAAGCTGCATTGACTTTACATTAACTGAAGTTTCTACGGTTTTTCTTCGGAAAAAAAAGCTGTCGGTTTCAAAAGTATTGCACGATTTAGTCTGAATATTTTTTGTTTGGGGAAGTAATCTATATTAACTTCCTTCATCGCTTATATTTTCAAATTGTTATGATGAACTTGCTTTGAATGTAGTTTAGATTATATATCAAAAGAAAAAAAAGTAAAATATTTCAAAAATAGTAAGCCATTATATTTTCTGTTGAACTAATGTTGTTAATGTCTAACTGTTTAACTAAGACTTTTAAAGGATATTTCTTGAAATAATTTCCTTAATTAATTTTATTAAATAAAGAAAATTCTTTAAAAAATCCTAAAATTTGTTTTATGCTTCAGTATAAAATGATTTTGTTATATTTGGTGAGGTAATATATATTTATCTGCTTTGTTCTTTTATTAGTCTCTACAAGTAGTTTGTTGTGAGGACATGGAAATAATTAATGAAGACACTTTTAAAATGAAAATGAATTTTTATCAGATTTATAGCTCTAAGGAAAATATTTTTGCGAAACTATACTGACATGGTTTTAGACAATTTGTCTAGAAAAATGTTTTATGTACAGTTTTGTAAAATGTAACAGAGACATAATATAATTATTGTATCCTGGGAAATAATAATTGTTAAATTAGGCTGATAAATTGTACTTATTATCATTGTTAAATTATTATTTGAAAAAAATCTATTGAATTATATAATCAAGAAAATAAAAGAGCAATGATTTGAATTGTGAAACATATTGCAAACAAACCTTTGTATATTAATAGGTATCTTGAGTCATAGGCACATTTCACTATATTTTTAAAAAATAAAGCTAGAATTTTGTTATGCTGTTTTTTTTTCGGAAAATGAAGAACCGGTTATAACAGTCGACTTACCTGTAAATATTGCTTTAATGAGCATTGAATACATCTGCAAAGGGAAAAAAAGGGAAATTTAAATACTACCGGAAACGGTTGATAAATGGGAGATATGTTAATACTAAAATAACGAAGAGTACCATTTTGACCTGTTGATGGCCTTTTCATAGTAAAATTTATAAAAAGAAATCAAAAAGTTTCTCATTTATGTTATTTATTTCGTAAGTTGAACAACCGATTAGAAATGTCTCGGTTTTAATATTTTACCTGTAAATGTTGTTTTCCTGAGCATTGACTATCCCTGCAAAGAAAAGAATAATATCCCTTCGAATCTACGTATGAAGTACAAAGATTTTAAAGTGGGGACATCATTCTTAAAGTGAAATGTCTTAGTAAAATTACGGAAGGTAGGATTCGACCTTATGTGTACGTTTTCCTATTTGTTTCTATCTTATTTAAAATTATTTTTTCTTTTCTTGACATTTGGTAAACCAACACGCTTGACCAAAATTTTAATTTTAATTAAAGGTGAAACATAAAATGAGGGCCATATTTAAATCCTTTAGGAAAAATTAAATATAAAAGTAGTTAAACCTTTTTAGCTCATATATAACTTTCTAAAAGCCCACCAAAGTTCTGAATGTTAAAAATGTATTTATGCATTTTTATCATTTGTCGCATTGCCTTAATTTTGTTCATCTTTATTGCTAAAATGTAATAATGTGTCAATATATGAACTATGCATAATTGTTAACACTTATATATCTACATATGAGTAAAATTACAGTATTTGCACACATGCGGTGATATTATTTTATATTCAAATATATAGTAGATATAATATATTTGAAAACTGAAATGCATAGATTTCTTTAAAGCATTGAGAGTGACATTTTTTGTTAATGTTCCCAGAATCTGAGCTTTTGCGTCTTGTTCATAGTATTTACGATCACATGCAGGTGCTTTTAACAAGGAAAGAATTGCCTACTGAACAGTAAAGCGTATCTACGCCCTGTTATGTCTTATATTCTTGGTACACTTTTCAGCTATTTGAAAAGTGATTGTTTGTTTTAATTTCCCTAAAATAGTTATATGAAATTTATTTGGATGAAATATCAAAATTTTAGAGTGATTTTTAAAACGTGCAAAATAATTACAAATATATGTAGGGAAAAATAAAGGTGCGTCAAGCGAAGAAACTATAAGTGAAAGAAGACCTCTCGAAATATGAGTGGTGTTATATCACAATAAATGCATCGATAATATACAAAAACATATGTGTATGGACAATTTTTTCATTTCTCTTGAATTACAGAAAGCGAGACTTCTGGATGATTTGAACTATAAGAAAAGTAGATTGATAAATTACTCTCTTATTAAAAGCAAATCATTAGCAAAATGTAAGAAATTTAAACTTCTTATATTTATTTAAAATTTAATGTTTCATAAAGCGTAATGTGTTTCATAAAATAATGTGTATAGCATATAATTTTGAAACTGAATCTCTTTTAGGACCAGACAAAAATTAGTGTGCTAAAGAGGGAAAGAAAACTATCTGGACTCCATCTTCTTTAATCTTATGATAAGTATATAGGTGTAGATCTTTTAGAATTTTTAGATTAATGTTTAGGCAAATGTATTTTATCATATTAAAGGGGAAACATATAAATAACAGCCTACTTTTATATGGCATAATGGGTGTAGTAAAAAAAATTCCACTTCCCGTAGAAGTGGGTTGTTCCACGCCAACTCTATTTTTAGGTTTATACAGCAGTCCTTACATGTTGATATATAGATAGAGTAATATATATGGGAAGTTTAAATTTTCATATCCTCTTCCCTTCGATACTCAGCTGGTTGTAATAAAACATTTCGTTATCAGTGAAAATCAATCTAGATGTAAATTCTGCAAATAAATAAATAAATAAAAATTATTAGAATGAACTGTAAACAATGCAATGGGATATATACAGATTGTTCGTTACATTTATATGAAAAAGTGAAAACATGTAAGGAAACATTTAAGATTTTCTTTATTATTTGCAAAATTTGCATTACCTCTACTTCTAGATTAATATGTTTAAAATGCGAATGAAATATTAGACAAATTTTAATTCTGATTTAATAAATATAGATAGATGCAGATATAGACATTTTCTGTCATGTATTTCTGTATTTGTGAGCAACAACAAAAAATACAATATGCCGATTCTTAACTTCTCTTAAAGGGGGAAAAATGAAGTTCTTCTTTTCTTAGTAGAGGAAGATTTGTCCACTACAGGATGCTAAAGCTCCCGATACGTGAACATGCCTTATTATTGAAATGGTTACAGTTATAAAGAAAATTTCAGCTGTTTGATAACATGTGTAAAAATATTTTATCTAGAAATTTTATGTAGTTCACTATAGATAAGATTCCTGTTTTACGTAAGGACACCAATTTTATTACTATTAAGATTTTCCAGTATTTTTTACAGTGCTGCTGATTTTATAAAAATTGCTAAATTCTTTCAAAAGTCTTTTTATTACAAACGTCTGAAAAATGAAAATAAAACCATTTAAATCTACGTATTTTTTAAAAGATTGCCGCTTTTAAATGTAGCAGATAAATCTTTTTTTAAATCAAAGATATAAAATGCTTTTTATCAATAATCAATTCTTTTCTAAAAATATTTCCCGAGCTTTGAGAAAATACACATGGATTTGTTTATGCATAGTTTGTATTCTAGCCATATATTATTTTTAAAACAATAACTTAATATTATCAAAAAGACATCTGGTGTTTATGCCGCTTACAAAGCCTTACAAAATAATTATTTTTTATCCATAAAAGAATTGCACTTTTGTTATGCAAAATGGAGACTAAATGTAAAATAAATTTCCCTCAACCACTTAATGTGAAATAAAAAAATTATTTTCGTTATTAAAAATCATCTAATAAAGTGTATTTAAAATCTTTTCTTAAGATAATGAAAAAATTAACAATACAATTTATAAGTTATTTTGTACTATAATTTGTTTGATTGATAATCAGTTATTAATGAGAGCAAAGAAAAGAGTATATATATATAACACAAATTTTGAAAACTTTGGTCTTATAGTTTTTATGTCTGCTAATACACTTTAAATATAAATTATAATTACTTTAGATCATTTGTTATCAACTGTAGTTTTGTCCAGAAACAAAACGTATGGAAAGGAATATAAAAAAACAATTTTAATTATCATTCTATTGGTAAATACTTTTGTTTAAATGAGACAGACATAAAATATTACTACGTACAAATATCCTGAACAAAATTACCTTATTCCTTATTTAATTTCTAGGAAATGTATAAATTTATGGGTAACGATTTTTTAAGTTTAGTTTCGAACTTTGTTCCCTTTTTTAGCTACACCTTATCTTTAACTGCTGCAATTTTGACTAAACTAATTTTAGCTCTAAAGCAGCTGTTAATTTTCAGGCACTTCTGTTAATATCCCACGTGAAAGACCTATAATACACGAATGATAATTTATTCCCCTATAAAAAATCATTACATTCTAACTGTTGAACAGGGAAATTCTTAAAATTTATTTTCATAGGTTTAAATTTAAAAGGAAATGAATGCTTTTATGACATACATAGAAAACAAAAAGATATTTTACTCTCATGAAAATTTCCTTTCTATAAATAAAAAAAATTATATCATCTGCATTTATGAAATTCTTGAAATAGCATAAAGCTTCTCCGTATGAATACGAAATATTTTTACATAAATTTCCTGTACTGAATGGTCTCATTGTATTTACCTCACCAGTGGCTATTCTGCTTGCTTTAATCGCTGCTACTGAACTCCCATAAGTTGCCCCTTAGCTGACAAGTTTTCTGTCGAAATGAAAGGGTAAAACAGAGAGTGCTGGAACGTAAATCTCTCTTTGCCTCGGAAACCTCTCACTGTATTCCTTTTATGGTCTCGTAATTCTTTTCGGGGACCCCTCTTAACATTCTTTCTTCTCTTCTAATCTGGATCTTTAAACACAGCACCGTCGTTTGTCGAAACCCACTCCGGAGCAAAGTTTCTTCCGCCGACTTGAAAACTACTTAGCGCTAGTAGTTGTAAATTTTGTACTTCTGGGTTTTTTTTTTTAGGAGAATTTGCTTTTGAATATCTTTATGGGGACCTGAGTAAAGGCCTTCCATTTGTGGTGTGAAATAAATTTTCTTGCAGTTGCTAATTGCCTTGTAATTCCATTTTAACAACAAGAACAAAAAAGGTAATTTTGCAAAGTACACACGGAACTATTGCTTTACAGTTTGTATTATTGAGTATTCTGACAAACTATCGGATAAGCGTTAAGCATGGATATTATAGTATATATTTTGCATTGTAATTTCCTTTTTAGTTATGAGACTTAATGGAAAATATATCATCTTTTTACAGTCGTATAAAGGTTTAGTTTTTGAATGTCAGTTATTTGAGGTCAAAATGTATTAAAAAATTAATTTCTGAATCCCAAGATGAAGGTTATACAAAATGAAAGTCAAGCGTACATATACTTGGGACTTGAGTATTCTGAAATGGATAAAGACAATCGATTTTGACTAAATACACATACGGCTTTTTTTTAAATTTGTCAATGGTAAATGAATGTAGAAACAAGTTTCTTCTTTAGCAATGACTTAATAACATTAGTTATATTTACAGGAAAATTCTTTGCTCCGATATCAATTTCACTGGTTAACCCTCGTGAGCAAAACAGTAGACCGTAGAGCTAGAAATTCAAAGAAACCAAACAATTTCCCAGATTTGTTATAATAGTGATTATGCACTGAATAGAAAAAAATATTTTATTTATATATGAACTTGACCAAATATAAAAATTTTTAAGTTGCTCTTATAATAAATAACAATATGTAAGTCTTTAAATAACTTACAACTAATAAAATTATTTTCACATTAATTGTAGGTTTCATAAACTGTCATTCTCTACAAAACACTTCTTGATAAGATACCTATCACCAAAAGTTAAATAAATGGAATATTCGTGTTAACGTACAAATTGATGCTTTTATATTGATTTATAGTGTCATAATGATGAAAATCTATATGTACTGGCTACTATAACATAGAAAATTCCGACAAGTTCTGATGATCAGATAGAAATTAATTCTCATAAACTTGCTGTCTAATTATCGGTTGTATTCTATGAGGTGTTTATTATGATAAAATATTCTAAAAATAATTCAATTGCTTTAGTGTATTCATTATGAAATATGGAAAAATACTGAATCTGTAGAAAATGTAAAACTATCCCTAGAGTCTCTATATCACTGAAAAAACGAAAACCTTACAGTGTTTAATCACTATTTATTATTTCTGTAATTTTTGTTGGCTTTGGTTAAGTATGATTTATATTTACATAAGAACAGTCACTAACAAAAAATAGTGACATTAATGAGACTATTTTCCCCTTTTGACGTTTTCTCAATTTTCACTTTATGAAGATTTTGGAAACTTTAACCACAATTACTGAATACATTTCCTCACACATTCTATTAAAAATTGAGTCACAAGTGCATTTAGGGGACAAACAAAGAATTAAAGAAATTGAAGTAAAAATTCAACCTGAAACAAAAGAAATTGTAAAGAATCTGTATTTTTCACCAAGTATGACCCCGTAATATGCAAATGTTCTGTGAGTTTTCTTGGGAACAGAATATATAATAATGTAGAAGACATCTATTTAAAACAACAATTTAAGTTGACTCTATAGGGTACCTTATATTAAAATTTCACTTGCATATCTTTAAAATTGAGAATACTGTTAGTGATTTTATTGAACTACTTTTTAGATCAATGGAATAAGATAACAGTAAAGGGGCATTTAACAAATTTAATTTGTGTATTTTAATATATCCATTTGCTCCATAGTAACCATTATTTTATTATGAAAATCAACAATATCAAATGGCTGATGAGATTTATTTTAAAATTGTAAAAAAAAGAAGAATCAGTAAAACAAGTGGCTATCTTGCAGATAATGCATATTTTTAGAGACAAAATTTATTTATGAAAAATTCTCGCACATGATTCTCGCATGTGAGTAAACTTACTAAAAGCCCCTCAATAAATTGCCGACATTTTTGTCAATTTTAACACATTACTGTTAAATTTTAATAAAAGTACAGTATGAATTTGACTATGGAATTGTTGCAAAAAATGTAATTTTCGTTCAAGCACAGGAAATAATTATTTGGTTTTATATCCCAAATCTCACCGAATTTTAAATATATTAATTTCAAATTTTATTTTTTATTTTTTACTTAATATTTTGCTGGTTCTACAAATGTACTGGTGACTTATTTATTAGAAAATTGTGTGAGGAAATTACTGTAATACTGTTAATTTTCCAAAGACATCATGAATATTAATCCACACTAATTCTTGTTTAATTTCTAAAGGATTTGAAATTTAAATTTATGAAACTATCTAGTAGACATCTAGTAGACATTAGAGCTGTGATATGATATTATAAATATATCCAAAGGAAAATATTTATGTTAGAAAAGATATAATTAGTCGACTGGTTCTAAATGTTCTTTTAGATGCCTAAGCAATGTGTGGTATTTTCACTTATATTTCATTGAACTGGAAATATATTGGTTTCACCACAGTAAAATATACCCTTCTGTCCTAAAGAATAACAAAGCGAGCTGTGTGCTTGGATTTTATCATGCTTTTCAAAATATGTCTAAAAAATCTATAATTGTCACGAAAAAATCAAATTTCCTATTGTAACATTTGTCTTTACGTTTTGTTAACAGATCAGAATTCGCAGGAAGTTGAATTTGGAAACGAGACTCTCATTTCCAAGCAGCTTCAACAATGTGTCTTCTACCTATTAAGACAAACGAGCTCACATTCTCCTTCCAAGAAATTTTTCTTGAAATGAGTGCTCCCACGTTGATCAAAAGTTTATTCTGAGTGTTCTTACTGTGGGGACGCACATTGTATATTTTTAATTTAATTGTATATAATATATATTTAATACTTTAATTAATCTAATTCGAAAGATAAATCTTACATAGTTTGTCATCTGTTAGTTTATCATAGTCTATCCTAATACTCTAGTTAGATTTTAACTTTTTACGTTAATCGATAGAGAAATTAAGAAAATAAAGTCAAAATATACTATATAGTTTGTTTACTTATGGTCAGTTTAACAGAAAATATAGCCCTAAACCAAATAAAACAGGTATTTGTTTAATTCTAATAATAATAAAATTCTGTATAAAGTTTGGGATATGTTTTAGTATTATCCCGATTTTCTACATGTTTTTATTAATCTTTGGCTCCATTAAAAAAATGAAAATGAATATTTAAAAATGGAAGAAAATCTCTAAAGCCTAATGTCATGTATAGCCACAGGACTTAAGTATAATATTAGAGGACATTTCAAAGGATTTTTATCATTTAAGTAGACTTTAAGTTCAGACTGGTTAAAAGGTCAGTAAAACATTGGCTTTGTATTAATCCCGGACATATTTAACTATTCTAAACACTAAGAAATAGGTTAATGCTAAAAACTACAAAATGAGGAAAAAGAAGCAGTATAAATTATAATTGTAAGAATACTGTAAAAATTATAAAAATATTACTAAATCAAAATATATAAAACAAAAAGATTACGAATAAAATAGACATGAGTTATAGTATAAAATAAATTGGCACATATTTCGTATTTTTTATATGTAAACACAATTAAAAACTTCAAAATCACCAATTGAAAAAAAATTATAATCATAACCGTATGGGTACACACACACACACAAACACACACACACACACACAACACACACACACACACACACACACACACATATATATATATATATATGTGTGTGTGTGTGTGTGTGTTAGGTCGTGATCCAGAGTTAAGGCGAATGGACAACAGTCTTCTTGATAATAAAAAGTTTTAATAACTCATCATTCTTAAAGAAAGCAACATGCGCCATTTTCAATGTTCGTGGCGGAGCTATACGTGAAGATGTTAACCGCTCCATGTCCACGCACCAAATTATAACTTATATGCTTTGTAAGCACATCAAAAAGCTGAGAAATGCTTCCGCCTGACCGGATTATCCTGAAAGCTTATGCGAGCGTGGGTCTTTTTCACTTATTTCATTATTATAAAAGACTTCTCTTTTTAAAATCCTTTTTAACTTACAAAATTCAGAACTACCCCTTTTTTAGACCTGATATATATATATACACACATATACACACATATATATATATATATATATATATATATATATATATATATATATATATATATATATATATATATATATATGTATATATATATATATATATATATATATATATATATATATATATATATATATATATATATATATATATATATATATATATATATATATATATATATATATATATATATATATATATATATATATACTCCTGCATCTTTCTTTATATTAGGCAGTAAAAGTAGTTTCGTAAATTCTTAATTCATCTCGATAGTATTTTTCTATAGATCAGAGTGCAAAGTATCAATCCCTTTAAAGTCGTTGAAGCTATTATTACAGACATAGTGGTTTAATAGATTTGTAACAGTTTGAAATTTTTAAAAATGTAAGTCACGAATAGAAGAATTTAACATTAAACATTATATGTACCATAATAGAGTTTTCCTCATTCCTTTATACATGTCATTCCATTATAAAAACTCTTTTCACAAATGTAAGAAATTTCCCAACTCAAACTGTTTTGCAAATCATATATCCTAAACTTTGGTACTGAATACTCTAAACTCTTCTCCAGCTCAAACATGATTTTACTGATCGTTAGAAAAATAAATATATAAAAAAATAAAAACGAGGTAATGTATATATATATATATATATATATATATATATATATATATATATTTATATAATATATATATATATATATATATATATATAAATATATAAATATATATATATATATATATATATATATATATATATATATATATATATATATATATATATATATATTCATATTTATATGCATGTGTGTGAGCCACCGAAGCTAAGTCGGAAGCGATCTCGTAACAGGTGGGTAATGAGATCGAGATTCGTTCCGCCTAAAATCCAACGTGTTCATTAATGACGATTTGGGAACTTAAAATATGTTCACGGTCGCAATGTCCTCCACGTTCTCAAACAATACCTTTGGTGGTGGTGACCTGGGGGATCTTCTGCTTGGTTCCTGCCTCTAAATTTCGAAGACTCAGTGGTAATGTTACTTGTGTCCTTGGTATAATTTAATCTACACGTTAACTGACAATTGCCCTTGCATAAAAACTATGCTGTCTGTGACATAATGAAATTATGTCTAACCTTCCTTTTTACATGACATTAAAATGGATTTGATGAATTGTTGACTCTTCTCTAGATTATATTTTCTATAAATCGATATATAATGTATCAATCGGATTAAACCGTCTGAAATCAAGTGTTACGGAAAAATTAACTTAATAAATGTGTGACAAATTATAAGTATTTACAATAAAAAATCTGAGAATTTTAAAAATGTAAGCCATCAAAGAAAAGCTAAATAGTAGACAGACACTATATAGACCTTAATGATACTTTATTTTCCCACCTTTTTTCTACATGACACTTAACGTTTAAGTTTATAAATATTTTATATTTTAAATGATTTTCTGTAAATCAAAATCCGATATACAGAATACAGTAATATATTTGTTGTCGAAACACAATTAAAAACCTGAAACCCACCAGTAGATAATAAATTAACACCTCAAACTATATACATATCTATATCTATATCTATCTATCTATCTATCTATATATATATATACATACATTTATACATACATATATATATATATATGTTTATATATATATATATATATATATATATATATATATATATATATATATATATATATATATATATATATATATATATATGTAGGTATGTATATATGTATGTATCCACACCATAAGAAATTTATATACAACCTTTCTTTAGAAATGGCAGTAAAATTAATCTTATAAATTGTTGATTTCTTTTTAGAATATATATTCTATAGATCAGATTTTAATTATATATTACTTTAAAACCATATCTTCCTTAAATATTAGGAAAATAAAATCGTAGTAGTTTATAAGCATTCAGAATTAAAAACCTGAAAGTTTATAAAATATATGTCATAGATAAAATATTTATCATCAGATGCCATATATACCACAGCATAAATATACTTCCCTACCTTCCTTTATACATGACAGTAAATTCATTTCATAGTTACAGAACTTTTACTCGAGATTACCTTTTCTATAGATCAAAATCTAAATCACCGAACACTTTAAACTCTTTGAAGCCCAATCTTACGGAAATATTAACTAAATCTCTAAAATCTATAACAAAATGGAGTGGAAATCAAATTTCCATTTCATATTATTTCATAATCTTTATCTGTGGCTCAAATAACTGGATGCCACTCAAAGAAATGTGTTGGAGGCAATGGGCGCCCGCCGTCCTGCCGGCGGCTCGAAAATGACTTTACTGCAGAAATGGTCCTGTAGCAACAAGTCGCCGTAGAATGGACAACCTGTTGTCTCACACTGAGACGCCGCCGCTCGCGATGCCGTCGAAAGTGGTATGAGGTATCTGCCATTTGCGACAGCACAGGAAAGATGGATTTGGACGATTTCTTTTCAGATTGCTGGTAGTTTGTTAGACTGGGCTATTTTTCTTTTGACTCCTACACTGTCGGCTGAAGAATAATTTATGTGGGCTAATCATACTTACATCTCTTACGAGAAATTTTACTCTACTTAAATACTCAATAAATAAAATGAAATAAATAATAAAATGCTTCCATCATAATTGCACTTTGTATTTAGTAGTCCTGAAATGTAACTATGCTAAATACATATGTAACAATGATAAAATGCCTTAAATAGTTGAAAACACTTGAAAAAAGATTTTGAATAGCTTATCCATAATGACCATAATGTATTTAGTAAATTAAATTGTTCATTTTATTTTTCACCATATCTTATTTGTAATTTAGATCCATTACAAATTTGAAACACTTAGATTGCTTTAAAGTTCACGGTTTCAAACAGACTCTTAAGGAATTCTTGTTCGAAATAATATTATTTACGCAAAAATACTTAATGTGAGCCATGACAATTATGTTGCATTTTCTCGTGTATTCAAATTATATCAGCTATATGTAAAGATCCATTAGTAACATTAGTATCAGCCTAGCCTATTTTTATAAAAATATGATGTATATAAAGGAATCTTTGATATTAAGATATTTTATATACATATAATATAGTATTTTTGTTAAATAAAAATATGTTATTTTCTTTTAAAGAATTTACTTTATTTTATATATTTTGTCTATTTCAATAATATTTTTGTCCTTTTTTTATAGTTTTTCAACAGGTAATACACACACATACACACACTCATTATAATATATATATATATATATATATATATATATATATATATATATAGTGTGTGTGTGTGTGTGTGTGTGTGTGTGTGTGTGTGTGTGTGTGTGTGTGTGTGTAGTGCCAGTCCATTGGGGTTTCCCCGCGCATGTTCGAATCCAGCCGGCTTTTTTGTAGTGCCTTGGATAAAGCAGACATGAGGCATATACTAAATAAGTAGGTACGAAGTACTGTTATGGCAGATACGGCTGGGGAGAACGATGTTTTACTGACTATCTCTTACATGCTGTCATAATAGAGAGTGTGAACTTCTTACTTAAAAATATAAAATCTTATCTAAGGTTTTTTTTTGGGGGGGGAGGTTGTGTCTGACCATTTACACTTTTCGAGGGAGTGTTTCGGGCGTTCTTGAATCTCTTCATTGGCCGTTGCACTTTTTTGTATTGTTTTTTGTGTGGCTGAGAGATAGCGTGGGAGACGCCGTTTTGTGGCTGCAGGTGCTTCGCCTTAAGTGTAAGTCAAACCATAGATGTTGGGAGACTGAAAGGTATGTGACTGTCTAGTGTCAAAATGGGATTATGTCTAGTGTCAAATGGGAACGTCAAAGGGAGATTAAAATTTCGTCTTTATGGCCCACAGTTGGCTTACATGTGTGTTAGCTATGGTCTGTTTATTGAAGTTGCTTACTTCTCACATTTAGGGGGGTCTTATTCCTAAATCTGTTTTTCTATATTACATATATATATATATATATATATATATATATATATATATATATATATATATATATATATATATATATATATATATATATATATATATATATATATATATATATATATATATATATATATATATATATATATATATATATATATATTATATATAATATATATATATATATATATATATATATATATATATATATATATGAGTGTGTGTATGTGTTGTATATATATATATATATATATATGTATATATATATATATATATATATATATATATATATATATATATATATATATATATATATATATATATATATATATATATGTATACATACATAATGACAAAAAATTAGCGTATGCGATTCTGAAATTATAGTAACAGATTTCAAATTCCATTCTCTCAGTCAATAGATTCAGGAACATAGATAACAAAAGGACAGTTTTACTTTAACGTTGGAATTTCGATTTTATATTATGTCAAAATTCCCAGTCAGTAATCCTACTTTGTAAAAACTTGATCGATTTTTCTATGCACTTGGCTCTCCACTTGTAATGCATATCTTGACGTTCTGCGGTGGTTTTGAAAATGGCGAGACGCCATAGTTTGACAGTGGTATTTAGTTGCTTCACGATAAACATTTGAGAAAAATAAAGGATTTTTTTCTGGCCACTGACTATGTGTGTCACTAATAATCATTCTAAGTAGATTAATTATTTGTGTCTCAAATAAGCTAGAACGAAATACTTTTTCTCAGATGATCATTATGTAGCAACTAAGTACCACTAGTAAATTGTGGCTTTAGACCCCTGTTCAAATAGACTTCCACGATTCAAGGTACTATATTGCAATTTCATAGACAAGTACGTAGAAAATTATCACTTCCACTATCAAGCCTTTATAAACTACGATTGCTAATTCCCTAATTCCAGATTTAGGTTCCATACACAAGTAAAACCACAATAACAGGGTTTAAGTAATATGCATTCTGGACTGCTCTCACATTATCTCAATGTCTAAAATTCCTTTATACATCGACTTAGAAGAAAATTGAGAAAATAAGAAAAAAATTATTTATCTATCTTTTCTATCTTTTTTATCTAGTCTATCTAACGTATCTCATCAGTTTAATTTATCTAATCTATCTAATAAATCTAATTTATCTAATCAATATAATCTGTATAATATGTTTAATCTGTAAAATCTATGTAATCTCCATAAATCTGATCTATCTAATCTATCTTCTCTGTCTAATCTATGGAATTTATGTGTTTAGTCTATCTCATCAATTTATCAATCCTATCTATTTAAAACATCTAACTAATTTATCTATCTAATCTATCTAATTTTTCTTCCTACCTAATCTCTATATTTGTCATCTCCTCTCACTCTCTATCATCTATCCAGAAAACCTGCATAGTAGATGCCCCCTAATAATGGACACCTTTATTAAAGGAACAATTTTACAATCCCCAGTTCCAATGTTAACTCTTCCTATATTAATCTACGACTACGTTTGGTAGTCTTTCTTCACCTTTAATGGCTTCCATCTATGCCTTTATTCAGTCCACAGATAAATAATGCTTAATTGCAGGTAGAGAAATGAGATCCACTTTGCGTTTGATATTTAATATATTTGACGTATGTACTTATAAAGATTTAAACACATTCTGATTTAAATGCAATATTAAGGTTTATTTTAGGCTATAAGGGAGAAATATATCTGAAATTTCTTAAGGAGATTTCTTAAGCATAAATTAAATTTCTTAAGGAGACATACTGAAAGCAGAGGAAAAAAACCTTTTTCTGTAAGCCTTTCGTAACCTTCCTGCTCACTTGAATATTATATGAAACTCCAAATATAACAAATATCCATATACAACTAATGTTAAAAGTAAGTTGAAAACAAGAGTCTAAATGTAATTTTATTTCTTTAAAATTAAAACAAATTTAAACTATTGTTTTCAACAAACTTTTAAGATTAGTATGTTTGTATGTTTGTATCATTATTTGTATACTTCTTATTTAGGTTCAAACTGTATAATCTTCAATAACAATAGATAACACGAGATTGAGAAGTCAATGCCTCAGATTTGTTGAAGAAATTATTGCAGTAACTAGATAATATGTTGGATGATTATCTTTTAACATCTGACATTATTTTTGTAATACCATATATAAAATAGTAAAACGATAAAAGTATAAAATTTATCTGAATACAATTTTTCAATTACATAATGTTTGTGCTCCCCCCTCCGCTGCAGACATTACATTCAAATCTGTACATTTCTCAAACATATAGATCATATATATGGCTGATTTATCTCCCGATAAAACGTAGTAGCACGGTATTAAAAAGTCAATGTCTCCGATTTGTTGAGCTAGTGAATACAGAGCCATAATACTATGCTTGATGTTTGTCTCTATAATACAATCATTTTATAAAAATACCATATATAACTGTATGTAATAACTATAATATTATATATAACAAGTTAAAAGGAAATAAGATTAAAAATTTTATCTCAATGCATTGTTTTAATTTTTTTTTGTTCATCATTTGCCAGATAAACCTCTAGACCTTCAAATGCTATTTAAAGAATTGTACTTAACACGTTAAATGCCACAGGGGATATATATATATATATATATATATATATATATATATATATATATATATATATATATATATATATATATATATATATATATGTACATATATATATATATATATTAATAAAGCAATTCTCAATTAACTTCATTTTATAAAATATCATAACAATTAGTTTTCTGAACATAACCAGGTACTTTAAACTATATGACATGTGATACATTTCCTTTTTATTGTACAGAAATCGTCAAATAAATAATACAGATTTTTTTTTATTTATAAGTGATCATAATTTTATACAAGTTCTGAGTAACACAGTTGTTTTCATTTGATGCGGGAAATTTAAATTAGCTGGATATCATGCAATGTTCTCTTCACCTTTAGTAAATGAAAGAAGTTATTTTTGCGAAAAAATATTACCACTGGAAAAAAACGAATACAAAGAATACACATACTTTAATTCTCTTTCCAAATTATTTTAATTATACTTTTTAATTTTGAATAACCAGTCTAATGCAATTCATAAGGATTTTTAATAAATATAAAACAACTTAAAATTGGGTTTGATTTAGAGTGCTACGGTTTACTGTTTTGCTACAAGGATGCTAATAAGACCAGAACTTCCTGCTTATAGCCGATCCCGAACGGCTAGTAGAATCCATACCAGCTGCAGGATTCGAATGCACGAACTCCATTTAAAAGTAGGAAATAGATGTAACAAAATTAAGATGTAACATTATGAAGTTTCGCAATGGTTTATAACATTTTTGATTCAAATATACTGTAAACAAGGTTCTCCTGATGGTTTGTACTTCTTAAACACAACCAATGCTTCGTTGAAACGGGAAGTAAGAATTTGTGTGTAGGTGCTTCGAGTGAAATACATAACGGGAATATATTTCCATGAATTTTTATTAAGTTGTTGATTTTTATAAAATTAATTCGACTTTTACGATATTTTTTTAAAAATATCAAGAAATTTTCGAATCTGTACGAAATATCCAGGTAATTTGCAACATGCTACAAAAAATGCACAAAAGCAAGAGAAAGGTTAGAGAATAAAGGATAAAAACGAAGGGATGAAGAGGGGGAAAGATGATTTTGAATTTAGATACAGATTCTGAAACAGAAGAGGGGGTTTGCTTAGCTTGTAGGGATGGCTTTAACAAATATAAAGAAAAAAATGGGTTCAATGTTTAATTTGAAGTTGGAGAACACTTTAAACGGTCTACTGTTTTGCTACACGGTTGCTAATAAGACTGGGACCTACTGCTTATAGCCGATCCCGAACGGCAACAAGCATTCATACAAACTTCGGTATTCGAACCCATGAACTCCACTTAAAGGTAGTAAATAGATGTAACATTAAGAAGTTTAGTAAGGGTTTATAACACTTTTGATTAAAATTTACAGTGAACAAGGTTCTCTTGGTGTAAATACAACCAATGCCTCGTTGAAATGGTAAGTGAGAATTTGTGTGTCGGTGCTTCGTGTGAAATACATAACGGAAATATATTTCTGTGAATTTTAATTGTTAAATTGTTGATGTTTATAAGAATAATTCGACTTTTACGATATTTTTTTAAAAAATCACAAATTTTCGAATGTATACATAATATCCAGGTAATTTGCAACATGATACTAAAAATACACAAAGGCAAGAGAAAGGTTAGAGAATAAAGGATAAATACGAAGGGATGAAAAGGGTGAAAAGATGATTTTGAATTCAGATACAGATTCTGAAACAGAAGAGGGGGTTTTCTTAGCTTGCAGGATGGCTTTGACAAATATGATGAAAAAAAATGGGTTCAATGTTTAACTTGAAGTGGGAAGAAAACAAAAAGATATGTTTTTATGTTAACTGCATTTATGATGACGACTGGCTTGAGTTAAATAATTTTTTTTTTACTATAAATCACTTGATATCATTCCTTGAATATAATAGTAATTACAATTTTATTAGCTATATTACTAAAAGAATCATGATGAAAAATACTTTAAAATGTTATTTTTATTAATTACCCAATGTCTGTAACAGCTTGCCTTATATCCTAGATATAAATAAAAATTTCTTAATTTAACTATTGTTTTCAAAATAAATTAAATGAGAAATAAAAATAATGAAATATTACCAAGAAATGGTTACTACATCTTTAAATAAAATTACGTAAAATGTTTTGATTTCGCTATGAAGTATTAATCTTTCATATTTATATAATTTAACTTGAAATAGTAATACATATATTTATTCTTAATACCATAACTCAATTCGTTTTTGAGTAAATTGTTTTAATAACAAAGACTTTGAAAACCTTTTATTTAAAAAAAAAGAATTCAGACTATTTAATATTTAATAAAATGTAATTACTCACAAAAATTAACTATCATTCTATTAAAATTTGCTGTATATCCCTTAGATTACTTACCTTTTTTTATCCAGTTTAAAACTGAATAAAAAACTGCATCTCTCTACGAAAAACAACAAACCTTTTGAATACATTCCTAATTTTTTAAAGATAATACATAATGTTTACCATACTATTGAAAAATTTGGGGACGAATAAGGCTAGACTAACATTTTTTTTTTATTTTTAAGTTGTTCGAAGTTTTAACATATTTCCAGCGTTTTATATTTTAAACTATTATTTTCGTATTACGGAACTAAACGTGTGGTAAAAAATTACACTGCCAAAAATGCTATCGATTTGTCTTTACGAAAGATTATTAGATGAAAAAAAAAAGAAAAAAAAATCCGTCACGAACTCTGCTTCTTTAGCCTTAAACAAAAGAGATATTTTTCCAATTATATAAATTTAAATTAACCAGTTAAATTATTTTCTCGCATCATTAAAATTTGCGTGATTAAAAATCAAGCTGTATGTCAAATAACACTCGCGTAAAAATAAAGAAGAGAATATTTAATTGAATATTTTAACAGGATGCTTTTAAATCTTAAAAATTAGAATTTTTAATTAATGAGAATTGCTCTTTTATCATCAAACCATGCTTATAACCTTATTTTTATCCATAAATTCTTCTAATTGGCAGCTTATTCAAGTGTTTATTTTAGCGAATGCATTATTTCGATTAGATTAAGTTTAGTTTCTTTTTTCACCCGCTGAAAATTCAAGGAAGTTTACACTAGTTTCATGAATTTTTGATATTTAAGGAAAATTAAAGTCTTGTCAGTGTATGAAATACTTTTGTAATTTAGTCTTATTGAATTAATACGGAATAGATATTTGATTGTTATCTTATATGATATTTACAGGAATATTATAATGTTTGCTGTGCCATTTTAAGTTTATTTTTAAACCCCATATAGATACACTTTGTAATGAGGTGATTTCAATATCTTCAAAAATAATTAAAATTTCAATTAAATTAAGAAAACTAAAATTTTGAGATCTAAATCGGATCTTATTAGATTGTAAAAATCTTAGTAGGACTAAATTTGAAATATAGACTTATTGAGGCAAATTACAGTTTGAGATGGGATCTCAGACTGATGAAAGGAATGCCGCAGATGTTAAAGTTGAAGAAGAAAGGGTCTTTGTGCAATTATTTATGTGTACCTAAGGACCAAGTGTAAGGTGACCTAATGACAAAATCAACCTACAGGGGCTTGTGAGGGGTGCAGATTGTAGTACTTATAGGAGACCTTAATCAAATCAGAAATCATGGGGTCTCAATCAGCCAATAAAATAATTCAAGAAGTTCTATTGTCAATTGTGGAAGAAGGGTGTATCACAAAACAGGAAACAAAAAGATGGTGAAAATAAAGTACAGAGGATTTGAAGAACTTAGACTCAACACAAATTAACCCATATTGCACGACACCAACTAAATATTTCTGTAAGTTATTAAAACTTTATCCGTATCATTAATATAGTGCAACTATTCATATAAAACTAAAATTTTGAAAATATATTTTTAAATTTTTAAGTAATAAGCTGTCCTATAAATAGTACAACGGTCCAATACACTACTAAAATTTAACAAATATCACTTTAATTTCATTAGGCTGATTCATATGTGAAATTTCGGAAATAGTCAACATTACATTTTAAGCATACTTTGGTTGGTTTTCTCTTGCAGTTCTTCAACTGGCAATTTTGGTGAGAGATAATAGAAAAAGGATACCCGCTGTAGGATGATAACATCTATACTTTATATCTAAATTTTACAGGTTTATTTTTCAAGAACATCTTGCAACTGTGCCTTCCAAAATAATTTGTAAAATATATTTTTGAACAAAAACTTTCAGCTACATTATAGCTCCATTTTTAAACTAGAAGTAACCTCCACAGTGTTTGAAAAAAAAATAATAGTAAATATAAAACTAAAGATTAAAAAATGACAATGTTTAAGGGGTTGCTGAAAATAAATTTTACAATACAATATAATTTGATTTCTCAGTTTTTTTGTTATTATGCTAAAGTTTGTCTATTTTAAAGGTGTTAAAATAAATTCCACTCAAAAAATATTTATAACTTTATTATTAAATGGAATTTTATTTGCTGTCTGTTTATAGGACAGCGGTCCAATATGGGTTTTAAAGGGAGTGCTATGAGTCACACCCCGCAATCCGCTTCGAGAATAGGTGCCTAGATGTCGAGGATTTTTATAGCTATTTTTGTTAATTGATAGTTAAATATAAATGCAAATGTACTGTTAGCAGATATTTTTAAAAAAATTCTTCAAACTAACCATAGTAACAAGAAACCTATTTACCTTTAAATTACTTTAGATGAAGAAAATATATAACTAATATTATAAATATATTTAGTTATATACCACAAATATATAACTAAATTGCATAAAACTGTCCTTTTTCTTCCTGAAGGTTTATCTTTCCAGGAGGTTATGAACGCAGGAAAATAAAAATCAATACGTACTCACACGGCATTTCCCTGGCCTATAAAAGGAAATGTTCTCTGTAAAATGCTTCCGAATCAAAATCTTAAAATACGAAGCATCTTTCGAAATCTGCTCTTGCTCTTTCAGTTTATCATATGAATGGGCAAAGTCGGCATTTCCATCAATACACTTTCCATTCAAGAATCGATCACCTAGATCAAGACATCTATTCTTGTGGGACTAGAAATATGCTTCTTTGCAATGGACTTTTCACAAACATTATTTCGACATTGCTGCTTAAAATGCATACTCGTGGTATTGTTCTTTAGAAATTTGAAATTTATTTTAAATGAGAGAAACTATGTTTCTGTATTTCCTCTCAAAGTGTAATATAACTTGTAATGTATTTTATAATAATTACTATTTTCCATGTTGGAAATTAGCGTATAATACTCATCTCTTTAATGCGGGGACAATCACTTAAAAGAGCAGAAGTTTTTCATACATTTAAAGTAAACACCATGTTCTAATCACTAGAGCATTACTTCTAAATATATAACTGATGATATTAATGAATATGGTAAAAAATTTACAGTTTACTTTAAATAAGAGGAATCATGCAGTATGTCTTCTTAAAATGTAATATAACCTTTAAAATATACTCATTATAGGTACTACTTTTCGCATTGAAAATTTGTATACTATTCTATAAAGCTCAGTAATGTGATGACATAGCTCAACGCTGTAATAGCATGTCATACATTTAAAGTAACCACACTAATTACATGGCATCATACAACACTGTGTTAGCTTTTTTCATATATTTAAAGTGGTCGACCATGTTCCAATCATCATTATACGATAATTTGGTGTTAGGTGTTATTGGTCCTTGTGTAATTCATTATAATTTATTAGATCAGTAACATTAAAAAAAAAACAGATAACACCTTATTTTTTGCCTGTTTGAATAACAGAAATAAATGAGCACTAAACATTGTATTGTGAAAAATCTGTTTGATAAAATTTTCGTTTCTTTAAGGTGGGCAATCTAACCTTTGGTTCACAACTGCATTCTTTTAGAAATAAAATACAGATTTGACAAAATTATTTAGGAATCAGTTTTAACATTAAAATTAAATTTTTGAGTTAGAATAACCTAAATAACCTATTAAAATGTTATTTATATGTAATAACTTCAATTAATAACTATATTTTAAAGGAATTAAAAGCATTTTGTTTATTAATACACAATGTAAAATGTTTCATTTGAAAAAATTTAGAATAAGATAGTAGCTTATAACAGCCCATTTGAAATATGTGTCATTAATCCATTCACCACAAAAAATAAAATAATTTTTTTTTGATATTTTTTAAATAAAAGTATCGCAGAAACTGTTTTAATATTTAAACATCTTAAAGTTAAATTTCGTTTAAGCACAAGAGGTTTCAGAAATAACAACAGTTGACAACATTAAAAAATTATTTAATTAATGTATAATGTAAAACATAAAGCTTAAAATAATTAAAAAATAATTTACAACATAAGGTGGAATTAATTTTTGCAAAAGATGTCAGTAACATATCCACCATAAAATAATGGATAGGTAATTTACCTAGAAAGATTTTCTAGAATCTCCCAATCACCTAGACTGATTTTATGATAAAAAATAAATTATTAAAAAATATAAGACTGGTTTCTAACGAATTTCGACCAACTTTAATTTTGTTTCTAAAAACGAATTAATCAAAGTTTCGGTTATACGTCTCAAGGAAACCAAAATTTTACGAATAAATTTTTCCAAATACAACTGAAGCTGAAATTATTATTACATGCAAAAGTATCAGATTTAAGTCGTTTCTGAATATGCATTTTACTGCAAGACATTTTTCTACTCTCGGATGGCATCTCTTTCCCACATCTAAAATCATTAGCGTCCCAATAAAATATAGCTTACGGTTCTTCTTATAGCCATAAAATCAAGCCTTTTGTATCCCAGTTACTCCACCCTGGCGAGTAATTGATGTCTAAGGTGGGAGGTAGGTGGATTTTAATGACACCCGCCTTA
>CM063502.1:82776134-82823634 GCA_032207245.1 Pardosa pseudoannulata | reverse complement strand
AAATTGTTAATTGTTATAATTATATATATATATATATATATATATGTATATATATATATATATATATGTATATATATATATATATATATATATATATATATATATATATATATATATATGTATATATATATGTAAATATATATGTATATATATATGTATATATATATGTATATATATATATATAAATGTATATATAATATATATATATATATATATATATATATATATATATATATATATATATATATATATATATATATATATATATATATATATATATATATTCCTAAAAATGTAAGACGTTAGCCATTAATATTTATATCAATTCACAATAATTTTTTTTTTTTAAATTTTTATTAACTTACTTTTATTAAAACTTTATCAATGTACATTATAAAAGTAGATTTACACTATATTCCTAAATACAACTTCTTTATTGTCTACTTATACATCTTTCTTACTCTTTTCCTGGTTTTCCTAAATTTACATTTCATGTAAAATCTTAAAAAGTGTTTGCGAAAAAGCAATTTTTGTGAAATGCTAAATATTTCTTCCACGCAAGGAAAACTAAACATTTTCATTCTTATATTATGAAAATCAATTTATCGATCAACTCTGAAAATCTTTGCATTCTTATAATTTTATAAGGCAAAATTGGAAAAGTAAAATCATATACATGTGATCGGCATTGTATATCAATACACTTTTTTTCCTAATTTAAATAACTGATTTAAGGTAACAAAGCTATTTAACCATTTCATAGTTCAAACTTAAAAAGCAAGCAGAGGAAAAATTTGTATACGATAAACTTAAGTCACTAACAGATATAGCAGTTCGATATTTGACTGAAAATTTTATATGTCAATCTCATTGAGTTGTGAAGTATAGCTAAGAATGAAAACAAGCACTTTTATTAATAAACATTATATTATAAGTATAATTATTACTATACAGTATGCAGCACGTTATTACTAATAATGCCCTCAATACAATTTAAAAATATTTTTTTTTTAGTTTTACTAATCTGTAAAATACTTTCAGTGATTTTTGCCTGTTCTTAGATTTATTAAATTTTAACTTTATAAAATAAAAAATAAGAATTATTTTAAATTGATATGTTTTGACATACAATGAATATCTTTTAAAATATTTCAATGCTTTTTCATTCTATTTATATTTCCTGCATGAGCCGAGGTAGCTTAGATGACAAAGAAAGCTGTTTTGTACCGTTGGGTTTCGAATTCGTAGTTCTAATTCGAAGTTGGGTTCGAATTCGGAGTTCAAAGTTCCGCCATGTTCATCAATGGCAACTGGGGCTCTTAAAATAGGTTTGTGGTCACAATATCTTCCAAGTTCCCGAATGACACTTTTGGAGTTGGTTGGTTAAATTCTGGAATCTTCCACTTGGTCCCTGCTTCTAAATTATGAGGAGCCACTTTGTTTGGGTTGTCCGAGGGAATAATTTTGACAACCCATATGGTGTTCCCATAGTAAAATGAGCAAGAAAATCAGCTTCCTCGTATGAATGAATATATAACAATCAAGTGTCCTTACGCTATAAATATTTTCTGCTAACGCTTAAGATAATTAATAAGTGTTATTATTATTATTATATATAAAAGGCAAGGACATTGGGTATTATTTATAACGTAATTTTTGAAAATGAATAATTCCTAACTATTAAGATAATATTTTGACTTGAATCTAAACGATATTTGAAAAAAATAGTGATTTCAATGTAATAAATTGAATATAATATTATGAGGATGCACTTTGTTTGGGTTGTCCAAGGGAATAATGATGACAACCTATATGGTGTTCCTATACTAAATAGACAACAAAGTCAGCGGTCTCTTATGAATGAATATATAACAACCAAGTGCACTTAAGCTATTAATATTTTCTGTTAATGCTTATGATAATTAATAAGTTTTATTATTATTATTATATATAAAAGGCACAAATATAGAGTAATATTTATAAAATAATTTTTGAAAAGGAATAATTCCTAACTATTAAGGTAATATTTTGACTTGAATTTTAACGATATTTGAAAAAAATATATTGATTTCAATGTAATAAATTAAATATAATAAATTATGGAGAGATTTAAAATAAAATGAGTTAATTTTGAACGCTCACTGCCGCCTTAAACTGAAAATAAATAAGTTTGAATTATAATTTAATATTTTGTTTTACTCTTTAGAATGTTTATTGAAGCTTTTATATGATTTGAGCTCCGTGTTTTATTATTTTATATTACGCGCATTAAAATTTCTTGCTCGGAAATACATAATAAAGTCAGAAAGTTGATTGGAGCAAGCTATTTTGAAGTCTAAAAAAGTCAATAACGTGGCCTTAAAACCAATGTATTGTAAAGAGAGACTCGAAATTGTTAGTCTTTGGCGTGATTTATTTGTGAAGATTCGAGAATAATACGAATGTCTGCGATAGATGATCATCGATAACGAAGCCAAAATTTCGTTTTAGCAGTGAGAAGTGGGGCGAAAAATAATAATTGGATGGGGTTTGTTAGCATTTTCAGTTGGCTGTTATATACAGACTCACAAACACGCAGTTTCCTTCCTTTCTATTTGAGCCAGTTCTTCATTCTTTACAGGACTTCATTACTGGTAACCTCCAATTATATCTTAAATGGCTGTTAACCTTTCAAATCAAGGTAAGAGGACAGTAACCATGTTATTTGAGCTTCATTTGAGAAGTTTCAAAGATATTGGTCTATTAAGTATAACAGGAGAATATTTAGTGTCATTTAATAGCTAAATTTTTAGTTACTCGTTTGTTACATAACTTACAATATATTATTTAATATTTTAAGTACATATGTCATACATCCTAACTAAATAAAGAAGTACATTTAAATAAACGATACTTTCAGCATTAGCTCATTATCATAGCTTAAGGATTGACTATCTGAAGTGTGTTTGTTTAGAAATGGTCATTATTCTTTTAAATTTCTAAGAATGTGAATAAAAAAGAAACCTGCAAATGATGACAACGATGCGTAAATAAGGATTAAATCTACGTCTTTGGATATCGGTGGAAATCTTGAGATATAAGTTTTATTGAAATTATTGATTTTGCTTGCAACGTTACGTTTTAATTTTACTCATCAGGAAATAATCTTAATTTACGGAAGATTTATTGGATTTGCTTAAATCTGTATTCGTAGCTTCAGGACTTGGCTGCAAATAATCTTCACTAGCAGGAATTTAAGTCAAATTATTAAAAAGCTGATTGCTATTATTGATAATTAATTAAAACAAATGATGACTACAATATAAGGTTATTGTTTTAATAACAATAACTAATTGATAAGGCAAAAATATTGGGTTATTATGATTTCTCTAAAGGCTGTTATGATGCACAAAACAACAAGACATGGAATGTTACTTAAATCTTTTTTTTTTGGAGAAGATGCATTTTGTCAGTGATAAGTGAAGATAAATATTCACGTTAAGAGTAGTTATTTTTTATCTAAATATTCTTCTAGCTACGACTACAGCAAGGAATTAAACGTAGTTCTAAACAAAGGAATGGATAACCAGTTATGTAAAACTGTCTTTATCGCCGACATTTGTTCACTTCTTAAAGTAATATACAAATCCTTGAATGAATTTATATTAAAATCTTAATAGTGAAATAAACGTTAAGTATTTGAAATAATCACTTGTTTTTTTTTACTTAATTAAATTTAATATAATACAAACTTTAATGCATTTAAAAAATAGATTTAAAATATTTAAACACTTAATCTTCAAAAGTCAGTGGTAACTAAATTTCTGTTTGTATAATAAGCAGATAATCCAGCATAGAAGATTATCCAGCATATGCATCCAGTTCATAGGAGTAAGTTGGCTTGGTTTAAAGCTATACGGTCTATTGCTTTATAAAACTAAGGTTAATGAGACCGGGATTTACTGCTTAAATCCAACGCCGAGTTGCTGCCAACATCCATATCTGCAGTGGGACTCGAACCCATGAACTCTTGAATTGGAGAACAACTCCATGCTCAAATTGGTCACCATTCGACAAAGAAACGTAATGAAATTCCTTTAGTGACTTGCCGTTATGTTTATGTATATGAATGAATTTAAGAAGACATAGGTTCCATCATGCTTAAAAGCCTACATTATAACAGCCTACGAATGATTCACATAAAAAAAAGAAAAAAATCTCTGTTTAGAATAAGTTGTATTCTTAGATAATTACTAAAGGTCTAACTCTATATAAACTATTTAGTTTTGCTATAAAAAGCAACACATTTAGCACTAGATTGCCCGAGATTTCTTGTATACCTATATTGCCCCAAAACAGTCAAAATGACTGCATTGTGAAAACAAAACAAATATGTAAAGAAATTTGTTTAAAATTAATTTTTAATATTATATAATAAAGGAGGGCGGAAGTAACTACAATTATTCATAAACTCATTTATATGTTATAGAAAAAGTCACCAAATTCTAAGAAATTGTGTCATTATATTTCATAATTGTTTTTCTAATTGAAATTAAAAAACAGTCAAAATGACTGCCTTGGGCAATCTAGTGTTAAAAAAGCTATATGTTCATAAAGTGAAAAGAATAAAAATCTACTAAACCGCGAAATAATTGTCCGAATTTTTAAAGTAAAACTAATATTTTATATCAAATAAAAGCTTATTCTTTTTTTTATTCTGTAAACCTCAATTACATTAATACTAGAAATACAATTTGCAGCATGATAAAGGATTATTATTTTTTAATTTTTTAACATTTTTTTAGTTTGACTGTTAAATTTTAGGGTTTACAGCATAAAACAATAATTTTATACTTGATATGAAAGTTTATTTCTAAAATATTTACACGTATTTCAAAAATTTTCTAATGGGATAAGATAATTTCATCTTTTTTATTTGGTGTATATTTTTTGATAAAATTTAACATACTACTTGAAATGGAAAAAGTAAATATTTTTAAAGCTACTACGTTTTTAAAATATCCTTTAAAAATTCATTCTAAAGAGATTTTTTTGGTTTTAGGATGAATCAGCAAAAGACTCTTAAAAAGGATATTTTCATTTTTGCAACATATTATTATGTTCCCTTGGAAGCGTTCAGAACGAAAAGGTTGCAGTAAAATGATCTCACCAATATATGACAATCTGTATATTTAATAAAGCTCTATTTAATTTATTAATGAGTTTCAGCATACTAATATATCTCTAATACTAGTGCTGTAATATCTCCATGTTAAACTTCAATCGTCATAGCATTATCTACTGTCCTTTTATAGTTGATTCCATGGACACATTCCATTACTGGAGTAAATGTTCATAAATATTTGGAATTGATTTTAAGCATTCTTACAGTAGAAAATGTGCTCAGTGAGCTCTCGCTGTGCAAGGAAATTTATTAAAAAACTCTCCTAATTCAATCCCAATATATTTGTTTATACACTTTCTTATACGTATTGTCATAACTAAGAATCAACATTAAACTTTTGTTTTACTACTTGTCATAGCATTATCTACTGTCCTTTTATAGTTGATTCCATGGACACATTCCATTACTGGAGTAAATGTTCATAAATATTTGGAATTGATTTTAAGCATTCTTACAGTAGAAAATGTGCTCAGTGAGCTCTCGCTGTGCAAGGAAATTTATTAAAAAACTCTCCTAATTCAATCCCAATATATTTGTTTATACACTTTCTTATACGTATTGTCATAACTAAGAATCAACATTAAACTTTTGTTTTACTACTTGTCATAGCATTATCTACTGTCCTTTTATAGTTGATTCCATGGACACAGTCCATTACTGGAGTAAATGTTCATAAATATTTGGAATTGATTTTAAGCATTCTTACAGTAGAAAAATGTGTTCAGTGAGCTCTCGCTGTGCAAGGAAATTTATTAAAAAACTCTCCTAATTCAATCCCAATATATTTGTTTATACACTTTCTTATACGTATTGTCATAACTAAGGATCAACATTAAACTTTTGTTTTACTACTTGCTGATTATACTGTCCTTTTATAGTTGTTTACAATTCCAGATAAAGTTTTCATTAAATATTTGAATTGATTTTAAGCATTTTACAGTAGAAAAATGTGAGTGAAGCTCTCGCTGTGAAGAAATTTATTAAAAATTTATCAATCAATATATTTGTTTATACACTTTTTATACGTATTTCTGAATCAACATTAACTTTTTTTTACTATGTCATAGCATTATCTAGTCTTTTATTTTTCCATACACGTCATTAGGTAAATCCTAATATTTGGAATTAATAAGCATTACAGTAGAAAAATGTGTTTAATTGTTAAGGAAATTTATTTAAAAAATCTTATAATCCCAATATATTTGTTTATACACTTTCTTATACGTATTGTCATAACTAAGGATCAACATTAAACTTTTGTTTTACTAATTGGCTGATGAATACTGAAAATTTAAGATATTTTGTTTTACAATTCCAGATATAGTTTCTACCATTAGCCAAAATTATTGTGTTAGGATGTGTAGAAGAGAGGAAGCGTACAGTGAGTTATCTTTCTCCCTGAAGATCACTCCACGAGTAAAATGTTTAGACTTTCTTTTTTCAAGTTTTTTTTACTTATTTTATGTTACATTAATATAAAGTTCAGTACTTTTTTTTTTTTATGTAGTCTATATGTAAAACATGAGAATTATTTCCTTTTATTGCAGAAAATCCTAAATTTTAACATAATAAGACGAACAGAGATTTGAAGAAACATTGTTTTATAATTACTTTATTTACCAATGAATATATACAACAATATTAATTATTTAAACTCCTTTGATGTTAATTACATGCATGTTTTTTCCATAAAATAAAGAAATACAGTAGTTTAATCTTTAATCATAGTGTGTTTTATCTTGTTTAAAAAATTTAAAAAAATTATTTAGGATATGGTTTTTTACGGAGACAAATATTAGCTTTGCAGAAATTTTTTTACTGAAAATTAAAGGATACAGTATAAATCTTAATCCTTATTTTTAACGATAGAGGGTAAAATTCCCTAATAAAAAAAAGAGTAAAATATTTTGTGAAATTTTGCTGATGGGTAAGTAGTTTTGGTATTATTTATAAATACTTACATTTTTTAATGGAAAGGTAGAATTATTTATATATTATCATTCTTATATGACATTTTGTCTAATTTATTGTAATTATTATAAAAACGAATTAAACTTTTTTAAAAATGAGATTTTTTAGCAATGTGCTCGGAATAGCTACTTAATAGTTTTCAACACATGTTTAGAATCCTTTGAGTTTGATAGAAACAACAACTTTTTTTGTGATTTTGTAGAAATAAACTAATTAGAATATGACTTGGTACATATTTTACAGCTTTAGTATACCGCATACAACTACGCATTAAAAGTTAAAAATACTTTAAAACAAATTAGTTATTATAGGAGTAAAAAATATAATCATAACGTGTACTTATTTACCAAAGTGTTTAGTTCAAATTAATTATTCTTATGTGTAAATCATGATTATTACAATTTTTTGCCCCCAATAATCACTAAATTAAATTAACTTTTAGCAGAAAAAAATCCTTTAATGGTATGGCTAAGAAAAACATTGTAAAAGATCATGTATTTGCGTAGAACAAGGTAAAAATGCTATACAATGTAGAATACAACAAGCATTTTGCAGAATTTCTTTAAGTGATGTGATATTCATGCAATGTATTGTCACTGCCTTACACATTGAGACAGATAAATCCACTTAATTTAAAAATTAGTTTAACATATTGCCTCTACTACTAAATACATAAATTTATAAGGGAAATGTTAAAAACTATAATTAGGGTTTACGAGATACCACAAAATACCTCGGGGAAAAATTTCCAGTTCTTTAGACTGACATTGCTATTCTTAATTTTTTTTTATAATAGTTAATTTTATTTAGAGATATTTTTTTTTTCTTTACTCTCATCTTAAAAAATGCCTTTATTTTGCAAAAATTGATCAAACTGTCAAATAAAAAACTCCCCGTGCAAACAACTTTTAAAGCCATGTTTTTTCATGTATAGAGTATTTGCGTAAGAAGGATAAAATGATTTTATATTTTAGTAAATAAAAAAAATATATTTTTTGTAAGAAGTTGTTTTTTTTGGCTATTTATTTTTATTAATTATAAAAAAAAATTTTATTTATTTTTATTTAAATTTATTTTAATATAAATTATATTTATATTGTTTTATTTTACTTTATTTCAAAATAATTGCCGAAAGTTTTATGGCACTTTTTTTTAATCTGAAGAAGTCAATTATAAACTATTGAAAATAGGATAATTAAAGTATGCAAATGTTTTTAATTTTGTTAAAATTTGGCAATAACCGAAAGAAAACAGTTTTTTTTTAATTAGCTAAAATACTCTAAAACTAAATAACGACAATTTCACATTAATTTTTATAAATACGGCTTTATTATATTTTGAAGTGCTACAGTCTACTTTTTCACAACACGAGTGCTAATGAGACGGGGACCTACAGTTTAAAGCCTACATCCGAACTACTACGAACTTCCGTGCTACAGCGCGATTTGAACCCTCGAACTCTAATACCGAAGAGCAGCACCCCTAACCCTTCAACCATCGTTCGATCGAGATTGTATGCATTGGAATAAGAAGCAAAGCATTAAGACGTAGTAGAAAAAAAAAGATTCTAATTAAATACAACACTTTTAACTTCAGTGAAACATCTAGGCCTTGCAGGTAACTTGAAATTCGGTTTCGCTATCGGTAACTATAGCACAGGATCGAAAAGTTGATAATTCATATTCGATGAATAATTTTATCCAAAAACAAAACTTTTTTGTGTCAGATTATTTTTTCCTAGAAATATTTTGAAATTATACATTATATACAATTTACATTATTATTACATATATATACATCAATGTTAAATGTTATTATATATGTATTAATATAGTTAGTGAATGTATTCGTTCAAAATTTACCCCTTAAATATTATTCCTGTTTTAATAATTTGCATCTCTGCTAGCTGTTAAAATATCTTATCAGGCTCTTTGTCTTTTATTATATAGAATTATGCAGAATAAATTAATGTTTTCAAGAAAATCTAGAATACTATTTAACTATACCAATTTATAAAATTAATTTTGTGCAATATTTTTCATATTACTGATCAAGATGGTTAAGTAATTTACTTTACAAAGCATGTTGTATGTAAATTCAATAATTCTGACATGTATAGATGCTTATGAATTCATCCGACGAATCGTCTATGCGCGCTTCACCTAACGTGATAGGCATATTTTATGATTTAATCATTTTCTGAAAGGAAAGAGCATTTATTGTTTTGGAATAAAGCCCAGTGATGAGATAATTGAGTCAGACACCTACTTCCGTTCTCCGGTAACGAGCTTAGTCAAATAATTATAGTGTGTAAGACAGAGGTCATAGAGAAGGGTGAGGCTCACGAAAGTTCTCTTCCAGATGCATCATACGGTGCACCTGTCAAAAGGTGTAGCCCTGCTCTCGAAGGTCAGGTTACATGTAGCCAGTAACGGGCGCTAAAATAAATGGATAATCTACTCTACTGTGATGCCGTAAATACAGGAACATTTGGTCCCAACATATATTTAGAGCACGGAAGTTCCAGCAGAATTTATTATTACTGGTGTTATGATTAATTTTAATCATTTTATCTCAAGTTTTGACTTTCCTTTAAATTGCAGACAGAAAGTTTTTTTTTCCATTTTGAAATTTTTCTAGTGTAGGAGGATGCAATTTCTCAATATTTTAATTTGATTTTTGCTCGTTTCCACATCATGATGATATATAGTTAGTTTTGAATAAAAATAAAACCGTAATTGTTTAGTTTTAGATTCTGTCGTAGACATGTGTTGGTGTAGATCTTAGTTCGTAGGTCAATAACATTTCTTCAGATTTTGTGACATTTCTTAACACATTGTATGCTGGACACGTACTATTACGTTTTCTGACGATTGATATTTGAGCTCGGGTCACGCACTAGTACGGGTTAGTGTAACAACATGGTTTGTTTGTGGGTACAAATATAACGGTATATACAGGAAAACGAAGCCGAATGTTCTTGTCTACTACATAGATTCTGAAAAAAATTAGACAAATAAAAACTAGTTTTTACAATATTAGTTTTATGATTACTCTTTTCATTTTTTGTAATGTAAAAATGTTTATAACATTATTCGAAAAAATTAAAACTATATACTACTATTTATATTTGATTTTTCATATATACTATACTATTATAAATTTATCCACTAAAAATATATTTTTTGTTTACAAAAATCTTATGGTTGTTATTTATATATTTCTATTTATATATTTGTTTATATATTTTAATATAAAATAAAAAAACTTGGTTAAAAAATTAAATAATTTTCGATCTATTGAGATTTAACTGCATAACTAAATTTACGAGTAAAACGGCCGCTCCCGGTTCAATTCCGCTGCGAAATGTACCCGCACACAATAGGTTAAGATCTTGTGAGAATTTAAGGGATCGTTGCACTATTCAATATGAAATATCTTCATTATAACAGCGTATTCTTTGATTCAATATGAAATAAAAAATGATGCTCTGTTTAGAATAAAATATTTCGTACGTTATTAGTATTCTTTTACCTTTATAAAAATTACTTAACTTCGTTACATACAATTGTTATAAAATATCATAAAACATGTGCAGTAAGTGAAAGAAATATAAATCTACTTACCCCCATAATAACTTTTTAATTTATGTATCATAAATTAACTTTTTACACCAGAGAGCAGTTAATAATCTTTTTAATTATTCGAACCTGACTAATATTCATACGAGTTATATAATAATTATGTAAACTATATTATGTTTTATAATTTTTATGTAAAACGTTTTACTTTAAATAATGCAGTTTTACGCAATAAATTTATATAATAATTACCATTCACGCTTACTGTCGGATTCAATTTATCCCTAGTCACTGACTCCAGACTTTTGCATCAGTAAAGAAGCTGAAAAATAATTACTACTTTTTTGAAAACAAATATTAATACGTTGTAAAAGAAGTAAGATCCATTAACAATTCTCAACAACAAATATAAATTCTACATATTTTTTAGATTTAATGAATAAATATTCTTCTATAACACTAGTATTTTGAAATCTTCTATGTTTTAAAACCCAAAAAATTTTGAATATCCAAATTTAGCTTCGGGTTGAAGATAAAATATTGTCTTCTCCGAACCAAAAGTACACGTGACGGAAGCTTAGTACCTGGATCACGCAAAAACAGGGTCGTTCTTTGACGTATTTCTGTTCGGTAGACTCAAGAATTATTTGCTTGCGGTGGATTTTCTCTGATAACAAAGCTGAGATTTTTATTTGCGGGAATCGGGCCGTAAATCAATAATTGAATGAAGGTTTCCCGAGACGAGATCTGCTTTTTTTCCGTTTTATACTCCCCCTCGGTCTTTCATGTCATAATACAGTAGCCACGAGTTCCGTCTATTATCCTGCCACTAACTATAGTTTAATAGGAAATGTTTATTTTCTACTCAGTGAAGCACCTATAGATTTTTAGTTTGGAAAACCTTTGTTAGCAATTCGTTTTCTATTTGATTTCTCTCACACAAAACATCGGAATAGTGTAGGATTTTATCCAAAGGATATTCATTACAAAATCTCTAGAAACGAATTTTAAAAATAACTATGGGGTATATTATGGGTTTCTTTTTATCAAAACATTATAAAAACTTTTAAAATGTAGTGAAATCTTTACCAAGTTTTCCTTAAATATGTACAATACTTAAATAGTTTGTATAAAGCTAAATTTATTTTGTCTTGTAAGTTTTAGTCCCACGATCAAGACATCGACAGAGAGTCTTAACATTGTTGTTCACTTATGCCACTTGGTGAAACCAAGCACGATTGATTTTAAGGCAAAGGAGTGTGCCTTTCTTTTATAACGAGCACCACAAGGGTAAAAGTACGACTTATGCTCAAGTGGGTCCACTTAAATTTAAAGCAGGGACCAAGCAGAAAACCCATACACTTAGCCTGCTATCCCCACAGGTATTGATTGAGAACTTGGAGGACATTGTGATCACGAACTTATTTTACGTGCCCTAGTCACCTTTAACAAACAAGGCGGATTTTAGGCTGGCTCGAGTTTCGAACCCGCAACCTCTCAGTTACGAGATAGTTGCCTTTACCAACTGAGCTTCCGTGGCTTCTTTAATACTGTAGTTTGCATATTTGATTGCAACAGCTGGCTTGTATTTTCTAGACATTTAAAATCGATTTTAATCTATAGCATCTTAGCATCTTGCTTCCTTGCTTCCTTATCCCTAGAGTAAGAAAAGACCCTAGTGTTACAAGCCTAATATAATTAAACACATCACTATATTTAAATATAGAAATTTAGCTCCACCATGGTGATAAAATGTTACCTTCTTTGAACAAAAGATGCAAAAAGTAGAAGCTTAGTATCTGAATCACGCAAAAAATGGTCTTTTGAAGTATTCCTGTTCAGTTGACCCAAGAAGCATTTGTAGCATGCGGTGGGTTTTCTTCAACAAGAATGTTAAGATATTTATTTTCGGGCATTGGGATATAAATCAATAACTGAATGATGCATTCCGAGACTAGGTCTGCTTTTTTTAAATTTCATTTCCCCCCCTCGGTCTTTTATATCATCATAGTAACCACAAGTTCCTTCCATTATCCTAACACCAAATATACTTTAATAGGAAATAAGGAAATATTTATTTTCTACTCCAAATGATCATTACAAAAACTGTTAAAATGGTTTGTAAAGAAAATGAATTCGAGGAATATTAGATAATTAGAAAGATAGAATATATATATAGTACAATTTTAGTGTTTTGGTTACATATCTACAATGTTGATTCAGACCTCTGAGGTACATGGGTTCTTATTTATGTAATAGGCAGTCTAAATATTATCTAGTTTTGATAAAATAACTAAAATATATTCATGTTCTCTTTAGACAATATACACCCCAAATAGTGAAGTCAGTTACATTGTTCACAATGTTTTAATGAATTTCCTATTCCTATATATACATTGGGTGTTTCTTACATATTTAAGTGTGTTAAAAAAGAAAATTTTTAATTGTATTTTTCTATCGCCCACCAACTTAAAGGCATTTTCTTTTTATTGTTACATATACATGCAATTGCATATTGATTACAGCTGTATTATATTTTCCTTTCAAAAGCGGGTAACCGACAAGTGTATGACTTTACTTAGTCCTAACTGATAAATAAAGTTACTCTCTCACATTTACACATAATGTTATATGAAATATTCTTTTAAAGAGATGAACAAAAAAGGAGATGGTTTTAAATACATGCTACAACAGATTTCATCGATAATGTATGCAAAAACTAAAACATTTTCCTTGGCCTATAAGTAAAGCAATTCATAAATAACTAAAGATCAGATTGGATTGATTTTAAAATATTATGACACATTTCTGAGAAAATAATCAAATTTTTATAAAACATTATATGAAGGCATGGTAACATTTACCTAAAATGTGACTGTTTATGCCATTATGAATTTATGGTATCTTATTTAGATTTATTTCCTGAAAATATGGGAACAATAATCTACAAGTATGGTGAACACAAAGCATTTCTGCCACGAAAGCACGACATCAAGAAGAGTCTACTCCAAATATGTTCAGAGATCCTTGTTCGATACTTATTAGAGATACTACTTATTGTGTGTGTAAGACAGATCTACTAAAGTATTTACTGCTACATAAGATGTAATTGTTTTTACGAATAACATTTCCTATTCGTAAAAACTACCAATAATATTTCTAAAAAAGTATAATCAATGTAACTTTACAATGTTTTATCTTAATTTTATTCTATATAAATGCTGATATAATTATTTATTAGTGATGAAATGTCAATGGCTAAATTTATATGTTAGAGGTAATGCATAAATATTATAAAATTGAGATTTATTGTAAATCTTTGAGTATGGAATCTATTTTATGTCATATTTTTACAGCCTCCCCTAACATGTAATAGTTACCAGATACTTCACTAGGAACACAAATCTTGTTGAAAAATGTTGTAAAGTGTTATGGTTAACTGTAAAATGTCTATAACGTAACTAGAAACTACGAGTTGACTACAAATGGCAGCTTAAGAAATGAGAGAACTTGAGTATTAATACGGTAACAATTATTTTCAAATAATTTTTAGGGTTCATGTTAATATCAATATGTCTAGTTTAATTTGATATATTTGAAAGTAAACATAATTCTCATTATTCTATGTTAAAAATTTATTGCTATGCGTTATTGACGACACTTTGCATTCATACTTCGATATTGGAGTACATAATTAGCTACGTATAAAAAACACTTTTTAAAAAAACACTTTTGAGGGTAATTTAATTTAAAATATGTTTTGTTGTATAAAAGTGTCATACAGTACAATATTGGGAGATCCTTGTAATTAGTTTACAAAAAGTATGCATTTTTATTTTGTTAAAATCAAACTAAATTCATGTAATTTTTTTCCTGAGACAAAACTAAATGAAAAACATAAGTCAGTGTTAATTAGAAAGATGTATAATAATAATAATACGAATAGATAAGACAAAAAGTACTTGAAGATAATAACAAAGAATTTACATATATTTAAGAAGTTTCTTTTGGCATAAATCTTATTTTAATATGCTTTTAGATATTAATTTATCTAATTTATTCATATTTTAATGCAAAATAATTTCTGAAACACGGTGTAAACAATCTTATTTTTCGATAAATTACTTGTTGCTAATTTATGAATTAGCTACTCTTCTTTTTGAGTATTGAAACACAACAATAAAATTAATGTACTTACATCTAATATGGACAAAAATCTTTCATATCCTTTGTCATGTAATATCACGTGACATCATGATTGGAAGATGTTTTGATATCAATACTTAGTATCTAGTATTACAAATGTCTGTTCAAATTTGGTGAATCTATAAAAAACTGTGTAGATATGTAAAAAAGACCCACAAATAAACAAAGACCCTCTTTTATACATATAGATAGTGCTTTGCCTCGTTTGAACAATAAGTGTCGTAAAAATCAGATGGACTGTTTTTATTAACTAAACAATAAATCTTAGGGTCATCGCAATATGTTTCTTTAAACATTGTATCTAATTACGATAACTCTCTGAAACATAAATATAATTTGCATTATATAATTGTCTTCGAAGAAAATGCTTAAAATTTAGCTACACAAAGTAACTTTAGAATAATTTTACTACTAAATACCAATTTTGGATAGCTACAAACACATGAGATAATAGTGTATTTCAAAAGCCTCTGATATCGAAATACAACGTCTCGTCTGTTCTGGTTCTCATCGATAGAAATATTTAAACTGAACGATATGAATAATTAAACTGATCGATATTAATACTTAAACTGTACAAGATTTTCTATATAAAGGGGGATAGAGAAATTTGAAACTCAATTTCAAAATTTTTAAAGATTATAAAAAAATTCATTATAATTTTGTCATTAAATACAAATGACACTCTGTATGTCCCAGTGAAGAATATTCAAGCTTTGTAATAATATTATTTATTTGTATACCTATGTATAGTACGAATGATACAAAAGGTTGAATACAAAACATCCCAGATATTAAAAACAACTTTGATAATGTACTTTTAAAGGCAAAACTCAGATATTGAAATATAAAGGCACAGTGAGTTCTGAAGCATATATCCTCATCAGATTTCATTCATGTAACATATTTGTGAATATGCGAATGATGAAAGCTGAAGCGCACTCTAAGGAAAATGGGTTACACAAATCTTTTTTCGAAACATTTTGGAATAGCATTCCGAGTTTCAAAGCATTCTTCCAAGATGTTTGTATGCATACTAAAAGCAGTTCATTTTACATTACTTTCCTCCACTTTTTTTGTTGTTTTATAATGTTTTAAATGCAATGTAAAAAAATTCGATATCTTATTCCAGATTTTTGTTTGTATTTCTTCTTAAAGGGAATAAACCATTTTTGGGGAATGCATTTAGTAACAAAATATATTTAATTATCGGTGAAATATAACCTATATATTTTTATGTAACTACACTATGATTCTTTCTGTAAGTCTGGGAAATTCTAAAAAGCTTTATAATACTACCATGGAAATAATCCATAGAATTAAATATGATGTTGACGGGAAATTTCAATCAATAATTTCATTTATTATTACTTTTGTGTGGATGGATATTTGAGAGCTAATATTACCCTGATATACTGAATTAGAAATTTGAGATGTTTAAATGACGCATTATGTTCTCGGCTTCTGGCTAACTTTCATAATCCTAGTAGTAATTTCTGTTATTCGACAAAGACTTTGAGATTGTTTTGAATGACAGGAGAGATTTCCAGGAACACCTTTGTAAGTTAGTAATTTAATCGAATGTAATGAATTTTATCAGTGAACTGTTTACTTCGTTATTTCTTTTGATTTTACGACTGCAGCTGTTTCGTATTAAAAGTTTGTTTCGAATTTTGTTGAATTTAGAAATTAGAAATTATGTATTTTGAAGATACTGTCAATGTACGTATTATATTATACGTAATCAATAGACTACGTGTAAATTCGTATTCTTTAATAACCTGTTTTTGCATTATATTTCTAAAAGTTTAATATATAGCAATTTTTCAATTTTTTAGTGACTTTTGCAATGTATGTTGTTTAGAGTTTTCTGAAATATGGCAATATTTCAACATCCGTAATGGTACATTAATCTTAAAGAAACATTAAATATTTTACCTTTTTTCAATAATAATCTAATATCAAAATAAGTCTGTTTTGGAAAAAGCGATGAAACTTGCTTAGTTTATTTTAACTATTATTTCTTATCTCAGCTTCATCTTATTTTCTAATATTACATAATTTCTAATCTAATTTTCTTAGCTTATTAGTTCTTAGCTTTTTTTTTATCTTAGTTTAAGTTTAAACTATTATTAAACTTAAAATAATAAATAGTATTATGGAAATTTGCCCAATTGGAAATTTACATAGGAAGAAAATTTTAATTTAGCTTCTGGAGTAGGATTATGTAAAATGTTGTAAATTTTATACTTATGCACTTATTACATGACACAGCCATAGAAATATCCGTAGAAGTAAATGAAATAATAATTGTATAATGTTTTATTTTAAATTTTATTATCTTTGTATGTAGTTAGTATCAATGACTATGTAATTTCAAAATAGTAAAGCTTTCTATTAATAACATTGTTGTTTTTTATACTTTATAAACACCATAAAAACTATTTTCTAAATCTGAACATAGTTTTGCAAACTCATTTTCATAGTTTTTACATATCAAGTAATAGTTACTCCAGTACTAGAAGGCTTGGCCCAGGGAGTGCTGCTGCGAACTCATCCTGTGAGATCCTGTGAAATTTCTTTAAAATCCAACTATCCCATCTCTAACGATCTTCACATATAAAACGATGATATAAGAGGGAATAAATGGGAAATAATAAATGAATATGGAAAATATTAAAACCTGATTACATAGTAATATATAGTAGTGATAGCTTGTTACTTTCAACAAAAGTTCGCAAAAGAAAGGCAATCACAAATCTTCTTTAAGTGCCTTGAAATGTGTTTTCTTTTAAACATTCATGGTTTTTAAATACACTTAATTTATAAAAAGAATATGATTATCATTTTTATAAGAAATAAATAGCAGTAAAATAGATACACGATAACTGTAGTTAAACAACTTAAGTTTGCAAACGATTTACTCAAATCCTTTCAAAATGTACAATTTATTAAATCACTCTCGGTATCATAAGGCTAAAATTTTTCTCATCTCAATTTCCTGTTGTAGGAATGCACATTTGTCATTAAGTACTAGGTCTAATCTATAATTAATATGACAATCATTTTAAAGACTATTAAGGGCCGGTCTCACCAAAGTTATTTAACAGCTAACTCCGATCAATCCATGGATCCAATCAATGGTGGGACGCTATTCTCCGTTTAAACAGAGATTAATCGAGGTTAGCCGTTAAACGAGTTTGGTGAGACCGGTAATGAGAGTACTAATCTCTTTTAAAATAAGGAGAAGAATAACTCATAGTATAAAAGCATGTCCTGTTTGATAGTATGTATAAGTCATGAATTACTCTTATTTATGCTTTTTTAAGTTAATATATTTAAATATTTAAGGGACATTTCTTCTAACTCCGTAATTATTTTGTTTATTTTAAACATGGTTAAAACCTAATTAAACTTTGATCTAGATAACGACGTTCTACAATCCCTAATATTACTGGACTTCCTGAGAATTCTGTTAGAAACTCTGAAATATAAATAAAAGGGAGAAATAGGAACAAATGAGTGAATTAATTACATTTGTACTTCTAGAAATAATATAGTTTTCTCCAACAGCACGGGGATAAAATTGGTCAGTAGTTAATGTCAATGCTTCGTAAGATATTTAAAAATATTTTTCCTGATTTACTTTTTAACAATATCTTTTATTTTTATAAGATATTTTTTATATCTGAGATTTTGTAATAATAATTAAAATTTTGAAATCAAAATAAAAATTTTCTAAGCTAAAAGAGATATGTGTTTTCAACAGGAACAAAAGCAATATAAATTAATTGCAACAATTTTTTTATGTGCGAAACATTTAAAATTCATTTTCTGCTTTGTTATGTACTTTGTTGAGTATAATTCATTTGTGATTTCTCATATAATTATACGTTGAACTAGTTTCTAATTAAGTATTTGATACGTTTTTAATGGGGTATAAGATTAAATATCATAATAACTTTTAAAAGACATATAGAAAAACAAAATATGATTAAATAAGAAATATTAGAAAGTTTGATTTGCAAAATTTTGTAATCTAATATACTTGATACAATATGTGAAATTAGTAAATTTATTTTATCCTTACAAAAATGCAAATAAAATATATTTATGAAATAATATACTTTTGAATTTTTAGTTATAAATAATCATTTTTTCAAACCTTTAGTCAATACTTTAAGAGTATTTCATATCATTTATCTTTTAACAATTTTAAAAACGTTAGCTGAGTTTAAATTTAACACAGAAATATATTTTTGCTTCAAATTTGGATCGGAAATTAATATAAATAATGAGATGTAGATAAATATTAAAAATAATTAGTTTTATTTCTAATGACTCTATTTATATAGTTTTTGTAAAATGTTTAAAAGTTCTTTCATTCACAAAGTGTTTCCCTAACTGTTATACTAAAAAGTCTATTAACATTATGAAAAATCCTTCTAAAAAAGAATAACATTTCTATGTCAATTAATTTATGTGTTACAAATACAAATCCATATTTTCCCTTTAAGTTATTAAAATATACAGATTTAGATAGAAGAAGATACCAATTCTTGTATATAAAAAAAGCTTCAAATAAAGACTGAAAATTATCACTAGTTTTAAGAACATTTATGCAAACAAAGCTATTTGTATTAACAGGTAATACAAATAAATGTATTTCGATTTTTATTGCTTTTAGTTTATGTTATATGTGAGAGAAGAGTCTTCAAAATTTACCTTACAGGAAAAAGAAAAACTCTTCGTCAATTACATAGCGCAAGCAGAATTAAAGAATTAGAAATTTTTGATTTAAGTACATCTTTAATTATAAAATTTTTCTCATTTGTGTAATAAGCAAATGCATTTAATTATTAACAATGTATTATTCTGAGTAGTTTTAACGTTAATTGTTCAAGTTGTGCTTTATTTACTTTAAATTTCTCAATCATATAAAAATAATCTTTTGTTTAATTTAAGAATAATTCCTCAACATTATTTTGTTCGTTCAGATTATTTTATCTTATTAAATAAATTTTTAAAATAACAATTATAGAATTTCAAGTGAGTTTTCCCGAGAAAGTAAATTTATGGGAGAGATAAATTTACATTTCATTTAATAAATAAGAATATGTACGTGTTATATAAGTATTTTGATGAACAATAAAGAGGCTATTTAATAATTAATAACCATAAAAATAAGCGAGCAATGAATCTACAAAAATTACTTAATATGATTTAACAATAATAAAAAATTACGAGTCATTTTATTTTATTGCATACTATATTTAATACTTATCATTAAAATGTGTATTTTTCTGTGTCATAAGGACACTAAAAAACGTGCAAAGTAAATTTTTCATTGGTTTAATAGGAAAATCTAGTGATTAATCTCTTAACTTCTGAAGTTGTTAAATATTTGTTACGACAATAAACTCTCACAAGTTTAATTCATAAATATGCTTTATCTCTTAATTTGACAAGATGTTTCTCAAATATTTTTTAATTTCTGTTATTTTTCCATGTCTGTATAGACATTAGGATCTCTGTAAAATAAACAAAAAAATATATCATTTTCCATTTTTGAGATAATTAATGTCCGCTGTGGCGAACACTGGCAATTATGTTATACAGTAGTAATAAATATACATGTCCGGTGTAGCTGCCAGACTTAGCCAAATTAAGGGTTAATATTTTTCAAGAGGTGTTTTCCTATTACCAATCAATTTTCATAAAACTAATAAGTGAAACTGTGTATTATAGACATGGCATATTTGTTTCAAATTGCATTCACACAAATAAAAATGGCAAAAAGACTAAATTATGCATATGCATTTGCATGTGTATGTGTATGTGTTTGTATATTATCATTATATTTATATACGCTTTACTGCATACGAAGTAGAATGCAAAACTTCCGCTACTACACCTATCTAGGAAAATTAAGAATAGCAGAAAAATAGAGATAATCACATAATATCACTAAGTTTCGCAGAGTGATATCATTGATGCTTGTAGCTGTAACTGATTGTTTGTACTGGAGCATTCGGTGATTGTGGATATTACTACATAATAATGCACCGACACATCGATCACTTAATGTTTGCCAGATTCTCACTAAAATTAAGACTCTTAGCCCCTTCCGGTACG
Organism: Pardosa pseudoannulata; assembly: GCA_032207245.1. Classification (NCBI taxonomy): domain Eukaryota; kingdom Metazoa; phylum Arthropoda; class Arachnida; order Araneae; family Lycosidae; genus Pardosa; species Pardosa pseudoannulata. The sequence continues at coordinate 82,802,577 of CM063502.1, read as the reverse complement.
ATTTAATAATGAAAAACTGTGCGTGAAGTAACCATTTATTTTTTATTTAAAAAACTTGTTTTATTTTACAATTCTTACATATTCTTAATTAAAATCCACTTTTTACATAGTGTTAAGTATCAGAAACGGTAAAATTAAGATAATAGTCTTCAAGCTAGTGGTACTTTTCAAAACAAAGTGCAAAGGAATTCTGAATTGTTTACATCGCCAGGGAGTCGTCAGGGAGGTTTTCTTTTATTCTGACTCATCCATTTGGCAGTGACTTGTACCAAGAAACTTTAAATAAACACTATGTAATAGTGACCTGGGATTTCCACAAGTAACAAAAGCGTTGTTAAATTCAGTACACTAGAAATTTTAAACTAAATTAATTATCATATTTTCAGTAACTTTTGTCACATGACGAGTGTAGCTCGTCATTGTGCGGTATGGAATGAAAAACCAATGACGAGCTAGACTCGTCATTTTACCGGAAGGGGTTAATCATCTGCTCCCATCTTAATCACCATACCTGGCCCCTTGCAACTTTCACTTGACTTCTGAGCTATCATGTGAATTCCAATTTAATTTTTTTATAAACGCAGAAGTTTACACTGTGTCTCCGGATGCAATATAGGAAAACTTTAATACAAGTCTTTCAGAAATGGCTCGAAAAACTTTACAGCTTCTAATATCCTGTTTTCGAGGTTCGTATTTGGGAGGTGAGTGTGCTTGAACCACTTTAAAATTAATTTGCTAATTTAAGAACTTGATAGCCCAATCCCAAAACTTTGCATCTTACCTCTTACATCTTATCATGAAAATATAAATTATGCTAAGAATGTAAGTTTTACGGCTAAATTATAAGGACGAATTTGAAATTCAAAATTACAAGTGATAAAAATCGTAAGTATTTCAAACAGTGTAGTACGGTGCAAGCGCAGATATTTAAATAAGGAGCTAAAATATATTACAAAAGTCTCGTTTTCATTTGTATCTTTATAAAAAATTAGTAAACATATTTTAGAAAAAATTCTGTTTGCTGTGTGAAATAAAACATTTTTAACAAAATATTTCATTTGGCTATTCCATACTCATTTATTTCTATGACAGTATTGAGCCAAAGGATTTTGACATGAATGTAATTTTATTCAGAAATATTATCCTTATAAGGGAAAGATCATGTGGCAAAATTTAGGCTGCTCATTGATTCTTTTCGTAATATCATCTTTAATATTGTTGAATTATTTGACTGTGAAAGATCATCGATAAAAAGTTCAAATTCCTATTCACTGGATAATATTCATTGAAGCAGAACATAATAATTGGTTCGGAATTTAATTCTTTCGAATATCAGTTTTTGTCATACTTAATCAAGTTTAAATTTGTCTTGAACCCCATTTTATGATGTAATCATAGGTTGAAAAAATATAAATAAATATTAAGCTTAGTTTTATCTAATGTAGAATTACTTCAAATTAATTATACTTGGATTGAAAAAAATCAAAGCTGTAAATATGCTTGATTTTAGAAGTACAGTCAGTATTTGTAGCATAAGTAGAATTAACGACAACAGACCAATTCAATTCTGTTGATATAAAATTGTATACTTATATTTTAATAGAATATGTTAATAAAAGTCATAGTCAGACTAAAAGTTTCTATTTATTTATATTTCATTTATTCCCTTTAAAAACAATAATTTACAATATTTGAAGCTATTTTTACTACATTCTGAGTGATACTTGGAAAATAAACTTTTAAACTTGTAGTATTCAATGGTGTGATATTGTAGACAATTATTAAAAGTGTACGGATATTTACATAAACTTTCACATAGCAGTTTTAGTAAATTTAATGTTTTCAAATAAGGTAATATGATAATAAAGAAATGCATAGATTTTCCATCGTAAGCACTACAAAAGGCTTTTACATATTTCTCTACAATAACAAAAACGTATACTTATATTTTAATAGAATATGTTGATAAAAATAATATTCAGACTAAAAGTTTCCCTTTATTTATTTTTCATTTATTCCCTTAAAAACAATAATTTACAATTTTTGGAGCTGTTATTACTACATTCTGAGTCATACGTGGAAAATAAACTCTTAAACGTGTAGTGATATTTTTTTAATGTTGTGATATTGTAGATAAGTATTAAAAGGTTGGAATATTTACATAAAGTTTCACGTAGCAGTTTTAGTAAATTAAATGATTTCAAATAAGGTAATATGATAATAAAGAAATGCATAGTATTTTCCATCGTAAGCGCTACAAAAGGCTTTTACAAATTTCTCTACAATAATAAGAATGTATACTTATATTTTAATAGAATATGTTTATAAAAGTCATATTCAGACTAAAAGTTTCTCTTTATTTATTTTTCATTATTCCCTTAAAAACAATAACTTACAATTTTTAAAGCTATTATTACTAGATTCTGAGTGATACGCGGAAAATAAACTCTTAAACGTGTAATGATATGTTGTTGAATGTTGTGATATTGTAGGCAAGTATTAAAAGGTACGAATATTTGCAATAAGTTTCAAATAACATTTTTAGTAAATTAAATAATTTCAAATAAGGCAATATGATAATAAAGAAATGCATAGTTTTTTTCCATCGTAAGCGTTAAAAAGTCTTTTACAAATTTCTCTGTCTGTGATAATAAAAATGATTTATTACATTGTTACTAAACTTTCCTATTTATTTAGCTCAAACTAAAACAACCATAACGCCAATTCATAGAAACCATTTAAGAACAAAATGGATGCCATGGGAACAAATGAACTTTCCGCAATTCTAATATTAAAGGGTATTTAAAACTAAATTAAAAATATTTAGAGCTAAATCCAAAGTAAATATTAAAATCAAGATTAAAAGTGATTGATATATGATTTAGAAGAAAAGAAGCATTTTAGTTCTATTTTGGAAATTGAAAAATTTTGTCTATTGATCCTACTTGAACCGAAAGACATTTTGTTAAACAAGTTATTTGAGTCTCGTACAAATATTACACTTAAAGTTTTGTTCTGTTTTAGCTTGGAGCTTTTTCTATCATATTTTTAAAATCAATATTTAAATAGGAAATTGAAATTATTTAATCATATTATATTTTTAGAAATTCGGAGAATTTAATCTTAAATAAGTGTAAGCCTAGAATATTCTACTAATTTTGAAACTTAAATCTTTAAACTTAATAATTGGAAAGCATAAACGTTTGTTAAAGTTTTAGTTGTTTATTTTAACCTGAGAACTCTATACTATTCTTGTCGAACGTTGTTCCTAATTTTACATTTTTCTAACAACTTTATAAAAAATTGTTTTAAAGTAAAGAAATGCGAGTAATACATGCGCTTTCTTTTTAAAGAATATTTTATTACATATTAAAGTTTTTTTTTCTTATAATAGTTTGTCCTTTGAATCACAAGGAATCTCCCTGACGTACGCATCTAGGGTAAAAATGATGCTAGTTTGAAAATTTTAACAATGCCGCCTCCATTATTTAAAGTATATCCTCAAAGTATATTGAGTATATCCTCAAAAATAAATAAATATTTACTTTTTTATTTATAGAGGCATAAAAACAGATATATTGTAATATGTTTCCGGCTATTGCCTCTAAAAAGGATCCTTGTTTATATGATAGCTGCTATTTTGTAGTAGTGTTTTAGAGACTTTACACGTATTTTACATGAGCACTACAACAGTTGTAAATAATTTTAAAAGATCTCTTTTATAGACTGAGCATTCCCTTTTTTGATATATTATTGGGATATATCAAAATTGGGACCTCTGTATATAGAAGGAGCATTTATAGATGAATAATTCATAAAGCTATTAAACTGAATAATAGTTTAAAGACCATTTCTTTAAAAGCAAATGGAAAATGAAAGAACTGTTGCTTAATAACTCAAACTGAGTATGAAAATTTCCTAACCTATTTGTGCATAACTATAAATCATTTATTTGAAGCTTACTCGACTGTAATCACCATTACAAATCGATTTCTTGCATATTTTTATAATATTAAAATTAAAAGGGATTTCTTGTTACTTATAAAGTTTCATAAATAAGTCCCAGTTCATAAAAATTCGCTTACAAAAGTTAATTTAAAGTTAAATATATCGATTAATTACTTCATTATAAGACGTGTAAAGAATCTCTAAATAATGTAATTATATCGTAACATAAAATAAATATACACTTTTTCGTTTCATAAAATTTTTTAAAAGTTAAAATTTTTCGCTTTTTGATTAGATTTATAATAAATTCATACATTTTATAATGTACCATACAAAATTGGCATTCTACCATTAAATAGAAAAATAACGTGTCATTTCGAGGTTTTAAACATCCTAACATGTAATGATTTACAGTATGTAAAATTCCTTTTATAATTATATTTAATATTACTAGACATCGTTTATTAATTGGAGATCAGGACCAATGAAATCAATTTGAGTTGAAATATTGAAGCATCTTTAATTTCTAGTTTTTTTAGTTTTGTTTTGAGTTTTAATTTCGGTCAACTTTTAATTACGTGAATCTTATTAGATTAGGTTTCGTTAGAGTTTGGAACGCGAACACCAACACCTTCAGTCAACATCAGTCAAGTTGTTTGCAACTGTTCAAAGAACCTTAGAGTGTAAATTAAATTTTCAGCTACTATCCTGGCAAACCATTACAAATAGGACTGAGCCACGCTACACAGTGTTTATTAAGTTTTGCCAAAAGAAGTTAAATTAGTCGAAGAATATTACTAATTAATGTGTGAAGCACATGAATATGATACATAGTAAAAATATCGAAATCAAATACATTGCTGGAAATGATCAAAGGATATTGTAGGTCTTATATAAAATAACGGCATAAGAGAAAATTTTTGCAGAAAATTAAGAGTGTCTTAGATGTAAATTATTCCCCCTTTTTTGACTTCGGAGTAGGCAAATTTTGAATTTGATATTTTAAGCGACATTTTAGTGGCAGCGAATTAAGTTTGGCGTTAACCCAGTGCACTACAAAGAGAAAAATAAACAATTGAAATTCAATAAAAGAGTTATTTCGATGAATGTGACGCCTCATTAAAGTCAGTATATCGATTTAAAAACTTGGAAATCTGTTGGTTGGTTAGAGGGGGAGAGAGGTCAAAAACAAGTCGAAATAGAAGAAAACACTGAAGTTTTCATAAATTCCGAAACCGCCTTTTGGAGACTAGAAAAGCAGGCTTAAGACCTGAGCAATGCCTTCACGAGCAGCAATGGTCAATATTGATCAACATTTCATGCTAACGTTTCGGAGACACTGAAAAAGAATATCACTCTCCATCAACGACACATTCGCTTGACTACTGGCACCACAATTTTGTCTCATACTATGCAAAACCAGCTCTACGCTGTATATCTGTATGCTTATTAATGTGTTACTTTATATAAAAAAGATATAATATTGAAGTTTTAAATATATTTATCGTGATTTGCATGGCAGCGGGTTCACGAAGAAAAATCGATGATAGGCGCGATGTGCCGACGTGCATTGGGTTGGAAACCCCTAATAATAATAAAACTTTACTATATTTATCAAATCATTACTTGATTTTGTTTGCAATATTGCTGTTATCCTGGAACTAAGAATGATACGGCTTTTTCAGATCCATCACACAAGAGGAGAAGGGATAAAACTCTCAATCCCGTGCCTCATGTATGTTAGGGTAGTATAGGTTATTGCCAGAAAGCTTATCTCACAGACAAATTATGAATAAAAAGTTATTGTATGATAAAGTGGGACGAAATGCAGATTTTAAGCTTGCCTCATAAAAGATAAGTACTGCTTTTAGAATTTTCATATAAAATAATTTTATCATGTATCAAAACCAGATAATGTTTTCAAAATATTTATTGTAAATATAAATAAAACTTTTATTACTTTATGGTGTCAGTAAAAAGTTTATTCGTTATTTTTTATCTAGCTATACAACAATGTCCAAATGATACGAATCGGATGTTTATGAAGTTTTATAACCCAATTTTATTTTATAAATATGACTGAAAATTTGTTTACTTGAACTTGAAGACTGTAAAACTTGAAACAACAATATTTCACTTCTAAACTAAAGTTATGATCTTCTTCAGTGGCATGATAGCCCAAGATGGGCAGTTACCTTCTCAATAAGATTTTTCCAAGACATCCTTCCGGAGGCCAAATTCGTACAGTTTTTTACTTTAAGTACCTGAAGATCTCTTTCCAGGCAGTCTGTTCATCTCAGGTTGAGTTTTCCTCGTCTTCGCTTTCCTGTAGGTTTTGCATCGAAGACCCTTTTTGTTTTTCGGTCATTGCCCAATCTGATCAGATGGCCTGCCCACTTTATTCTTTGCAATTTGTTGAAATTTATTATGTCAGGCTCATTATATAGATTATATAGTTCTAAACTTGATCTCTTGAGCCATATATTATTTTTTTTATTCTTTCAAATATACGTCTAAGGATTTTTCTTTCAAAAGTCGCCAGTATTTTTTCATCTAACGAAGTTGTTGCTCACGTTTCACATGCATAAGTTAACACTGATCTTATTACACTTATACTAGTTAAAGATTAAAATTAGAAAAGTAAATTTTTTTTATATTTATAAAATATAAAATATATAAATATATAAATATATAAAATATATAAATATATAAAATATATAAATATATAAAATATATAAATATATAAATATATAAATATATAAAATATATAAATATATAAATATATAAAATATATAAATATATAAATAAATAAAATATATAAATATATAAATATATAAAATATATAAAAATATATAAAATATATAAATATATAAAGTATATAAAAAATATATAAAATATATAAATATATAAATATATAAAATATATAAATATATAAATAAATAAAATATATAAATATATAAATATATAAAATATATAAAATCAAAATTAATAAAAGAATTAAGCTCTGAGATTCTTAATATATTTCATCATAAAATATAAATTCATGAATAGTTATTGCTGATAAGAGAAACAGAAAAAAAAAACAGAAGTTATTTTCATAACACTAAATCATTCAACCGAAATCTTTAATAAATAAGCATATACAGTCTATTTAATAGATGGACAATTATTATACTTTTTCCTAGTAACTAGTTAATCTACATAAAATTTGTTGTATTTCATGTTTTACATGCATATTCAAACATAAATAATGTAAAATGGCTCTGTATTTGTAGGTTATTAAGGCATTTTAATTTTACTACCATATGCGTTTAGTTTTGCTTATATAGTTTGTATTGTAAAATGTGTTATACAATTAATAAAATTCTAAATAATGAGCTATATTACCCCATTCTGAAGAACATATTTAATATTTTATACTTATATATGTATTAATCTATAGATTAAATCTACTTACTAGATTACTGGAATAAGCACCCAATCCTGCAGGATCCCACCTCTTTTATTAACTATCCTTTCCTTAATGCATTGATGGCATATTTCGTTGTTTTAAGATAAATTTTAACAAGTAATAATAGTACTAATTCATTAGCGTCTTTAGCTTACCCTAAAAACAGAGAAGCGGTTAATTAAACAAGTGCTCTGTTTTGCCAGGCCGCTGCTAGGGGTGTCAGTGTCAAAACTAAAAAGAAAGAAAATTCCAGCGAAAAAGAGTAGTAATCTATCTCAGAAGTCGTCATTAATTTCCTTGTGAGCGAAAGATTCTTCTCTTTTCCTGAGCAGGGTGGAAGGGTAGGGATGTGTATGAGGTATAATTGAGCAGCGCTTAGATAAACAGAAGACCAAAGATCCTGTCACTCTTTTCTTGTTGGTCTGCTTTTCATTCTTGTGCTAAAAACGAGAGCGGTTTTTTTTAATTGTTGCGAAAGAAACTGTTGTTAAATATTTATGTGTAAGAACTAGCTGTTATGTAACACTAATAAATGCAATAAGAATTTTTTCTTTCGTTACACTTAAACGTTAATGGTTTTGATAAGGGTAAGAATGAACTGTTTGTGTTATTTTATGCAAATTGAAAAAAAAAACCTTTGAAGTTTGAATTTATACTATGATGAATGCAATAAATATAACGTATTCAATAGTTTGAATATTTTTTATGCAAATTTAGTCAGTATACGAGTTTTAAACCCTATTTAACTATTCAAATTCATTAACTATCTTATGGCTATTGCATTGTTGGCCTTTTTAATACTTTTAAGATGGAATTTGCAATTAGGAATGTTATTTTAGTAATAATATTACTAGAATGGTAGAATTGAAATCATTAAACCATAATGTTAAATAAGGAGTTTTAGTGTAGTAGCACGCAAATTGTATTTAAAGTTTCTACTAGAAAACTAGATTATCTACTTGTAGTACTAATTACTTTAATTATTTTTATGTTTATATGTTCCTCAAAGAAAAAATAAAAGGCTAGAATTAGCACCAAACATTGTTTTTGTAGATTATTTATACCACTTTTATTAATTGCATTATCTTCTTTGCACTGCTGATATTCGTACTTTCAAGATGAGTTTCACAAGTAATAATAATACTAATTCATTAGCGTCTTTATCTATCCCGAAAACAGAGAAGAGGTTAATTAAATGGCTGTTCTGTTTTGCCAGGGACGCTGCTTAAGGTGCCACTGTCAAAACCAAAAACAAACAAAAGAAAAGTTCCAAAAGCGAAAAAAGAGTAGTAATCTATCTCAGAAGTCGTCATCAATTTCCTTGTGTGCGAAACAATCCTCTCTCTTTTCCTGAGGAGGGTGGAAGGGTAAGGCTGAAGGTTATGAGGTACAGTTGAACTGCTCTTAAATAAACAAAAAACCAAAGATCATATCACTCTCTTCCTGGTCAGCTTTACATTATTGCACTGAAAGCGGAGAAGTTTATTTAATTATCGCTGAAGTAACTTATATTAAATGTGTATGTATAAGATTAATTATTATATAAAATACTTGCAACAAGAATATTTCTTTTTGTACGCTAATTTGATAAGTGTAAAAATGGTTTTATTTGCTTTATTTTGTGCAATTTGAAAAAAACAACAACATTGAGGTTGTAGATATACAATGTTAAGTGCAAAAGAAATTAAGTTCATTAATAGTTTACAGTATTTTAATACCAATTTAGTCAATGTTCTATGGTTGTTATGCAGGGTTAGCAAAAAATAAGTTCCGCCCTTCTGAGGACGATAGAATATGTTCTGTTGGTCTAAATAATATACAATAGGACTAGAGATAATTCAAATAATGCACTTGACATTTATTACATAAAAATGTTAATACAAAAATTCGTCTATAAGTGGCGCTGTAACACATATGGTATATTTTTAGCTTCATTAAGTTAAGTCGAACATTAGTTTCTTGTCTGCACACCATACGTACTTTGCAAGAAAAAGCGTTACTGGTAAAACTGGTTTACCAGAACCATCAGAACTCTGTTCAAGCTCTAATACGAAGAGGTCCAATGTCTGTACGTTCCTTACGCAAGATCATATAAAAATTTGAAAGATCTGGGCAACTTGACATTGCTCCATGTAGAGGACGAAAGAAAATACTATCTTCTGACCTTAAAATGTGGCTATCGCTGTCGTTGAAGCCAACAGTCAGTAGCTGCATAATAATGTTTGTGTGCCAGTTGTTTTCCGTGTATTGGATATGCCGTATTCCACTGTAAGAAACATCTTATGGCGAATTTTGCATTTTATCCCTACAAAATCAAGTTTGTGCAGTAATAGAAGGACGGGAACCCATAGACTAGTAAAAAGTTTGCATTTTAGTTTCTTGCTCAAATGATGGTTGACGTCACTTGGCCATGGAACATTCTGTGGAGTGACGAAGCCCATTTTTACCTCAAGGGTAAGTTAACACTCGCAATTGACGAATTTGGACAGTAAAAAAACCCTTACGCTATCCAGGGGCAGTCCTTTCATCCTGAAAAAGTGACAGTATAGTGTGGTTTTACGGCTACCTTTATTTTTGAACCGTATGTTTTTAAGATATAACTGCAAAAGGAATTCAAACCTGGTCCGTCACAGAGTAATGGTAATATGGTATGCTGAAGTATTTTGTAATTCGACAACAGCGTAGATGTCCTCAGAAGACCTACCCTCAAATTCATTTGTGCCAGATCTGAAGGATAGCATTCGTATCCATGTTCTTGATATTCCGGCAGACTCATTCCTGTCAGCTGTTGAAAATATGATTCTGCGATTATAGCATATCGTTGAACAGGGAGGGGGGCATACTGAGTACTTTTAATGCTACTATTTAATATTATTTGGCCTTTATAAAGGATATTAAATGTGTTTATGTGTATCCCAGTGCCACCTACAGGCGGATTTTAGCACTAAATTTTTTATGTAATAAATCTCAAGCGCATCTTTTGAATTATTTTTAATTCCAATTGTGTTCCTTTTGGACCAATTTAACGCATTCTAGAGTCCTAAGAAGTGTTGAAATTATTTCTTGTTTACCCTGTATTTGAGCCTCGTTAATAATTTATTAGCTACATTATCCCTATGGTGATGTAGACATTTTTGTGGATCTTAGATGGGGCTTATAACTAATGCCGTTGTTATAGTAATGGCAGCAATATTGTATGAATAATAGCTTGATGGAATTGATAACATTTAACAATAATGTTCAACAAGGAAGTAATTTTAATAAAGTATCTCAGTAGTTTCTATTAAAAATTTTCACGCGTAATCTAATTTATCAGCGTGAGTTACTTATCATGTTTAATGTTTTTATATTTATATGTAGATTGAAGAATAAATAAAAAGGCTAGAATTAACATCAAAAGCTGTGTTTGAAGGTTATTTATGTCATTTTTATTGCTAGTATTTTTCTCACATTCAAGGCGAGTTTAACAAGTAATAATAGTACTAATTCATTAGCGTCTTTACCTTATCCGGAAGAGCAAAGAAGCGGTTAATTAAGGGGTTGCATTGTTTTGCCAGGAACGCTCTTTGGGTGTGCCACAGTCAAAAGAAAAAAAAAACGGGAAAAAGAGGAGTAATCTATCTTCGAAGTCGTCATTAATTTCCTTGTGCGCGAAAGATTTTCCTCTTTTCTTGATCAGGATTGAGAGACAGGGATAGTCTAAGAGGTATAATTGAGCTGCGCTTAGATAAACAGAAGAGCAAAGATCCTGTCACTCTTTTTTCTTGCTAGTGGGCTTTTTTCTGCTCTGTAAACGAAGAAAAGAGTTTTTCAATTGCTTCTCAATAAACTTTTGTTAAATACTTTTAGGGACGAGTAAGTACTTATATAACAACAATACAAACAGCAAAACATTTTTTCAGTTAAACTTCAATAGCTGTAATAAATTTACGAATTATTTACATTATTTTATGTCATTTGAACAAAATCCCCCTGAAGCTTTAATATATTATTTTATGGAATAAACATAAAAATTTCTCCAATATTTTGTAACATTGATAAGGGAATTCTGTAATTTCGACAGTAAATCATTTATTTTTTTTCAGTATCTAAAGAAAACAACTTTCATTAATATTAAATCGTTAAAAGATATTTTTATACTGAAATAATAAAATATATATTTTTGATGCTTGTGCTGGAATTGATTATTAATATGTTATGAAACGCCCATAGGTGTATTTGTAATTAATAAATGACTGTTTAATCAACTACATTATCACCAATATGTTGATGGCATTTTTCGTACTTTTAAGATGAGTTTTACAAGAAATGATAATACTAAATCCTTAACTTCTTTACCTTATCCGCAATAGCAAAGAAATGGTTAATTAGAAAGTTGCACTGTTTTGCCAGTGCCATTGCTTGGGAATGGCACTGTCAAAACCAAAAAGAAAGAACATTTTCGAAAGAAAAAGAGGAGTAATCTATCTCCGAAGTCGTCATTAATTTCTTTGTACTCGAAAGATTTTTCTCATTCCCTGAACAGGGTGGATGGAAAGAGGTGGTCAATGAGGTATAATTGAGCGGCGCTTAGATAAACAAAAGAGAAAAAATCCTGTTACTCTTCTTTCTTGCTGCTCTTCTTTTTCTGCTCTGAAAACAGAGACAGGAGTTTTTAAATTGCTGCTAAAGAAACTTTCGTTATACATTTTTGGGTACGAGTAAGTTGCTATAAAACAACAATATGTGCAACAGGAATAACTTACAACTGAAGTTAAACTTGTAAAATTGTAAGAATATTCTTTTTTGCTTTATAATATGCAATTTGACAGAAAAGCAATGAAAATTAAATATTATGTTGAATGCAATACATTTAATTTTTTCAATAATTTGAAATAGTTTTAGACTAAGTTTTCCAATCCACAAGTGTGTAAAAGACTAATAATCTGTACCCTCATTTATAATTTATTCTATACAAATCGTACTATATTTTTATAATATAAGTTTTTATACTTACATTTTAAATAAATTTTAAATTTTAAACATTCGTTTTATAAATAAGAATAGTTAATAAATTTAAGTAATAATAATAAGAAGGTATTACAGAAATAATAGTAGTTTATTGGAATTGGACCCGCTAAACTAAAATTCTAAATAAATAAATGTATTTTAATATTATATCACCACAATTATTATGTTTTCTTCTAAATAAACTAGTATGTCTATATAGAGTATGCACATATTTAATGATTTTATTTTATATATAAATTGAATAATTATTAATAAACATCCAATGCTGTATTTGTAGTCTATTCATACTACCGCTATTCTATCGCTGGCATTTTTCGAAATTTGTTCTACAAGTAATAATAGTGTTTATTCATTAGCTCCTTTACCTTATCCTGAAGAACAGAGAGTTGTTAATTAAAGAGGAGCTCTGTTTTGCCAGGGTCGCTGCTTGAGGTGCCACTGTCAAAATCAAAAAGAAAAAAAATATCAAGAAAAAAAAATGAGGAGTAATCTATCTCCGAAGTCGTCATTAATTTCCTTGTGCGCTGAAGATTTTTCTGTTTTCGCGAACAAGGTGGAGGGAAAGGTATGGGCAATGAGGTATAATTGAGCAGCGCTTAGATAAACAGAAGAGCAAAGATCCTTTCACAGTTTTTTTGCAGGTCTGCTTTTTTCTCAGCTGAGAACGGAAAAGGGAGTTTTTAAATTACTCCTAAAGAAACTTTTGTTAAATATTTTTGTGGAGGAAATTGTTATACATCAACAATACATAGAACAAGAGATTTTTTTTGTTACCTGCAGTTAAACATCAATGGTTTTGTGAAGAATAAGCATTTAGGTTTTGTTTATTTTATACAATTTTTAAAAAATCTGAAATTTAAAAGAATAACTGTTGAATGTAATATTTTTAATTTTTTCAATAGCTTGACGTTTTTTACATTATTTTGGTCAATCAACGAGTGTTTGAAATGCTAAAAACAATTGTTTTATGTTATAATATTTAAGTAATACAATATTTTTTAACATTAAATTTCCAAAAGATACTTTTCCTATCAAAGCCTTAGAATTTTCATTCCTATTCTCTGGTCTAAAAAATTTATAATTAAGAAAAATATTATTCCGAAAGTATTAAAATTGTGTAACAGTATTTCCTTTTCTATTGTATACTACTGTCTGGTTAAAATATATTAAAAATCTAATTTTATTTTATTATTTTGCATTTGCATTATATTATAAAATTTAAAGAAAAAGTAGCAATTGAAGTAAATAATTGCTGTTTGTATAAGTCAAAAAATCAGTAATGATGTTGATATTAAGTTACATATGATGATGTATATTTCTCTATTTTTAAGTAATTTGTAAATATATTAAGGGAAAGTTTAGTCTAAATTATATTTAAAATGTTATTTTATATTCTATTTGGATAAAATAAAATAGATTTTTTATGAGTAAACAACAGTATAAGCGATTGGTTATTTTTAACTATTGATTATAATCTCATCCAAAAAATTTACATAAGACTATGTATTTCAAAATTAATAACGAAGTATCTGATAACACATATAATCAGCAAAAAATGAAAAAAAATAATTGGGAGTAATAATGAATGCATAAAAACCATGTAATAGTTTTCTGAAGAAAATTGTCAGGAGTTGTTACTAAGTATGGGCTTTAATGTACCAGCATTCCGAAATAACATATTCTATATCAGAACCATATATTTGGAGTAATGACAAAGGAAAAATCGGAAAACTGTCTGTGGTATTAACCGATAGCAGACTGCACGGTTTGATTCAATTTAATACCAAAGACCAGGATTTTTAAACAGCTTTAATGTACCATAATTCGGAAAATAACATATTCTCCATCAGAACATATAATTGGAGTAATGACAGAGGAAAAATCAGCAAGCTGTGTGTGGTATTAACCAATAAGAGGCTTCACGGTTTCATTCAGTTTAATACAAAAGACCAGGATATTTAAGCAGCTTTAACGTACCATAATTTGGAAAATAACATATTCCACATCAGAACCATATATTTGGAGTAATGACAAAGGAAAAATCGGAAAACTGTCTGTGGTATTAACCGATAGCAGACTGCACGGTTTGATTCAATTTAATACCAAAGACCAGGATTTTTAAACAGCTTTAATGTACCATAATTCGGAAAATAACATATTCCACATCAGAACCATATATTTGGAGTGATGACAAAGGAAAAATCAGCAAGCTGTCTGTAGTTTTAACCGATAATAGACTGCAAGGATTCATTCAGTTCAATTCCAAATGCCAGGATATTTAGCTCTACAGTCCAACAACATAATGGTACTGTCAACTCTGGGAATCTGAAAATGAATATTCTTACAGGCATTTCATTGTTTTCAGAGAGGCACATACGGTAAGACTATAGTTTAAATAAGTATGATGCATAAAACGTTTCCACGGTCAACCTACTCAGGTTATATTTTATTGCAAGTGTAAAAGGGTAGGTTTGTGATCATTTCAAAGCTTTAGTAATAAAAGAATAGTTTGTTACAGAGATAGTCCCCAAAATGCCCCATAATTAGAGGGGTATCTAAATTCCATTACAGGCTGCCATGTTTGGATATTTGAAGTAATATTTTAGATGTTGTGTTTAGTCTAATTACAAATCGTGTAGAAAATATTTAAATAGTAGTTCTTCAAATTATACTACATATTGTAATAGATAAGAAAAAATCATCAGCTTATGGAACTTTAAAGCTGAATTAATCGGGAACAAAATGTATTAACTACGAAATATACCAACATCATTGAAAATACGGTCTGATCATAACTAAAGTAAACGTATGTATTTTCAAGCAAAATACTCACAATCTACAAGTAATTTTATTCTGTAATCGGAACATAACATTAGTCAGTTTTATTAAGACTCTGATTTCACTATTCTTTTGTATGCTACCTTGATAATACATCTGAAATAAAAATAAATCAGTCATAAATTATTTTAAAAATACTTTTAATATCCATTTAATTTGTCGGGAATGAAATTTAGAATCTATCACACAATTTAATAAAATGTAATGATTAATAAAAATTAATAAAAGAATTTGCCACTTTAGATACTCAGTTATGCTTCAAAACATCTGAAATATCCACAGAATATTTGAAAATATGAAAAAGAATTTCAAATTAAATCATTCAAACGAAAAAATAATGCTCTTTGAACTGTATATAATTTCGCTTTTACATGTGGGTATAATCTAATTATTCTTTTTAATAGCGTCATCAGTTGTTGCGGTTGAAGGTATTTTCGCATTGGGCCACTATTTTATTAAAACAATATTTGGAGAAATTTTGGTTAATTTAAAATAGAGAATCATTACATTTATATTTTGCTTAAGGTAATTGATGTTTTGATAGGGAAAATATTAATTAAGAAGCAAACACAAAAATGTCCAACACCATAAAATAGTTATTTTTTAGCTTTTTTAAAAATTTTACAGTTATACTAAAATAAATAAAAACCTATCAAATAAAATAAAAATTAAATGTACTTATCAAATAAAGATATTAAAATTTTTCGCTCAAATTGGGAAAATATGCTGACATTACCGAGCATTAATGTAAAGTTCCTAAATTGAAATGATCGGTATTTTCTTTCTTGTGTTATATGAGGGCTTCTGTTTTACCCAGAACTGATCATGCCTTTAGAAAGAAATGAATATGTGTTACCTTTAAAGGAATAGTATTTTTCCAAGCAAAATATTTACCTTTAAGCTCGACCGTTTGATATTTAAATGAGACAAAACATTACTAAATACTGGGTTATTAGGCAAAAACCATCCTTTAACAAACTATAATATTACCCATAAATACAAAAAAAACCCATAAATATTATGCCATCGTAAAGAAATACTGAAAAATAATAATTTTGTAACAGCTGATAGCACTGTTGTTATCAAGCTCTTGTTGAAATTTTGAAGCTGAAAGGGAGTCCATTAAAGAGAAATCTTATTTTAAGATCTCATTTGTAAGAATAAACCAGTAATCAATGGTCAAGTACCAACAACTCAGATTATCCAATCTATCAAAGGTTTTTTTAAGATTTGAATTTTCAATAATTTCCATTAAAGAGAAATCTTATTGTACGATCTCATTTGTAAGAATAAACCAGTAATCAATGGTCAAGTACCGACATCTCAGATTTTCCAGTCTATCAATGTCTTTTTAAGATTTGAATTATAAATAACAATTAAACCATCATGAATAGGTTCCATTCAAAGAGTTTTAAGATGACTAGTTCTATTTCTATATTTTAATCTGCTTTCTATAATAAATCTGCCCATGTTTCTTAATAACTGACTTTTGCATAATTCTAAGAAATAGTTTGCTGTCCAATTTTTGGTATTAACCAACTCTATAAAGGAGGCACTTTTAAGACAACATAATAAAACAAAAACTTCTCATTCTAAATACAAAAAAATTCTTATATGTATAGTTTGGCAGTAAATTTTAACTTTCTACCATGAGGATAATTAAACTTTAATTCTTATTCTTGGGTTTTTTTAGAGACTATTTAGGGGTGTTTAGAAAAAATAAAACAAAGATTTTACATAAAAACAACTTATAAATTTCTCTTCCAAAAATTACAGTTGGATGCAACTTTAAATGTTAAAGAAATGTTACATGCAGGTAAAAGTGCTACTGTTCCTGTGCTACTCCCTGTGGGTTATGAAAAAAAAAGACAAAGACACTTATTTTAGAAATTAGTACCTGTTTCAGCATTTTAGGGAGATAAAAAATCTAAATTATTTAGACGAGTGGAGTAACTCATTACGTAGTCATCTCTTTTAAACCGATTAAAATTTCTGGTAATTCATTTTTCGATAGAATAATCTTTCTCTATCCTCCTGATGTACAGTATTTTACTTCCTTTTTGGGTTAAGCATTTAATACAAGTAAAAAGAAAACTGTTACCTAAGCTGTTAATCTTCAGCTGTACGTGGGGAGTGGAATTTAGTAACACTGTTGTTGATATTGAGTATTCTAGCACTAGTTTAAACTTTAAGAAATATTTTTTTTTCAATTGCCGTGTAGAATACAGTACTTTTTCTATGGATCCGCAAAGGTCTAAAAGGCTCATGACTGCCCATCGTCTATTGTTAGATACCATGCTGAATTGCATTTATAAGATGCTTCTAGCGGAATATTGATGGCTTCAGGTGAACTTATTACTTTTAACTGCGGGGATTAGAAATCAGTTTTGAACGAAAAGCAATCTTTAGTTTAGTTTTTTTCATAACTGGGCTTAAAATAATTAGTTCTTTCTTAATCAAAAAAATTCTAAACATTTATATTGTTCTTATGGTCGAGCAAGGCCCTTGTATTATACTTATGAGTTGTACTGTACTTTCTCACGACTGAATTAAAAACGTTGATATTTTTTCCAGACAGTATTATTTCTCGGCTTCTTTATGCATCTGAACTTCATCCTAACTCTCCTACTTTATCCAAACTTAACCAGAATTATTGTCATGAGCACATTGCCTATTCGAATTTTTAAACCTGTCTAGAAAATTTTAATCCTAACGGTACATTTGTAGGATTCAATAAAATAAATTAAGTTAAAATAATCAACAACCTGTCATTATGTACTAATTACAAATAACTAATGACTATTATAACTAATTGTTCTGGCACATGTAAGTTTTTTCATGTAAGTTTTTTCACATAAATGTTTTTTTAAAGCCTGAATTTATAAAATGAAGAATAGTATTAGACAGTTAGATTCACTTTTATGTCTGAAACTTGTTTAAATATCCGTTTTTATTATTTATTGCGATCTATACTGTTTCTAATTTGTTTATTTTACCAACAACTGAAATTTTAAATTCTACGATACAACATTTAAAGTATTTTCTAGATTATCAAAGAATATTTGCCAAACATCAAATTTGCAATGGTTAAATTTTTTCTTATCATTTTAGTTAAATATACCATTTTTTAATATTTAACATAAATGTTTAATTAAAACAATACTGTGTTGTTACGTTTTGTTTAATAAAGAACTATAAATATTTATTAAAGAATGATGAAGCTGAGTATTAAATATTTCAATTTAAAGCCACAAAGGATAAAAGCAGTTATGAAAACGACCAAAAAGACTTTAAACTGACATATTATATATTATTTACTTTATTACGCTTATTGTAATTGTTACAGAAAGTGATAAAAATATAAATGAGTTTAATTTAATTCATAAAAAAGAAATTATACCAAATTGGATTCATTTTTGTAGTAGCTAACTGAAAAACACCTTCATTAGTCAAGCGGTTCTTGTTTTTAAAAAAACATTACTGAGTAAATATAAAATTTTTAGAGTTTTTAATGATTAATCCAAACGGACACATTTTAATGCATTATTTAGCAATAAATTTGTTGGGGCATTTTAAACGTAAAAGACACCACTCTTTTTATACGAGTCAGAAGTAATTATACAATTCTTATATAACTATCACACGTGAAGTTAATGACATGTGACCCCATGTGACCTTTAAACTCACACCTTATTTGCTAATCTCTCTGTCCTGCAAACTAATTTTTTGATTAAATCAGACTTTTGACTGAAAAGCACTGACGACCATTCAACAAATAAACCCTGTATGATGTGTATTTACATTACTGCACCCTCAGTAAATTATTATTAGTGTACTTATACATTTATATGCAATATAATGCATACGTAAAACTATTTGTAATAAAAACATGTAGAGCACATTTGAAGAATCACTAATTCTTAGTTTTTTAACCCTTAAATGCCTGATTTCTTAAAAACTAATAAAATATTTTTTGGATTTCCTTTCTTATATAAATAATGGGAAAAATACTTTAAAAACCATATTTTGTTTTAAATGTAATTTAAGTTGTTAAATAGAGTTTGTTTCCAATCAACTACACAGGGCTTTAATTGAAAAAACAATTTTCTTTTAAAATATCAAAATTATTTTAAAATATCAAACTCACATAAATTTTAATAACTATGATAAGTATTTTTCACAAAATATTTTAAAATGTAATTAATTCTTATTACAAATGAAAATTGTATTGGTAACCATTACAAAAATCAATATGGAATAGAAAATAAATTGTTTACTGTATGATACTTGACGATATGAGTACAAATTATCCACAAAAGACTTTGTCAAAATCTTTTAGGATATCATTAATTTGACTATATACATATTTGAAAAAATGAACTACAATTATAAACTACTACAAAAATAAACACTTGTATCTACAAAAGCTTTTGTCACAAGCTTTAAGAATGGCATAAAGCTGACAGAATATACATTTAAAAAGATAACTACACTTGTAAACTACTACATAAATAAACTACTTCTATTGAATATAGAACAAAAAAACAATATTGCTTATTCTCCTAAGTTTAATGGATTATCAACGAACAGTAAAATCTGGTTACAGCAAATATTTTGCAGTTACATATCCAAAAAAAGTCATAAATATTGGCTACATACGATATCTTTTCATGTAATGCTTTTTACTTGAGCACTGCAGAACAAAATATTGTACTTTCTAGGTTTAAAAAAACCCAGCACATTACCAAAAAAATGAACGAATAAATATATCTGTATTCTTAAAAGAAGTAAAGTTCATCTACATGTTGAAAATTTGTTTGATACTATTTCAGTATGTATGCTATTGACAACATTAGGTATCAAAGCTTTAATATTTTTCTAATAGTATTTTATATTATATTTCTAATAATATTTTATATTATACTGGTTATGTTGTCAAAAGTTAACACAGGGCATTTAAGGGTTAAATTATACCTTCATTTATTCTTTTTTAAGCTCTTCGCTGAATTTATCGACTCTCAGCTCCTTCAAACGTATTTTAATTTTTCTTGTCGTAAACTTCTTGTAACTGAATAATTTATACAGTTACAGGTAAAAATTTTAGACATATTTTCTGTCAATCTAACTTCGCGTTACTCCTCCAAAATTTAAAAAAAGAAGAAAGTGTGCCGAAGCTGTAAAATCCTGGCGACAATTTTTCCAATTCATGAAAGGTCATTTGAAAAATATTGTTCTCAGCTTGGTCGAGTTGACACGAGTATAGATGGGTTTCTGATACAATATGCATTCATGAGGTCTTATATTTTTGGGAGCATTAGCTACTTCTTTTTTTTTCTCCTCTCCGTATGTTATGCTTATCGAAATAAAAGGTAGGAATTTTTCACAGTAAACATGCGCTTGTGAGTAAATGTAGAAAAAATATTATATATATATGGCAATGGATCCAACGATTTTTAAATTGCATCACTTTGTTTTCAAGAACTACAAATCTCGAGATTTGCTACGCTAAAACATTTTTTTCTTTCCTTTTATCTCTTTCGTTTGGTTAAATTTTTAAGCGATACGAACAAAATATATCACGCATTTAGTTCAAAAATATTCTTCTTGATTCCAAAATGTTTTTCATACTTTGCTAAAGGGATATCAATTTAAAGAATTTGGCAAACGAGTTAAGTAATTACAGACAAAATATTTTAATTTGCCTACATGCATGTATACATGCAAATATACATAAACTTAAATATGTATTCATACAGACTATACATGCAGACACATCCAGTGTCCCATATGTACTGTAAATATATCCATAGTTATTTATTTACATAAAATGTATATATGCATATATATATAATATATATTTATATATGTATAATATATATAAGTATATGTATATATATATATATATGTATATATATATATATATATATATACATATATATATATATATATATATATATATATATATATATATATATATATATATATATATATATATATATATATATATATATATATATATATATATATATATATATATATATATATATATATATATATATATATATATATATGTGTGTGTGTATGAGAGGTCTAAAAAAAAAGGGGTAGTTGGAAATTATGTGAGTTAAAAATGATTTTAAAAAGAAAACTCCTTTACAATAAAATAAATGAAAAAGACCCAAGCTCGCGTAAGCTTTTGGGATCATCCGCTCAATCGGAAGCAATTTTGAAGAATTTGATGAGTTTGCAAACAGATAAGTTTCAATGAGCTCGTGGGCATGGAGCTGTCAACAACACTCTACGCGTGTCTTCGGCGAAAAAGTGAAAATGGCACAAGTGTTACTTTAACGATGGATTAATAAACTATTATCAAGAAGACTGTTTTCCATTCGCCTTAACTCTGGATCACGACATGTCACACACACACACACACACACACACACACACACACACACACACACATATATATATATATATATATATATATATATATATATATATATATATATATATATACATATATACAGAGCGAGAGAGAAGAGAAAGAGAGACATAGCATAGCATATGAGACACATGCATATACATATGAGACATATTCGTATTAATAACATATATATCATTGTAATATATTAAAAATAGTGACCAAATAGTGACTAAATTATGGTCTCTAATTTTAATATATACACGTAATGAAAGAGTCATAGAAACGTCATGAGGCTCCTTATAGAAAGTTCTGTAATTTAACAACCCATGAACGAAATCTCTGACTTGATTTTCTTGCCATTCTCTTTCAAACAACCTCAAGAAAATACTATGAATCATCCTGGAATCATCTGACTTTTGAAAATTAGCCATGTTACCTGATCCATACATGCTAACTTAACATAATTGTCATACGATTATTTTGTTTTTTTCTCAGGTGACAGAAAATAGTTTAACTCGATTGTATGTGACAGTGAATTCTATAATACAACATCATCCACGCTCGGTGTATTTATAAAATATTATCTTATGAAAGCACGTAATGCACATAAGCGCATAATTATAGGAACATAAGCATGTAATTTTCCGTTCAAAAATGTCACAATTATCAATGATTTTGTATGTTCCAAGATCTTTATATTCTTGCTCGCTAAAAGTATGCATTCATTTGTCCATTACAAAGAATTAAGGAACATACAATTGTGTTCTGCTGCAATATAAATATTTTTGTTCCTCTGTAGTAAAAGTCTTGTAACAGAATAATCTATTAAAATACTGTTAAATAATTTAGACATATTTAATCTGACATTTCATTGTCGCATTTCTCCGAGAAGAAGAAAAAGATAAAAACCTTAACCCAGGTCAAAATTAGTTTTACAATCGTGGCAACAGGTTTCCAACTCATGAGCGATCAATCAACAAGTTTCTTTATCCCTGTAGATAAGTTGACTCAAGCGTAGATGGCTTTCTAATACCCTATACATTCATGAAGTTCATATTTTAATCAATGTTACTTCTTTTCTAGTGCGTATATTATGAGTACCGAAATAACAAGAAGATTATAAATATATATAAGAGAAGAAGATAAATAAAGGTAAAGATGCATTAGAGAAGAGATTAACAAAACGAACCCTTTTTATATAAATGATGATGAATCTATGAATTTGTAGTTCGAATATCTGTTTTATTACCTTTTTTAAGTATTTTATCTCATACTTTAATTTTCCCGCTATCTGAAAAAAAAATCCTACTTTCAAAAGTACAAAAATATCCTTCATAATTTCACATTTTTATTGCTTTTCAAAATGATTGTATTTTCAAATGCATGCATACAAACACATATATATTTATAAATATAGATACACACACAGATTTGGAATCATAATCAATATCTTCTACATATATATGGGCATCGAGCTATTTATTACACAAATATAGTGTATTTTGAACATTTATATATACGTCAATATATCTAATACAGTACATATTTTTTATTACTTTATATCACTACTTAATAAGAGATACAATATAAGATTTAAGAAATGATAGTTACTATGGTAGAGATTTCAAGGTTCTAAAAATCCTAGTATTTTAACACATAAATTCCTGTATTTATTCTGTAATTTCCAATCGCATTTATTTTAGCTGTACTTCATTTTAAAGAATTTATATTCTCAAAAACTCTAGTAACTGAATAAGTTCTATAGACTCAGGTAGGAATTTGAACATATATTCTGTGAATGTAAATGTGAAGTTTATTTTACTAATTCAAGTCCAATAGGAAAAGGTATGACAAAGTTTTAGAATACTGGCTAAAATTTTTTCAACTGATGAAAGTTCATTCAATAAATACCGTTGCTGATTATTTATAGATCGCGACATGCCTATACAGAACTTTCTTACATAATATGCATTCAAGAAGTGTCTTATATATTTCTTCGTTGTATTTGTGTTTCTTATTGATATGTTATGCGTATTCGAAGTAAAAGATATGTATATTTACACAGTAAAGAAAATGAAGAAAACTGAGACCTATATACATATATATATATATATATATATATATATATATATATATATATATATATATATATATATATATATATATATATATATATATATATATATATATATATATATATATATATATATATATATATATATATATATATATATATATATATATATATATATATATATATATATATATATATATATATATATATATATACATATATATATATATATATATATATATATATATATATATAAAATATAAATAGCATCTCGTGCTTAGCTTAAACATGGTTTTGCGCGTTTAATTTCACACTCTTTTTGTCAAGTGATATAAGGATTACATCTAACAATTTTTTGGAGGAAAATATGTTTTATGATTTCTTATTCCTTTTTCAAAATTATTATATGTTTAATTCTTTTAGTTTAGTATATCAGACAAAGAAGTCTTTAAAAGCATAGAAAACAAGCATATATATATATATATATATATATATGTATATATATATATATATATATATATATATATATATATATATATATATATATATATATATATGTATATATATATATATATATATATATATATGTATATATATATATATATATATATATATATATATATATATATATATATATATATATGTATATATATATATATATATATATATATATATATATATATATATATATATATATATATATATATATATATATATATATATATATATATATATATATATATATATATATATATATATATATATATATATATATATATATATATATATATATATATATATATATATATATATATATATATATATATATATATATATATATATACAGGTTGTTCATGCAGAAACTTTGAAACAACTGCACTTCTAGCATCCGTTTCTATTGACCGATAAAGATGAGATTGTGAATATAGTTATTCGGAGGTATGAGCTCGAGTTTCTGTGAATGGCAACACAGTGGTGCTCACGATTACGGTTATAGTTATAAAAACCAAAAAGTATCGAAAGGCAGAACTTTAATTTTCTTGTCTGAAAATGTTCAGCTCTTGCATAAACACTAAATAGTGTCGAAAAAGAACCGATATGTCCAAAAATGGACTTGTTATGCATACACAACAATGAGTTCTGAAAACCGGCCAATGAGACACAATCTGGGACCACGCTGAAAATTTGTATATGACAGGGGCAACATACCAATCACAGAACGTCGTTCTTCAGATATTCAGCATAGGAAACTGATGAAATGCCAGGCGTGTATGCGAAGTCGTCATTCGGGAACTCGCATATGCCAACGAATTGCTCTCTATGGAAAAGTTCGTAAGGAATTTATAAAACTGTATAATCAAAACAGAATGAATGTCGAAGCCTTGCATGCATATCGCCAAAATCATTTCCAAAGACGTGGGTCTATATACTCAGCAAGATCAGCGTGATTTAGTTCACAAACGGGCTAAACATGTGATAAATCGCTCTCCGAACAGCCAAGGGTTTCTGAGGGCATTGTCATGGAAGTGCATCAAACAGTGACTACAGGACACAGGGAAACCGCAAGAGGCACAGAGCGTGTATTGAATATTCCGAAGACAACGGTCTTCCAGCTACTGGACTAGGTACTCCACATCTTTTCCTACTGGTTCTAATGCTTCCAGATGCTGGAGCCGAGGGACCAACAACCGCATCCGGACTTTGCAAATGAAATTCTAATACGATATGATGCTGATAGTGATTGACCACTTCCCATACTATGGACAGACGAGGCACATTTCATCTTAAATGACAACATTAACACCAAGATTTGTATGCACTGGGAAGAGACGAATCCTCATGCTTTGTCAATAGTATCATTATTTGACTCTAAAGTGACTGTATGGTGTGGAATTATAGCCATACTTGTTCTCAGCCCCTTCTTATTTCAAGAAGTAAACGTGTAACATCCTCTGTAACAGGATTTTGGTATACTATCCAGGATGCAACATTATGTACTACTGGAATTGAGTAGGCAGAATGTAATAAATGGCAAAGTTTGAATGCAAGATGGTGCACCTCCACATATAGCGAGGTCTGTTAAAAGGGTCCTGGAACGGCATTTTGGTGATATCATCCTCACAAGCCATTACCATTTTCCGTGGCCTGCGTGATCCCGATAACACGATCTGACTACCCTTCATACAAATAATCATGTATATCTGGGGACAAATACCAGATGAATGATAGATTATGTGAAAGATTATGTTTAATCCTCTCCAGTTGTTTCTTTAGTAAATTCTACAAATAATTAGTGCTTTGATAATTAGTATCGTTACACTCTGTGTATGGAAATATAGTTATATAAAGACACGAATATAATGTATAGTGTTTAAAATAAATTTATATAATTAAATAATATAAAAGAAAATGTGTACTTCGAGAAATAATTAATATCGACTATGATTAACCCTATTCTAAGGCTCATAAATAGTGTTTAAAAGCATACGTCCATTTATTTGTTCCGGAAGCTTTTAGAAGCATTTATTTTATGACCAGGTTTAGTTCCGATACTTTTATTTCCTATCTTATACCTCTACTAATACAATAATTTATTCAGATACAGCTAAAGAATTTAGAAATGTATTCTAGCAATCCAATGGCACTATACTCTTAAAAAATAAAAGAAAGTCAAATAAGAAAATGTCTTCCGAAGTTG
>CM063502.1:82766134-82771134 GCA_032207245.1 Pardosa pseudoannulata | reverse complement strand
ACGTAAATCTTCAATTACAGATCATTTACATTCAGTAGACAATAGTCAATGAAAACTCCATTTTATCATAAAAAATAATCATTTTATCTATCCATTCTGCATCAGTCAGTCAATGAGACTAATGCTGTTTTTAGGGAGAACTGACATATGGACAAGGCAAGCTTTGGTATATTTACTATTGCTTAGATTATTTTCAGCTTTGAGTATTATATGCATTATATTAACTTATCGCTAATATTTATTTTAATGATGAAATATGAATATATACGCATAAATTGATTTTAGTTATAAGTAAACACCTATCTATCGATCTCTCTCTCTCTATATATACACTGAAATCGAGCAAAATAATAGGAAATTCTATTCCTATGTGTTGTACTTCCACTGTATAATAAGCTTCGTCACGTGTCACAAAAGTCTGATAAGATATCTGCCTTAGCCGGTGTGAGAGTTATATAACATAATTCTGTTTGTATCAGAGATCCATTATGTTCGAACTATCAGACTGCAAAGATGCATCGTTATTGGAGCTAACCTCTGCGGAATGTCTATATCTAGACTCGCCAACATTACGGGTGTTTCATGTTGCACTGTGTGAAGGATTATGATAGCCTACACAAAAGTCGGAAGTGTGCCGTCTATAAAGGAGAAAGTGATGTGAATCAAAGTTGATCAACCGGGATAGTCGACGAAAAAATTTAGACTACACTGTTGGAAATATCCTCCGAGGTGAACACTCATTCTCAGAATCCTGTATCTACCACAACTATTTAATGGTGTCTGAAAGTTACGAAGAATCATAGCTGAGTAGCTGTTTAAAATCTGTTAGTGTTTGAATAACCCTTATTTTTCAATACCACGTAAATACAAGCTGTAATTTCCGTTAGTGGGGGCTCAACTCCAAACTAATAAATTCTAAATACTTTAACAGATGTTCCTATTAAGAGTTTATATGGAAAACTTCGTACACTTTTCCTTATGTATTATATAAGTACTTATTTTTCATGTTTGCATAAAGTTAAATTTATTGAATAACACAAGAGAATGGCATAGAATAAGGAAATTGCAATTTGGGATAACCTAAAAACGTTTTGCCTCTTTTTTTTACAGAATAGACAAATCAAGTCTCAATCAATCTTAAATCACCATTACAGCTTTTCAACAATTCAGTGTGTCTTCCAAATTTTTGCTATGTCAAATATATATATTTATTTGACAAAGATTTTTACATTGAATAGTAGAAAATGCAGGAAGATACCATATTTAAAGTTTGTAGCCATAATGTGGACCCATTAAACGTAAAAGATTCAAAAGGCACAATAGTACAGTCGTGGCCATATTTTTTTCACATTCTGGAATTAAAAAAAATGCTATGAGTATCACCAGACTCAATTGTATAGATTTCTCACAAAGGCTTCTAAGTATAGACTAATATTATAAATTAATATAGAGTTCTAAAATAGGCTGATCGCCACTTACATTTACTCACGTGATGTCACAGGCCAAGTCTTAGTTTTCGCGAGTTACCTATCCTTAACTTTGAATAAGTTTCTACATCGAATCAGGATGAAAAAGGAATGTTAGAATATAATAATTTATTGCGATAATTTTTATCATTACAAATCGCCTCCCTCCGAAAATATTCACCCATATAGGTAAGCCCTTGAAATGTCTGAAAAGATAGCAGAACGCAAACTCTGTCCTTCCTCAACAGAATCATACAGTCAAGTGATGTAATGCTCTGTCACACATTAGCGATTCTACCGAAAATTCTTCTGAGAATTATGTTAATTTCAGATTTTTTGTAAAATCTATAACAATATCTTAAACAATCTTTCATATAAACTATAACAAAAATGTGGGTAAAAAGTCTGGATTCTGAAATTGTAATCATTATTATCTTTAATTTTTATCATTACAAATCACCTTCCTTCGAATATATTCGCCAATATAGGTGGGCCTTTGAAATGTCTGAAATGATAGCAGAACGCAAACTCTGTCCTTCATCAACAGAATCATACAATCAAGTGATGTAATGCTCTGTCGCACATTGGCAATTCTACCGAACATTCTTCTGAGAATTATGTTAATTTCAGATTTTTTTGTAAAATCTATAATAATATCTTATACAATCTATCATAATATCTATAACAAAAATGTGGGTAAAAAGTCCGTATTCTGTTTAAATTCTAAAAATTTTCTGATATCATTTCAAAGAATATACTTAAAAAATGCAAGGAGTAATTTCATTCATGGGATAATTAAGCTACTGCTCTCTTGGAAATGGTTTTTATAACGAAGGGAGAATTAAAATTGGGGAATATAATTTAGATACTATTTAGATGATTTCTAATATATTATACACAAAAAAATCATATATATACATGAGTGTATATATATATATATATATATATATATATATATATATGAACACATAACGATATTTTGACACAATCAACTTAGTTTAAGATCTAATTACAATCAATATAATTTTTCTTTTACGATTTTGTACCTGAACTTCACTCCTCGAGATTTGACGAATGTTTTTCTGTCTATGTTAATCTGTTTTTGAACACCGCTGGCCCATCTATATTTTTTACATGTGAGCAAAACTTTTATAACAATTTGTAAAACTATCACCCCCGTGTGATAGCGTTATCTTCTTGAAAAAAAAACATCAACTGCTTATTAGTTAGCACCTATGTTTCATCAATAGCTTTTTTTTTCTTTTTATAATTGCTTTGTTGATAATGGGCCTGTTAGATGTGGATGTAAAATTTTGTGGTTTTTCAGTAACAAAACGCAGTGATTTTTCTTAAGTAAAATGGCCAATCAAGTCAACTTATATGTTTATATATATATATATATATTTATATATATATATATATATATATATAATATATATATATATATATATATATATATATATATATATATATATATATATATATATATATATATATATATATATATATATATATATATATATATACATACATACATACATACATATATATGTGTGTGTGTGTGTGTGTGTGTGAGTGAGTGAGTGTATACTAATATCAAAGCAGTTCTTAACTCCATGAGATTTTTTATGCTAAAAAACATTGAATGCTATGTTTATTATTTCAGTACTGTGGTAAGATAAAAGATGTTAAGTATGAAGTTTGTAAATTAATATTTGTGTGCTTTTCGGATTTGTGTGCTTTTGCGTTATTTCACACTGGTCTGTGTAGAATTTCTTTTTCTTTTCCAAAATATATCATCAGTGTATGAGAAACAAAAATTAAATTATTTACTTTAACTAGTAACTAATTATTTTCTTTGATATGAAAAAAAGGAATCAACTTAAATTCACTTATTCTCTTCCTCTATTATATATTTTAAAAATGTTTGGTAATGTGTACTCTTTAAATTGGGGATTGCATTAAGATAGAAAAAAAACATATATAACAACAATCGCGACATATTTGATGAAAAGTTGATGAAAAATCACCATTATAATATTAATGCCCAAATAAAAGAACTACAGAAGGAAGTTCGCACTTGATATATTGATTTAGATTCCAAACTTTTATAAAAACGATTCATAATGAAATGTGACTACAACCTAATCCAGCGTCACAATGTCCTTCTGAAAAGTGCACTCAAATACATTATCAGAATTCCCTCACGCAATTCCTCAATTACAGCCTATTTGCATTCAGCGGACAATAGCCAATGAGAACTCCAGTTTTTTTTTTTTTATAAAAACAGAATCATTTTTCTCTATCTATTCAGGATCAGTTAGTGAATGAAAGCCAATATTTTTTAGGATATGATGATATGCGATGAAAGATTATTAGCAGTTATATTTACTATCAGAATATTTGCAGCAGCATTTTATGTATGTGTCATATGGTTTATTTTACATAAAGTGATATCATCATATATTTTATTAGTGTATATCTACATATGTTTTTAATGTAATACTCAATGGGGTTTTTTATTTGAGATAACTCATATTTGTATTACACTTGAAGGAATCGATAAAGACCCTTAAAATTTGCTGGACAGAATCGGCTGAAAACTGAGTTTGTAAGCAAGTTCAATAGTCTTCGATATTTAAAAGCATGTTCATAACATGTTGGGATACTGTTAACCATATTTTGAAGTTTTAAGATTTGGGTTTTGCTTCACTGGGGAAATATGTTGGCAGTAAGAGTTAAGGTCTGCGAGACCTTTTTAATATAACATTGCCTATACATTTAACGTAAAAGCATATTAAATGCTTTTACGTTAAATATATAGGCAATGTAAGGGAAACAAATGTATAGGATATTCTAAAATGTCCTCTCTGAAAATATATATAGCGCATTTTATTTTTATTAGGAATTACGGAATGATGTTTAGCTGGAAAAATTGAACCAAATTTTTCTTTTAGTTTTACCTGACTAATATTTCCCAATATGATAATTATACGATAAGCTTTATATGAATCTGTAATATTTGGTTTGAGAACTTTTTATGTGTAAAATGTTTTACATATTAACTTAGTTTCCTTTAGAGATACGTCTTAAATACTTTTCACAATACTCTACGTTATTTAAATACTTGTCAACCAATTTTCAATATTATATTTTCTTTTGATCTGAATGTGTTTAAATGTAACAGAAAGAAGATTATAACTTTATATCTCATGCTTGAGTTTGATGACTTGCAGGTCTGAATTATAATATTCCTCCAACATAACATTTTATATACCTTCCTTAATTATCACCTTTTTATATACAACATTATTAACTATTATAATCCTTTCGCAATTTAATATACATCGCTTTCTATTTTATTGTAACACTTTTATTATACAGTTATTAATGATATCCCAATGTTTCTAGACTAGTTATAGTACAATAAATATTTCTTAAATTATATAAATAAGCTTTTTTGACCTACTTTATGTACTATTTTTGAGATAAATACATACTTAAAATTCCTAAAATTCTGTTGACAATATCGGA
>CM063502.1:82746134-82761134 GCA_032207245.1 Pardosa pseudoannulata | reverse complement strand
AAAAAACGAGATTTCTGTAGAGCATTTGCACTTGAAGTGTGTTAATTCTAAAACCTTAGCCCATACCCTTTAATGTACCATTTGCTGTATAATGTGGAACCCTTTAATGCACAGATCTCTCTTTTATGTTGCATAAGAGGAAAACGGAGAAATTTTTCCTAAATCTGTCAAATTAGTTTGACCCAATGCTGACTCACTACCAAAAACACTACCAAATATTGCATAATCTTTTATAAACAGATATATTACAAAAGTTTACAACAGTAATGGTTTACCTTTTTGAAAAATATGCCAAATTTCGTTTATTATTTTCTTCTAATGTTGACTTATAAAAAACACTGACCAATATTGTATAATCTTTTATATACAGATATATTACAAAAGTTTACAACAGTAATGATGAACCTTACTGAAAAATGAGTCAAATTTCGTTTATTAATTTT
The DNA here is from genome assembly GCA_032207245.1 of Pardosa pseudoannulata. NCBI lineage: Eukaryota > Metazoa > Arthropoda > Arachnida > Araneae > Lycosidae > Pardosa > Pardosa pseudoannulata. The sequence continues at coordinate 82,760,691 of CM063502.1, read as the reverse complement.
TTCCTATTACTATAAGGTGGATCACTATTGTTGTTGTTTTGATGCTACTTGGTCAAATCAAGGAAGATACAGCCACACGCTACTCGTATTAAGGCAAAGATGTGCACCTATCTTCTTTTTTTTTAATGAGCATTATTAGGGGTCCTCGTAGTGCGTCGTTATAAAATTGGAAAGGACAAATTAACGTAAATTATTTAGAAACCCCAAGCTTCTTAACTAGTTCACATTTGACAAGACTACCAATTAGTTCAACAGTGATAGCTGGTATATACCGTTCTACGGTGCAGTGAATACGTGTCATAAGTTTTTGAATAACTGTGATACGTCATACACAAGATCAATAATACGATGTGATATCCGTTAGCTAACGTTCGCTTAAAAATATTTTTTAATCGACGCTGAATATTTATACTTTAATAATTTCAACTGTCTAATCTCTTTGGTATAATATAGAAATAATTTTTAAAAAAATCAACGTGTGTATATTTTAAAATGACTTTTGTGTTAGAGTTTCGTATGTATGTACAATTTGTATTCAATAAATAATACAAATAGCGGATTATATTTCATATAAAATATGAAAAAATATTTTATTTAGATTAAATATACAAGAAATCACTATTAAAAATGGCTTAATTATTGAATCCATTTAAATCATAAAAAATCAACCCCAAACTTCTGATGTTTATATAATTATTACATGTTATTTACAGTACGTTTTCCACTTAATTGAAAAGTCTTGGAACAACTTTTTTCAGAAATGGCAAGGTTTATAAAACACTTGCACCGCGGATACAATAGGTAACCAAGCTTTCATGCCTCACTCTTTAAGAAAAAGAATGGTATCTCTGAAGGTTCTAGTGATAAAGATTTCATTCTTGGTACACATGATAAAAACCAAGGAAACAGCTCAAATTTCTTCAAAGGAGTTCATCCCAGTTTTATTTATAAATATTTCTATCAGAGGAATTTATAATCTCTATTAATAATAAAATTGCATAAATTTATAACTTAACAGTATCATCTTGAATTAGATCAAAGAATCTCACTTAAAATGTATCTGCTGATAATTTCTAAAATACTAATACAGTTAAACAATAAAGAGTAAAAAAAAATCTGAAAATAATATATTTAATATTTATTGTTATTTACGATAAATTTTTCCTGCCGGATCCGAAATGTGTAAAACAATTTTTGAAATAGAAAGGATTGCCAAACACTATAGGAGTAGTTCCAATTTTTTACGCATCCAAAAGCAGAGTCTAACTACCCCTAAAAAATTTAGGAATACAAAAAAATCCTTTATGCTACACATGAGAAATATAAAAAAAAACCTCCACTAAGTGATTGCAACTTTGGGTAAACACCATTACGAAACCGTTTCATAATACACCCCTACACAGATTTTTTTTTTTTACACAAAAGTTTCTTTACTTTGTAGTACCCAATTTAAAAAATAGCATTTCTTAATATAAACTTTAAAGAATTAAAATATATTGTATTTAAAACTTTCATAAATCATCTTTAAAACGTTTTTAAATACTTACCCCCGTTTAAAACTTATAAACGTTAATATAATTACTGTTACACATTATTCCTGATTGCTTTTTAAAGTAATAAGCAATAAATATTAAGTTTGTGTACGGAAAAACTTTGGATTGTCGAGTACTTTCGAACATTAAGATTACGATCATTACATATTATTGACAGCAAATTTTTCTATTGGCTAGAAGTGCTAGAAAAATTTTTCTTGCAGAGACCAAGGATTGTAGAATGTTTGCATTTGGAGCATCATAGTATTTCAGAGTTTTAGATCCAACAAAATATAAAAAATGGTTGTATATCAAGATATTTTAGTGTTAGGAATTTTACTTTTTGTTTTTCATGACGAAACCCACAGAAACTACAGCGTTTTCCCTCAGATGAAATATTTTAAAATATATTATTGATAAATGATATATTATTGATAATATATTATTAAATATATTATTGATAAATGATATAAATTCCTCTATCAAATGTATTTGCAATCAGTTATACTCAGAAATATTACGTAATTTCACAATATCCACTTCAATAATGAATGAAGTTGTACTTAAAATATGCCTGTTAGAAATTTTTAAAAATACCTTTATCAATGGGTATTTAAAAATTAATGTAAAATTAATCTTATTCCAATACAATTAATATTACATATTATTAATTGATTGGCTATTGAATGGACAACAATGAAAATTTTCAAGATTAAGAGTAAAGATTGTTGAACACTTGGGCAGCATAGGAGTAGGGTGAACCTTTAACATTTCCCTGTTTTAAGGGTAGAGTTCTGCATATATCATTATAAATATAAACCCACAGAAACTACAGCGTTTTCCATCAGCTCAAATATTTTAAAATATATTATTGATAAATTCCTCTATCAAATGTATTTGCAATCAGTTATACTCAGAAATATTACGTAATTTCACAATATCCACTTTAATAATGAATGAAGTGTACTTAAAATATTTTAGAAATTTTTAAAAATATCTTTATCAATGGGTATCTAAAATTTAATGTAAAATTAATCTTTTTCCAATACAATTAATATTACATATTATTAATATTAATTAGGCTATTAAGTGGACAACACTGAAAATTTTCAGGAGTAAGAGTAAAGATTGTTGAACACTTGCAGCATATTAAGGGTGAACCTTTAACATTTCTGTTTTAAGGTAGAGTTGGATCTCTAAATATTTTTATTCTTTTTTGCAGACATGAAAAAACATAGGAGCACTCTACCAAAAATATGCAACTTATTTATATACATAGAGCTTTCAAATCTTTCGTAAACAGCTAAAGACAGAAATTTATAAATTGATAATTCACATTATTAAAGAACGATAGTTCATAACATTTACTTCAAATATTTAAAAAATTTGTAACTTGTTATTTTACTTTTAGAAAGTTCTTAAAATTTATAAACTATAGGAACCCTTAAAATAATAATATTATCTTGGACTAATATAATTACCTTGTTATTCAAAATTGGTTTTTTTCTATTTGCAAGACAGTACTGAGACGAATCAGTACTTCCCAGTCACATTAGCTCTCCCGTTGCAAAAAATTAAACCTTATTGTTCCATTCCAAATCAAATCTAAGCTGTTTCATATTTTTTAAACAACATTTCTATTTATTAACTCTGAGCTGCGAATTTGCGACTCAACGTCCAACTTCTGTTTCATACTGCACTGCTTGCTCTTTAAATGCTGCGGTATATCTAGATTTATTTTCTATACATCATTCCTTACAAATTACCATCTTCTAAAAGGTTTAATTTAGTTTGGAGCACTACTGTCTACTTTTTTACTGCATGAGGGCTCATGACAGCGGTACTTCCTGCTATAAGAACTCCAAACGGCTACGAACATACCTACAAGCAGCAGGATTCAAACCCAAGGGCGGTGGTACGGAAGAGTACCACCATATCATTCGCCATCATCCGGCATTCTTTTTTCTTGTAGAATGAAGGAGAATGAAGAAAATGTATTTTCTTGTTAAATACCCCGTAAAATAAATGTTGTACGAAGTTTTCAGTTTTCATTCCTTCTTTAGCATTATGGTAACTTAAAACAATAAGACGAAAAACAATAAATTTAGCAAACACATAATAATCATGAAATAATTTGTTATAAATGTAGTCCTCTTTAAAAATAACACTCAAACTCCGATATCACTCGTATATTGAAATGTATATGCATATAGTTCTTGAGATATAATATTTTCCTCTTTTGTATTGTTAAACACAAGGTTTCGCAAAAGTTATGAAGTTATGTATGAGTAAATATGGTAGAATTATATTTAATACTTTTAATATCATATGACATTTCTTTACTTCCAAACTAAAATTAATGCGTATAATAAGAATAAATGTAAAAAAGTTTTATGCAGTTCGTTAAATTTAAGCCATATATATTTTTGAAATTTTGAAGCTTTTAATTTTTTTGATGAATTATTGAAAATAATTTACAAGATTTTACAAGAAATCTAACAAGGAAGCCAGATAAACAGGCGTTAAAAAATTTTCACTCTTCTAAATTTAAAATATTTTAAGTTATAAAAAGTTAAAAATGAAATTTTGTAACGATCCATGCGGTTTAAAAATACTTGTCCAAGAAATTTCTTAAACAGTTTAATCTTTCAAAACAAGTGTAAAATACTAAAATAATCTAAATCTTAATATAATTGTTCTAATATATAAAAAAGCATTTATGAGAAATTTAGTAATTCGTGAAAAACATTAATGCTGTTGATTTGTATTTGTGAGTTGTACCCTCATAGGGAGCCATGTTGTCGTACCTATATGAGGCTCCCTTAATAAAAAAGGCAACAAATCAGCAGATTGTATGGTAAAATGCTCATAAAACTATGTGCTCCGCATTTGTAAAAAATATTTTTTGGTTTATACATTCATACAACAGATATCCTGTTTTTAGAGACAAAAGAAAGTATTAAAAATTCAAGCTGTTATTCGTTTTTGGCAGAAAAGCCTTTTGTCATATATATGAAAGAATTAAACTTTTAAAAGGAATTTAGAGTTCGAAAGAAAAAAAAGTTATCTTTTAGAAAGAAAAACTAACTCGTTAAATACTTAAAAATAAATATATTCAGGAATTTATTTTCTTAATCCATACTTAATAATTTAGATTAAATAATTATAAAATTAATGACTGAATTCATTTTGAAAATATTTTCATTTCTTGCTATAATTTTGATAAATATTTTAAGCATAAGACGATTTAAAGTGTACGAATCGTTGTCAAAATTGTGGGTATACTACAATTTAAATAAGAATTGTGAAGTAATATTACATTCGTTAATATATTTCATTGATTTTTTTTGAACAATTACGAATGTTTTAGTTTAATATACAAGCTTAAAATACTTTGAATTAAGAAAAACGCACGCCTTTGCAAAACACATGTCTTTAATAATATATGTATATATTGTTATGTGTTTGCTAGTTATATGTTATGAAAAAAATTAAATAATTTCTAATTTTTAATTATTCAAGATAATCAAAATAGCATTTCAATTTGTAAATAGTTCCCTAAATAAAGAGTATCAGCAAGTTATTTAATCATTTAAAATTCCAGAATGATTAAAATTAGATTAAAATTTCAGTAATTAATTGATCAAACTGCTTACATTTTACAGGTATTAGAGAACGCTCTCACCTTCATTGTTGAATGTATTGTACACACACGCACCCACACACATATATGTTTATTTATTGTATATATGTATATATATATAATTATATATATAATTATATATAAGTATGTAAAAAACAAAGGTAATTCTGACTCAAATTTCAAACTTCACAGCAAAGAATATATAGGTCTTTATAAGACTTGTTTGAGATTGGTTATTTTTAGTAAAACTTGTTATAACCGTCTTGGTAGTAAAAAGGAAGACATAGTACTGCAGATATAGGAAATTACTAGAAATAAGAAGTTTTATTTTCAAGAAGCTGCATTTACCTCGAAACCATGTTGGTTCACTTCTTCCAATTCGAAACATTTCTCAATTTTAGAAAATTTACATAATCGATTTATCTTATACTAGAGTGAAATACTCATGAAATAATATATATATATATATATATATATATATATATAGATATATATATATAGATAGATATAGATATATATGCATAAAGATAAGATTAAACTGTTCAAATATTAAGAGTACTATTTTAAGCGTCATGGAATATTAACTATATACGAATGTCGCTCTCTTGAAATTTCTATTTCCTTCAGTTCTATCCTTCCGACAGTTTCCAGAAACGGGAAAAAATCGCAAAATAAAAAAAAGAATGTTCGAGGGGGATTCGTTTCATGGCTGTATTGGCAATCAAGCGGCTAATGAGCGACCGACTTCCAGCCATGTTGAAAAGGAATCGCCGACGTTGCGATTCTGAACCTCTTCCTCCGTTTCTTTTCAAATCTGGCATCGCATACCTGATGCGGCTTGTTTGCTAGTCACTGCTTCGGACCGCAGTTCAGAAATATATGTCGTTAGCTGGAATTTCCCTTGGAAGAGAGGAATATTGAAGAAGGGATTGTATGAGGCTCCCTCTTTTTTTTTTCCTTTTGATGATTATCTATTTTTAATTACTAGTAGAAGTGTGGGGAATTTTTATACGCATACTTGCACCGGGAGTTATTGTAGAAGCGGTGTACAAGTAGTGTGTCCCTAAACACGCATTTGCATATGTTTATTTTATTGTTACAACTGAATAGAAAATACTATTTCATTCCGATAGTGTCTGTAATAGAGGCTGTGCTAGAAAAGTTCAGATGTATTCTCTAATTGCTCAAATGTCTCAAAGGGCTCTTTAGAAGTATTTAAAATAAATTTACATATCTGTGATATTTAGCTATTGTGGCGAATGGGAGTTCGTGGCGAGGGACTTTTATGACGAGAATTTATAGCTGAAAGTTCGTAATCTTCGTCTCTTTTACAGTTGTTAGATTTCTCTTTAAAATGGCTATTGAACACAGCTTTATGAAATTTTTGGATTGAAATGTATATAATCTTGAACAGAATGGCATTTTCTTTTTGATATTTTCTTAAAATTGTTTTTCAATAGCATATTTCAAGTTGGAAAGCTATTTAAAGATACCTTTTATACCAAATTCAGCAGTATGAAGAACTATTAGCTTGAGTGCTACCGCTCGAAACCAGATTAAGTTGATTGAAATCCAGCTGTTTATGAATAGTCTTTGTTAAAAAATAATTTTTTTTTAAATTCTGGAATCCACAATTATTTAAAGGGAAATTCAGCTCTAAAAATAGTGAAAATCCAACCAAAAACTTAATTTATTAACTTAGTTATATCAATTACAATACATATTTTACTAATGTTTGGGACGATTTTTAAAGCATTTTCTCTCATAAGTTAAATATAAATAATTTGGAAAACCACATAGCCTTATTCTTAGAGACAGAATTACTGCAGTATCGATAGGTTAAATGTATGTAACAGCTATAAAATTTTTGTCAACAACACTTTTTCTTAAGTAAAGAACCTTTAAAATATATCTTAATCAGAAACATGTTCATCTAGGTAAAAATCTTTGTGTTGCTATTAATATCTATATTCTTAAAAGTCTATGAAGTAAATTAACTTTTTTCACTCTATTTTGTGCTATTGTCTTAACTCAGTAATAACCAATTGCTCCACCAAATGAATTGACTCCTTACTTGAAATAATTTGGAAAACATTCTATAGCCATAATTACTGCAGTATATGTAGATGAAATGTCTGTAACAGCTATAAATTTTTTGTCAACAGCACTTTTTCTTAAGTTCAGAACCTTTAAAATATATCTTAATCAGAAACACGTTCATCTCGGTAAAAATGTTTGTGTTACTATTAGTATCTATTTTCTTAAAAATCTATGAAGTAAATTAACGTATTTACACTCTATTTTGTGCTATTGTCTTTACTCAGTAATAACTAATTGTTTCACCAAACGAATTGACTCCTTACATGAAAATTAATTATTTTTAATTATTTCTTCAAACATCAGTATACATTTGTTCTTTTTTGACTTTATCTTTCAAGTGTGTGACAACAGTATATTTTTTATATATTTTATCTGATTCCATCAGATAAATTTGTTGTGACATTATTTACCAACGTTAATTTTTCAATCACAGGTTAAAATATATTTTACATAATCTCTTACATTTGCTTATATTTTTTAACTTTAATCTCTTTCTCTATCAAATTATATTTCTCACTATTCTCCCTGTTTAACCTATTTTTTCACTTTAAAGACTCAATCAAATAATTAGTTCTTAAATACAAATTAACAGGAGAATACCTAGGATATTGCCTTGGGCAGGGTTTAACAAACTGACGCTTAAAATTTACACAATGCTTAATATGCAATGCTAATGATGTAACTGAAGTTGAAATTCAATTTTAATTATTTTATTAATCATTTTTATATTACACTTATTTGGTTGAAATAAATAAAAGAGTAGTAAATCTAAGAAGCACTGTAAAATAACTGTTTAATTTAATATATATGTATACGCACACATATATATATATGCATATATATAATTATATAAGTATATATATATATATATATATATATATATATATATATATATATATATATATATATATATATACACACACACACACACACACATATATATATATATATATATATACATATATATATATATATACACATATATATATTTATATACACACATATATATATATATACATATATACATATATACATATATATATATATATATATATATATATATATATATATATATATATATATATATATATACATACATATATATATATATAACCTGTTTTTATTCATTTATTTATTTATTTTTTTGCTGATTTGTCGATTCATGTTTAATTCATTATTTCCATAAATATTTAACAAAACTAAAAACATATTTTTGTTTCTTTTCTCAAATTGATTTCTCTCTTATATAATGTTGAACATAGCTCTAGTGGGCTTAAAGAGATGAGGGTCCACTTCCTTTTCTACTGTATGTGCGTTTGCATATTAAAGTATAATTCCTATAGTATTTACCTATAAAAATTTCGGTGTAACCTTTCATTGAGAAATTAACTTCATTTTTATATATTACAACTTCTAGCATTATTTTAGACTAATAGAGTACCTCAAAATGTTTCAAATAAAGCATATGTGATTTTCATACGTACTGCTTCTATACTGTGACTATAACAATTATTTCTGTACTGAGACTTAAAACTTTTCCGTTTAATATTAAGTTTATATATTGCGCTATCATGAATATGCTTTTTTATCTTTATTTACATCATAAACCCAATCTCAAATACTTAATTTGTTTACCTTAATGGGAGGAAAATTTACAATCAATTTTAAATTTTTTAATACAGTCAATCATTTATAATACGTAATAAAGTATATTTAAAGAGTACAATTGTTTAAAGACTTAATAAATTATTCTTAAAAACTAAAACAATGAATACATTTACCAGAATGCATACCAGCTAACTATTATGATACAAATGATTAAGATTAAAGATTTATTTTAATCTATGTTTCTTAAAAATAATTTTAATCAATTGCTATCAGTTGTATTGGTTTATTTGTTCTTATTTAGACATAAAAAGAGACTAAATTTCTAATAAAATTCTAAAATAATATTAAATGTAATGATAAAAGTATAAATATCAGTATTTATCAAGAGAATTCCCAATTTTTGATTGATTTGCACAGCACTATCATTTAATAAAAATAGCCTATACATGTTGCCAAAATTCCCAATTCAAAAACTTGTCTTCATTTCATTAATAACAATACCGCATTATTTTTATTGATATAAACAAATCTACGACAATTTATGTAGTATATTGAGGAATAGCAGTCCAATAGATTCTTAGATCAAATTTTTTCGACGAAGCATACTGTTTGTAGATTTTCAACTTAGCTATTAATAGAAGAATAAAGAACACTATTACTCCATACTGTCGTAAATTGTAGTGATTGCCATTATTAAAATAATATCAATATATTTTTTCATTTTATGCTTGAAAAATATTTTACTTTAGAAAAACTTACATAAACTTGGTACATTGATAATCGAAGTTTCATTACTAAAGAACACTACTATTTTATTCTATGAGTTTTGCCTCATTCGTTACATTAAAAGAGTCTTCAGATTTTCTACTTCGATTGTTGTAAACCTTATTATTATAGAAACATATGGATTGGATTTCTCTTTAAATTAGAATAAAAAAATACTTTAGAATAAGTTGTATAAATAGGGTACATTGATAGCGGCAGTCATATCACTACTGATTATTCACATACACATGTGGTAAAAGTATTGACATATATATTAGTATTGTTTTTCAGAATTTTCCACTTTCTCTGTTGTAGATTTCCTTCTGAAATAAATATTGTTTATGTTTAAAAGATATTACATGATGATTGGTTTGACTTTTAACTCATTCTAAGAATTAAAACATTGTTTCAACACAATTTGCAATTTGCTGTTGTAAGCAATATTATTATAAGATAATCTTCATGTTAATTACTTATATATTAAAAAATACTTTGGAATAAGTTTAAAAAATTTCGTGTGTTGATAAAAAATGATTGCATTCCCTTACTGCTCGAGTGTTTCTAGATTTGTATATAATGCTTTTATTTTTTATTAGAATTTCGTTAATTTCGAAGGAAATGTAATTTGTTCTGAAAACAAATATATTTATATCAAAGAAGCCTAAAAATTCCAAAGAAAGTTGTTGTTGTTGTTTAATCACTGCATACGGACATACTGTAGATGTAGATCTCATTTGCATTATTCCATTTCTCATTTATGTGAAAGAGATAACACTGATTACCCTAAAGGCTTAAATATGGATTATCTCTATGCTGTCTTGTAACTAAACATATGTTATGTAGTAATTATAACCCTTTAGTCAACTCTACCTGTGTTACACCGCTCGGATTTAGTTGTTTCTTCATAGTGTAATACCAAGAACATAAAATAATGATTAATATTTATGTTTATAATTTGATGTTGAATACACGGATGAAACATTCAAACCTTATTTAATTCTACAGTATGCGCATTTTCAACCTACATTTACGTAACCTTTTTTTCTCAATTTGTTTGACATTAATAGCATTCTTAAGTAAATTTAAATTCTTTTAGTCATAAGAAATGACTTTCAGGTTAGTATTCACTCAGTTCTTATTAAAATATCTTTTCAATATTCTAAAGGAGAGATGGAAAATGTAATTCTAAAATCATATCTCATGCTTTGGTCTTTAACTCCAGTGCGAGCTCCGAGCAAAAAATAATACAGTGATGAGACAGTTCCTCTCAGAAATGATCTTCCACAAAATTCTCTCATGCATTTCAGTTTCAAAATAGCTATTTAATATTTAAAAAAGGATTCAGAGGTATATAATTTGTAACTATACCAAGAACCCGTCCTTAACAAAATTCTCATTTAACACGTGAATAATTCATGAATGAAAAATTAAATGTACCCTGTCTCTTATATTTTGCTCATATTTCAGTTAAGCAGAACGTTTTCAGTAGCATAATATTTATAAGTTCCGACGAAACCGTATTTTGACAAGTAAAGATTTAAAGGGAGGATTATGAAAAGAAATCGTTGGAGAACTACTACTGTACATGTCAAATCCCTAAAATTTAGTTTACTCCTTAATGTATTGTTTATTAGTTGACATAAGTAATGCAACGAAATATTCGCATCTGTTATGCTTTAGAAAAGTACCAAGTGCTACTGAATGATAAATTAAGGTAATAAGCGCTGTCGAAGAAAATTAAAAATATTAATCCTCGAATGTACTAAAAATATTCTTTATTTTTTTACTCAACAAGGAAATTGCTAGTATGTAACGTTTCGAAAAGTTCCTACAAATCTTTTATTTTCTTCAGTAGTGTTGAAAGCTACTTTTCAGCATGATTTAGTGTTTAAGATTTATGTAATTATACAAAACTAATTAAAAAGGATTTCATATAGTGAACTAATTCCTTAGCATATCTATAATCTTACAAGACAAAACATTTCACTTTATAAGAAATGCAAATATGATTTTTAACTTATAAGGTATAAAAAATATTAAGTATATTTAAAAATGTTATTTCTATAGCACCTTGTTAGTACAGTTAGTGAGATATAAAATACGTTTTTTATGACTTAGAAACAATTTGTTAACAACTAGAGGCTACCAAGGTATTATTGTGTTAAAGAATGGGTTTTGTAATTTCTTCTTAACAGGAAATGGCTACTATGTAACGTTTTGAAAAGTTCTACATATCTTTTACTTTCTTCAGTACTGTTGAAAGCTACTTTTCAGTATGAATTAGTGTTTAAGATTTATGTAATTATACAAAACTAGTTAAAAGGATTTCGTATTGTTAACTAATTCCTTAACATATCTATAATTTTACAAGACAAAAATTTTAACCTTATAAGAAATGTAAATATCATTTTTAGCTTATAAGTAATAAAAAATAAGATATGCATTTAAAAATATTATTTCTGTAATACCTTGTTTGTACAGGTAGTGAGATATAAAATACGTTTTTTTAGGACTTAGAATCAGTTTGTTAACAACTAGAGGCTACCAAGGTATTATTGTGTTAAAGAATGGGTTTTGTAATTTCTACTCAACTGCACTAATGGTTTGCAACCACTTCAGTACATATATTTCCAATGAACATTCATTATAGCTCTATCATACAACTGTCATTAATACAACCTTTAAAATTCTATGTAGGCTGCAGTAAGGGACTCAATGATATGCATGTTGCTATTTAGTTTGAACATTTCACCATCCGTGTTTGTTAATGGTGTCTGGAGCACGTAAAATATGTCCATATTCAAAATATCCTCCAAGTTCTCAATTAATACTTCTGGGGATGGCAGGCCAAGCATATGGGTCTTATTCTTATTCCCTGCTTGTAAATTACGAGGGCACACTTGAGCATAAGCCGTACTTTCACCCTACTGGCGCTCGTTAAAACGGAACCTCTTTTCATCAATACGAGTAGTGTATGGCTCAATCATGCTTGGTGTGACCAAGTGGCATCAGAAACAACAACAACATATTTAAGCCATAAAATTGGGTGGTTTTTAATTAATATTTTCTCATACCCATACTTTAATTCGTAGACGGCCTCTCTCGACCTCAAACTCATAGCGAGCAAAGATATCTTGTAAAAATCACCTTTAAAATCCCTTAGTTATGACGTCATAACAGCTAATTATGTCAATTGTTTTATCATAATACACAAATTACTACCAAAAGAATCAACAATGCGGATTTTTTTCAATTCATATATCCGTTACTTGGTGGCACTTTGGGTGTGTGAAAGATGAAACTTACTGAAATGGTCTCTACAGTATTTTTTAAATTTATGGGTACTAGTCTAAACACCAAAATGTCAGTCGCATTATATGAGTTGAAGTTACATCTAGACAATTTGCTTCTAAATTAAAAGTACCCATTTTTAAAGTTAAGTATATTTTAAGTCAGTTCTTGTGGTTACTCGCTCATAGTGAAGCTGCATATTACCCTTAGCAATAGACCTGATGCATATTGCAACGGTGTCTATTGTATCTGGTGTAGGCTTCCTACTTCAGAGAAGTGAGTATCAATTTCAACAACAACACAATTCAACCTTTTTTTAACACAGGAATTTTTATTAGAATATATTTTTTTTTATTTAAACAAAATCTAAATGAAAACACATACCTCTCTTTGTTACCTTTCTAGAAATTTTCATCACTTCTTATCAACTAAAGACTACTAAAGAGATACCATTAATTTTTTTTCTGAGTTGTAAGATAAGCAAAACAAAAAAAATCACTTTAGAAAATACTTTAAAAAATTCACTGGTATGAAATTTAAGTAATTCCTTTTATCTATGTGACGACAAAATGATATAAATAAATAGAAACATTTAATTGAGTAATTTTAAATAGCTTCAATTCAATTTTAGCTGAATTATAAGATAACGAGAAGAAAACAAAATAAAACAAAGAAAGGAAAAACAGACCTCTTTTCTGACTTTTCTAGTAAAAATCTTTCTCCACTTCTATTGTTTGTCTGAAAACAGGAGGCTGTTAAATAAGAACCCTTCTCTAGCTGAACCATAAGTAACAAAACGAAAAACAGTTCAAGTTTAACACTGAAGGTGTGATACATACATCCTACTATTTTCCAAATTTTCCTAAAAGTTAGAAAAGTTTAAGTAACACTTATACAAACGTGCCCGACTTTTCTTTTAAAACAGTCATTACCGTTAAAATTAAGTGCAACAGAATTTACTTAAAATAACATTACATAAACTTTTATTTAAGCATAAAAAAAGAATAAAAGCAAGAAATTAAGTATTAGTTTTGCTATAAATAGGTAGACATTTTGTATCCAAAATGATAGGATATTAATATGAATGAATTTCTATTTTATAAGAAAATAAATCATTTTGCTCAGCAAGTCCTATAGTTTATTTGTAGTTTAAATATCATTAAAATTAATCAATATCATTAAGCTCCATAATGTTCTTCTAATTAATTTTCAGTTAAGTATGAAAGTAAATTTTTATTTTTTGTTAAAATTTATTTTATTTTAATCATTTTAGTGCTTTTTAATTGTAATTGGATACATGAGAGAGTATACTATAGGTCTTGCTGTCATTAATAATTATTTCACCTATTAAAAATTTCAGTTATGTTACATGTGAATGAAAAGATGTTTTAAAGAGGAATATGTATTAAAATGAAGAGATTAATGTAAATCTTCAAACTATTATATCTTAATTATTCAAACAATTAGATCTACATATAAAAGTTCACGAGTTTTTTTAACCTATTGCTATTATTAAATATTAATCAATGAATAAAGATCTTTGAGCAAAAGAATTTCCTTATAACTTGAAATAAAATATCTGCAGATAAGAAAAATTATTTTGATGTGTTTATAACAC
>CM063502.1:82738634-82743634 GCA_032207245.1 Pardosa pseudoannulata | reverse complement strand
TACAATCATTAAAAAAAGGGTCGGATTAAATATGCACATGTCACTTCTTTTATAAGAAAATTATTAAAAATACATTCCGTAAATTAAAAATCCTAATAAAATGCCCTAATTTTCATAGATAAATAAAATAATTTATTACAGATGAAAAATGCGTAATTATAGAGGAAATATTCGTTTTTGCTTCGGTATAACCAATCTTTTTTAAATGACTGTAAAATTTTTAAATACGATATTGGATTGTCAGTTTTTAAAAATCTCATAAAATGAGTTTTAAAATCAGTTCTAATACATGGTGACTGCTATAACATTTAACTTTTTTTTCAGCACTGGGATATTTTTAATTATGCATGAAGCGATTTAAGTTTTGTGAATAGTTTTAGTGATGAGTATAATATAACGACAAATGAAAAATGCGTAACTGTAGAAAAAAATATTTTTTTTTATTCGGTATAACTAGTCTTATTTTAATGACTGTACTTTTGTGAACGATTCTTCATCAGAAAATATTTAGATTTCATTCTGTCAAAGACGGAAATTTCATGGTTTCATAAAGAAGTTCGCCGAACGATGGCCGAATGGTAAAGCGATGCTCTTCGGAACAGGAGTTCGCGGGTTCGAATTCAGCTGCGGGAATGAATGTTCGTAGCCGTTAGGAATCGGCTTTAAGCAGTAGGTCCCGAACTCATTAGCCCTTGTGTGCTTGTACCCTTGTGTGCAGTAGGCCGTGGCTCTCTAAACAGAAACAAACCATAAAGTAGTTCAGGAAAATTTTAACACGCTTGCCAAAAAGGGATTAATGTAAACATGTAGATGAATTCGTTCTTCAATTGTAATATTTATTATTTACTGTCAATTTGAATTTAAATACTTTTTTAAATGAATTTTAAAGATACTATTACTAATTTAAACCTTCAAAGTAAAACTCCAATACGTCTGTCAAAATAGATTAACGTAGACACACATACAAAATTCTTTTTTTATTCGTTTTTCCTTCGGTATAACTAGACTTTTTAAATGACTGTACTTTTGTGAAAGATTCTTCATTAGAAAGTATTTACATTTTTTTCTGTCAAAGACTGAAATTTTATGGTTTCATAAAATAGTTCAGCAAAACTTAAACACGTCTGTCATAAAGGGATTAATGTAAACACGTACAGGAATTCGTTCTTAAACTGTTTATTGTTAATTTGAATTTAAATACTTTTTAAAATCAGTTTTAACGATGCTATCACTACTTTAAATCTTCAAATGAAAACTCCAATACGTATGTCAAAATAGATTAACGTAGACACACATACAAAATTCTTTTTTATTCGTTTTTCCTTCGGTATAACTAGACTTTTTTAAATGACTGTACTTTTGTGAAAGATTCTTCGTTAGAAAATATTTACATTTTTTTTCTGTCAAAGACGTAAATTTTATTGTTTCATAAAATAGTTCAGCAAAACTTAAACACGTCTGTTATAAAGGGATTAATGTAAACACGTACAAGAATTCGTTCTTCAACCGTTTATTGTTAATTTGAATTTAAATACTTTTTAAAACCAATTTTAACAATGCTATCACTACTTTAAACCTTCAAAGGAAAACTCCAATACTAAAACTCCAATCTGTTAAAATAGATTAACGTAGACACGCATACAAAATTCTTTTTTTCATCCGTACGATTGTTTCTTTAGAGATTCGCACCTAAAATCGATTTGAAAATAAGCGTGCGCGCTTTGTGTTCAGATTACAATCCTCACCCCAAAGGGGAAAAAACCCGCTAGCTCAGTAGGTTTTATTTGTCACCTAAAGCGATTCCCGGCGTGATCAGTTAGTTGTCCAAGCGGCCGCAAACTTTGTTTCCCAAAAGTTGCGACTGCTCTCGGAGGGTCGACGGCTACGCGTGCGCGAGATCCAGTATAACAAAGCGAGTGGGTTGTAGAATCAAGTGAGTCCCAACTCCGGTGTAAGCGACAGCGGACGGTGAGAAGATGCTGTCCTGCATTGCGGTAATCCTCTGCTTTTCCGGCAGTATCCCGCGACTCAAAGCGGACCCCAACAGTAAGCAATTACTTTCTTTTTTACGAAGAAATTTTTTTCCAATTTTTTTTCTTTCAATATTTGGGTATTTTATATTTTCGCATGTAGCGGGATAATAATTTGTGAGGAACTTTAGGGGTGAAAATACGATAAATATTTCCATAATAATTATTTATAATTTTTTCTTTATAAATATTTTTAATTTCTAATTTTTTAATAACATAATTTTTTTATTAGCAAGTGTAACCATTAAAATTTTTTAAATAATTTTAGCGATGAAAATGGTATAAAGAATTTCTTTACTTTAATTTAAAGGTCATATCGTGTAAAAATATTTAAAACAAAAAATTTTTTCAATATTAAAAATTTTAGTATTTGGCTTTTAAATGTAAACGTGAATACTCTAAAAGAACAATAATATAATCAATTGTCTTACAATAATTTGAAGAAGTTTTCTTGAAGAGAAATATTTTCTAAAAGTTTGTTTTTAATATATAAACATTTTAATGATATTAATTTGAAGGATATTAAAACTTTTTTATCCTTATCACAATGAAGGTTTTATAATTTCGTGTATACAGTTAAATAGAATATTTTTGAGGTGACAATCATATAAACAGTTTCTAAATATAAATTTTAAAGAAATTTTGAAGAAAAATATATTTTTTAAAATTTTCTTTCAACAATAAAATATTTATAATCGGGCACGTAGTAAATTAATATGAATATTTTTCAAGATCTCTCAGTAACATAAACAATTATATTTTTTCCTTTTAAGGGTTTTATATTAGTAGAATAGGTTGTGGTTTTGACAAATAATACGTAATTAAACTTAAAACAAATTAAACGTAATAATAGATATAAATAAAATCGTAATATAAATAAAATCTTTCCTATATCTGAAGTATTATTTATTTCTCAGTTATTAAATTTATTAAAGCCTGAAAAACACTTGAAATATTTAATAAAATTTGAAAAACTAATTTTCCTTGTTTTTAGGGTTTTAAATAATCATATCAAAATTTTTAGAGCGATTAAACATTTTGTTTTTTGAACTTAATTTTATTATTTCTTCGCTTCTCGTTATAAACTCAAGAATATGTAAAATACTTTTATGTTCTCATTCATTTTGTATTTTATCTAAAGGAATTTTTAAAATGCAAATAAACAAATTTACATAAAACATTTTTTATACCGTAAAAAGACAGAAAAATAACTGTATAAAAGCAAAAGGTTAATTAAATATTTAACAGTTTCATTATTTAATTAATAAAAATATAATTTTTTATAATTTACAAATATAGTTTCTTTTTAAAATCAGCGTTTACAAAATATTCTGAACTATTAACTAAGAAAAAAAAGAATATTCAATATAACTTAACTGAGTATTACTGGAGACATAAATTATAAGAGTTGAATTCCTTTATAGATACTGAATGCAATGATATCATCACTTAATACCCATAAAGATCATTTATAATAATAAATGTTGTATGAATATTATCATAAATTATTAGTTTTTATCAAGAAAAAAAAATATCTCTCACTAAGCACATGTATTTTTTAAAAGCGAAATAACTTAATATTGCAAGATAAATTCTAAAAATGTTAATGTAGTCACTTATAAAAAATTTCAATATGAAACATACTATAAATATAATAGAACATTAAAAAATATAAAAGAAAAATATAAATTTTATCTAGAAAAAATCTATTCCAAGAGTTTCAAAATCAAAATAAATATTAATAAAATTTTAAAAAATCATAAAATGCCTATAAGTATTTTTGTAATATCTAATAAAATTATACTGGAAATCTCTACAATTTTTTTTTTAAATTCCAAGTAGCATGAATATGCTTATTCGAAAATAACCATTAGCATCAAAATAAATTATATATTTCATAAATTCTAAATTACTTTTTAACTCAAATATATTTAACAATGCTTGTACAACCTTCAATTTAATGCTATACAATAATAAAACAAAAAAAGTCACAAAATAGAAATTGAATGTTAATATTAAGCTTTGAACATTTTTTCATTTAAATTTTCTAAAATTTATTTCCCGGATGATCTGTAAATAATTCTGCTTTAGTGTACTAGATAAATAATTTAATTGCTACTTGATATTCAAATTTGAAAAGAAAGAGATTTATAGAATTGGAAAAACGATAATTTTGTTCCAGTCTTATGTTATATCTTCTATGTTAATGCATTTAAAGAAAGAGTTTTTATTTGCTTTTCTTATTTTAAAATAGTTTGACTGAAAATTGTTTCCATTTAAGCAATTTATTTTAACTCTTTAAGTAACTCTAATTTATATCCTTTCAATTTCATGAAAATGAGTTTTATAGTAAAGTGCTTCTTAGCTTTACGTTTTCTGAACATTTTAGAAAATTACAGTTTATTGTAAGGAATACAGTTTCATCTAGATATTAATATGCAAATTTTTGGGATAATTAATTAAAAGTTTATAAAGGCATTCTACATTTCAGTCAGACAATTTTTCATTTTAACGAATTTTTCCATCATAAAATAAAAAGTTATTTTTTCTTTTAGAGTAATACTTTTACAAGTTTTTAAATAGAAATGTTTATGCTTTGTCATTCAAAATAATATACGTTTTAAAATAGTAATGTACTACTGAAAAAAAATTACTTGCCAAAAAATTTAAAATAGATAAATTAGAAATTGATATCTTAAATAAAACTGAAATTAAATATTTTTATAAACTTAATTTTTTAATAAAATCTATAATTTTTAATTGCATGAGAAATACGTAAAAAGTACATGCAAATGACTTTAATAGTTTTTGTTTTGATAGTGTTATTATATTTTATATTTCAAACTCTTTAAGTTTTGAAGACTTAAATTCCCTGATTAAAATAAATATTTAGGTTGAATTTGCTATAAATTTGTAGTGCATAATACACACACATATATATTATAACATATGTATATTATATATATACGC
>CM063502.1:82721134-82733634 GCA_032207245.1 Pardosa pseudoannulata | reverse complement strand
TTCATTAAAATTACTTAATTAGCTATTTAACTAAGGTCAGCAGTTAACCACTTTAGCTTTTAATATCGAGAAGCAACAAGTCTTTTCAGCTGTGAAAAGTAACATATACATATAAATGATATACTCTATGTCACTCTATGTTACATCCTTATAGTGTTCCTAAGATGTCAAAAACTTCATTGGATACTTTTCACACCATTTTCCTTTCGACGACAAAATTGCATTTAGGTTGTAGACAGGATATCAAGCGGAGTTTTGTTTATTATTACCGCACATAAAATAGTAATGGCATAGAAGCTGAGGGAGTCTGATATTTTATAGAACAGATAAATTCCCCATGCCAAGCAAAAACATGAACCATTAAAATGCTTTCGAAAATTGTTCTAAAGAATTATCTAAATTATACAATTTGTTACATTAAGGAAAATTCATAATAACTTCAGCCATTAACAACGATACACCACAAGTCAGCCATAAATGATAATAAATGTTGAAATTCCTAGTTCATGGTACATATACACTTCATAAGACATCATATGGAAATCCACCATGCCCCGTCGACATATAAATGGCATCAAGGATCGCAAGAAAATACCTAATAGAACTTATGTGCTATTATTAGTACTGAATACACATCATTATTGTAGTCATATATAAAATGGTAATTAAATAGAAATGGGTAGAAATAAATGTTGAAATTTTTAGTTCATGGTACAGATACATAATACAAAAACGCACATTTCATGAGACATCATATGGACATCCCTCATGCCCCGTCGATTTATAAATGGCATCAAGCATCGCAAGTCCTAATAGAACTTATGTGCTATTATTAGTACTGAATACACATCATTATTGTATTCATATATAAAATGGTAATGAAATGGAAATTAGATATTCCCATATTTTATAGACCAGTTAAACTTCCCACGCGAAGCAAAGTCATGAATCGTGAAAATGCATTCTAACACAGTTTTATACACTTTTCCAAATTACCCAGTTCAGTATATTTAGTCATGTAAGGTCATCTGGTAATCATTTGAGCTCTTGAATTTATGCTATATGTAAAGTTATGGATATGAATGTGAATTCTTACAAGTGCGTGACTTGTAACGTCAGCTTCGTTTTCTATCCTAAGAATCATTTGCCCATTAGAGAGTCCTCTATGGTGGGCGTTTCTCGTATATAAAGCATTTATGTTAACCTATTATTTTTGTACTTTCTTGTGCTATTCTTAGTAAATATAGATAATCGTACTTAATAATCATTTTGGTAGGTCTTTTGTTTTCTTTGTTATATATATATATATATATATATATATATATATATATATATATATATATATATATATATATATATATATATATATATATATATATATATATATATATATATATATATATATATATATTTATATATATGTGGTGTATGTGTGTAAATACATGTAAAGTACATATTTATATATGCACATAAACTATCTACCCATCGGCAAAATTACATAAAAGTTTTTACTATCAGTGTTTTTATTAGAGAATTTTTTATAATCTATCAGTAAAAATAATGCATATATATATATATATATATATATATATATATATATATATATATATATATATATATATATATATATATATATATACATATATATATATATATATATATATACATATATATATATATATATATATATATATATATATATATATATATATACATATATATATATATATATATACATATATATATAAATATATAATATATATATATATATATATATATATATATATATATATATATATATATATATATATATATATATATATATATATATATATATATATATATATATATATATACATATATATATATATATATATATATATATATATATATATATATATATATATATATATATATATATATATATATATATATATAAATATATATATATATAATATATATATATATACATATATATATATATATATATATATATATATATATATATATATATATATATATATATATATATATATATATATATATATATATATATATATATATATATATATATATATATATATATATATATATATATATATATATATATATATATATATATATATATATATATATAATATATATATATATATATATATATATATATATATATATATATATATATATATATATATATATATATATATATATATATATATATATATATATATATATATATATATATATATATATATATATATATATATATATATATATATATACTAGACGACCAGACAGATGTTGTCCTGATTTAACGCTATAAATTCAAAATTTGTAAAATGATTTTAAATAGAATATAAATTGGACCGTTTTGATGGAAAAATGAAGAAAACATTATTTTAAAAATACTTGAAAACACTATGCGTACAGTCATCACAAAAGTAATTACATTAAATTAAAATTTCCACATCCCCTGCACTTGAATTCGATCCTGGAACTTCTCGTACTGAAGCGCATTGCGCTGACAACTTCGCTAGAGATACGTTGGAAGTGGAGGGTTTCAAGCGACATAATCATGCCGCTTGACATGCAGCATCTCAATAATCATGCAAGTCTGGATTTTTAAAACAAAAACATTTTTTATCGAATCACATTGTGAATCTAAACCATTCTCGAATCAACTTTATCACATACACAAAATTTCATAAAAATCATTCCATCCGTTTAGGAGGAGTTTTATTACAAACACAAGAACAGAAGAATTTTATATATAAAGATGTATATGTTTGTGTGTTTATATAAAATTTAACTGTCGTGATATAAGTATTTCATCATGAGCAGAGCAAACCTAAGTGCCTAAGATAACACTAAAAAGCGAAATTATTATGTATTACACAGTAGTGGAGTAATATGTAATCTTAACAATTTTCCTCTATTAATTAGCTGTCATATTACGCATACCTTTATAAAATACCTTAGGTTTACTCCTCATGAGCAGAGCAAACCTAAGTGCCTAATATAACATTAAAAAGCGAAATTATTATGTATTACACAGTAGTGGAGTAATATGTAATCTTAACAATTGTCCTCTATTAATTAGCTGTCATATTACGCATACCTTTATAAAATACCTTAGGTTTGCTCATCATGAGCAGAGCAAACCTAAGTGCCTAAGATAACACTAAAAAGCGAAATTATTATGTATTACACAGTAGTGGAGTAATATGTAATCTTAACAATTTTCCTCTATTAATTAGCTGTCATATTACGCATACCTTTATAAAATACCTTTTATAGAATACCTTTATAAAAAATGAAAAACTTTGTGATAAACGATTTATTTGGTATAACATGTACAGCTAGTACTAGAGGGATTTATAATAATATAGCTAATTGTAGTGTATTTAGTCGATGTATCTGAAAAGTAAATTTACGTGTGCGTCCCAAAAAACCGCAAAATGTCGATACAAAGAGCATGTTTATAAATAACAGAAGATGATCGAAGCATTCGCCAGTTAATATGATTGTCACATCTATGCTGAAGAAGAACGCTTGTTCTGATAAAGGCTAAAAGTTCGACAATCTATTTTCTTTTATTTTTTTTTGCCCTTAAAAAGGGAAAACTAAGGATTAAATGACCTTAGTTGTCCCTTTTTAAGGACAACCTCATTATAACGAGTATATGTACAAAACGAAAATTTCTTTTCTTGTTTCAGTGGCAAAATTAGTTACTTTGGGCTTTGGAAAGTGGATTACATTTTAAATTAATATATACCAATTGAAATTCGACATGTAATTCAGTTATTATTAATATATATTCTTTAATATATATATATATATATATATATATATATATGTGTGTGTGTGTGTGTGTGTGTGTGTGTGTGTAATTCATCTTTATAACACTCCTTCACAAGGAGAAAGCTCAACAGCTATAAGTAATGAGAATGCAGTCGGGCTTCATATTTAAGAGAACTCAGAAGTCTAATTTTAAAACTTTATTTCAGAGCGGCAACACCACACATCTATCCTTCAGGACAATATACAATCAAAAGCCACAGAGTTCACTCTGCTCTGACACAAGTACACCCAAGAGCGCTGACAACAAGAATTTTCCCACAACAAAAATAACTTACTAAGCGAATTACGTGCAATATCAGCAAAACGCGAAATCATGTTTTGCCACCAGCTTGAAAACTGCTCTAAAAACAGAAAGTTTACAGTTTTATGACATAAATGAATGTTAAGTTGAAAATACTCCGTTGATTAAACCATTTAGAGGCTGGTAAAGATATTTAAATGAATTAAAATTGGAGAGAGGAGGCTTTTGAAGAAATATTAATGTTGAATAATTTTGATATATTACACACACACACACACACACACACACACATATATATATATATATATATATATATATGGGGGGGTGAATGTAAGTGTATGTGTCATTCGGATGCTTCTTAATTTCAAGTTTTCTACATATTTTAAAATCTCAGTTTAATAGCACATTAATTCATATTTAAATATACAATACATTGATATATTTCAGACGTTGCTATTCATATTTTGCATAATGTGTCATAGTTTTAACTTTACTTATTTATAAAAGGTAAGTAATAGATATTAGATCAACGTTTTCTAAAAGCTCATTGAAGAAGCAGACGCAGATATATAAATTCATATATACATATCTGTATGCATATATATGTATATATATATATATATATATATATATATATATATATATATATATATATACATATATATAGACATATATATATATATATATATATATATATATATATATACACGTAACACGTATATAAATTTGTTTTATTTAAATTTAATACTCAATTTTAAATAACATATAAAAGTTAGTCATTACATACAATTATATTTTAAACTTATTTTTCCCTTTCCTTCTTAGATTTTACCCCATTTTCCATATAAATTCGTATTAAAAAATTAGATATATGGATTGTAAAAGAGATAAAGGTATCATTTTCCTACTTTGATAAGTTACCCATCCTTCTAATCGATGATAACGGATAATGAACGCAAATTTGCTCCCAAACCAAATCATTAATACTACTCCAATAAACATATGAAATAATATTATTCACTCCAGCATTTCTCCAGCGGATGGTTGTTCTGAAAGTTACAGATCATTTTGATGAACTCAGTTTAGTGCATTCTGACAGTCACTGAAAGGACTCTTAAGTACATAGCATGGATAGCTGTTAAAGTGAAATGAATGTCCGGGAGAGAATAAAGTAATCCAAATATCGTCAATCACATATAATACAACTTGAATTTGGAGCATCTGACCATTCATTTCGTTTGTTTGGAAAGATGAGTAGGTGTTTTAGTGAGTGCAATATTCTAATGAACCCACACACACGTATTATTAAAGTGATTCAATAAACACAATAAAGGTAATAAAACTAAATATGTTTCTTAACTCCCTAATCAGCACTAAACAAATAATTGTAGGTTGGGCTATAGACAAGAATATCACTGAATTAAAATATATTATTTTATGACTCTGACATGATGGCTAATGAGACAATATCTACTGTTTAAATACTTTTTCTAACAGCTACTAACATCCATACAACTGCGAAATTCAAGGCCAACTGTGAGAGGAACCTTCTTTACTATTCGGCCATTATCTCTCCTTAACTAAACATATTTTCATGCCCAGCAGCAATGTTCAAGTAATACGTACAGTAAAATAAAATACTATAAATGTACCATACAACAATATTCATTTTTAATTTTACTGATAGCTTTAATGCAATAAATTTAAATGACTGATACAAAATTGATATCTGTTTACAGAAATCTGTATTCACTTAAAAGTTAAATTCGGTAGATTAGTCATAATATATATTGCATATAGTAGATATTAAGTACACACACACATACACACACGCATATATATATACATATATATTTATATATATACATATATATACATATATATACATATACATATATACATATATATATATATGTATATAT
This sequence comes from Pardosa pseudoannulata, assembly GCA_032207245.1. Lineage (NCBI taxonomy): Eukaryota > Metazoa > Arthropoda > Arachnida > Araneae > Lycosidae > Pardosa > Pardosa pseudoannulata. The sequence goes on along the minus strand of CM063502.1, from coordinate 82,727,610 downwards.
ATGTATATATATATATATATATATATATATATATATATATATATATATATATATATATATATATATATATATATATATATATATATATATATATATATATATATATATATATATATATATATATATATATATGTGTGTGTGTGTGTGTGTGTGTGTGTATATATAGACTATTTAATCGTCCAGGGGACCAACCCAGCCCCGAACTTTACACTTGAATACTTCTTTTGAAATTGCCCTTATTATTTTCCTCATCCCGGGCATGCTGGGCTGCCAAGTGTCCCGCAAACCGTCCGTTAGAAAGAAGCACATCATTCGTCGTGGCCGAACTTAACTTTTATTTCATCCGATAAAAATAGCACAGAATCCAGAGACGTCTGAACCCGACGGAGTCATAACGCTCTCTCTCTAAGTAATAGTAATGCCAACCTTCTGCGACAGACGGCTAAAACCCGTGTGTAGGAAAAATTCTGAGGCACGTGTTATTTTCTTATAGAAAGTAACCTTTGACTGGAGCCATCTGCAAAGTGCGGCGTCTCAGAGGAGCATTACTGCTGATCGTTACAAATTTTCATGGGAAAGTTATAACTTCCTAATTAAAATGTCAGCCATATCATTTCTGTTTTGGGGATCATAGAAAGAATTTCGGGGTTACGCTGAAGGAATGAAAACATCCTCGTTTAAATTGGATGGCTGGGAAATATGGTTAATATAAAGAGAAGAAATTAAGATCTAAAATAATGAATGTGGAAAAGGTATAATTTTGGAATAGGCTTTAGGGATTAGATATTGATATTATTACATATATATATATATATATATATATATATATATATATATATATATATATATATATATATACATAACATACATATCACATATTTTTACGCTATTTATGTCTAATATATTACTTTGATTATGAAATAAGTAGTAATCTTAATTTAGACCTACTTGACTTTGATATTTATATAGCACTTCTCTCAGACATAACTCATCTCTATTCTGGTAGGTTTTCAACATAAGAATTCCTATTTACTATGCAATTACATGATATTTTTAAGGAAGAAATATTTGTAGACTTACAGGTAATTAACGTATTTTGTAGTTTGAATTCAAAGAATATTGTAATTGTGAGAGTTTTAGAATAAGAATCACAAATGTCAAACCTACTTTAAAAAACTGGTCAAAAACACTTTAAAAACCTCATGTTACAAGTTATAACATCTGGTGATAAAACTGTTATGAATAATCCTTTACATAAAATAAGGTTTATGTAAAAATGCTGTAAAATATATATGGTATGGTATGATCTTTTTAATAATTTTTTTTTTTTAAATTTGTGATTTGAAAATCAAAGAAAGAATTTTTGTTAGACCTCAAATAAAGGACTTTATGGAATATAACACTTGTAACGGAATAATAAATGATCTAGAAAATACGCATAAGTTTCTTTAAAAAAAGAATGGGGAACGTTTTAGAAAACACCAATTCTTATTTGATTACAGTGTTAGAGTGAATGTTTTTCTGCAACACAATTGCTAATTAGACAGGGTCAGAATGCTTAAATCGATTTTCAAACAGTTGTGATTATTCATAGTTTCAACAAGATACAAACCCACAGTCCATGGTTCCAAAACTCAGCTCTTTACAAAAAGTCCTAATATAACATGTACACAGTGAATAAGAACAGAAATAAATATGTAAACAAACACGGTATAATAATTCTCTGAAGATTCACCTCCTTGAATCTCAATGTGGTTGCTTTTCGAAAATAATTTGCAATGTAAACGATGAGTATGATAGTACTTCAAGATATGTAGCAGTTATTGTTTAAATTAGAAAGTGCAAAACATGAGAATAAAACAAAAGAATGATAAGACGTATAAATGAAACATTTTATCATTGACCATTTAGAATGATATACAAATCCTAAATCAGTGTTTTTGATTAACATTTGTGTTGTTTGGTATTTGAATTCTATAGTTAAACAATGAATGCTATACCACTTTCCCAGATAATATTCTTTATAATTTAAAGGTATTAGTAACAGTTCTAAAGTTTAATATATTGTGAGAATAATTATATTGGCAATAAGTCATTCCAAAATTTTGAACCATTATACATCACAGAAGATCGACTTTTGAAAGATGTAAATGATAAATACTTTATGGTTGTCTCTTCAAGATCTTATATGCATTAAACAAATCTGTTTAGTATTTAACATTTAATTTCATAACAATGTACCAATCCCTTCTTGTTTTTATTGTTATTTCACTTTGACGAAAGAACCTATATGAACCTATATTTCTTAAGAACCTATATGATTTTTATGCGTACTTCAGTAGCGAATTCAGTGGCACTGAAAACTTATGATAGGGATATCATTTTGAAAAATACATCAAAACATAGCTTAGAAATACTACTAATATGTTTGAAGAAAAATGAATGGTAGACATTCTTAACTGAACATTGTAAGTCTAGAAGTTGGTCGAGGTAACTCTCATCTTTGATTGATGAGAATGCCTTTGTCTAGAAGATTACCAGTGTTGTATCAAAGACGAAGCCTTTACATTTGTCAAGTAGATTTGTTATGGCTGTTAGTAGAAATCAAATTCCGAATTGGCTCCTAATTTCAGGAATTATTTATAATTATTTTTCAAAACTTGTAATGCGTATTGAAATTTTAAATGCATCTTTCAAGTGATTTTAAAAAAGAAGTGCTTTTTACATTAATTAAATAATTTTACCCCACTATTCCTATCTTTTAACAGGCGAAAATTTTTTTAAAACTGTTCATTTTCCTACGACTGCAGACTAATCCTTTTTACTTGTTTTGCTTCAAATATTTGTTAATATAAATTAACTATTAGATTTGGATTTAAAATTAAACTATTAGGGCTTAAATATGATTGTTATTTAAAAACAAATAAAGAAAGTTAAGAGAACTGCAAATTTAAGTTTAAGATGATTAATGGGAGAGATGGCAATTTTATTTATTTTATGTTAACGTAAAGTGTATTTATAGATAGCAGTAATGAAAAGTTAACAAATTTTCTAGTTATATGTTTGAAATCTTATAAAACTCCCAAATTTGCTATTATTTGCATGGATATGTAGGAGTTCAAGGAATAATTCAAAATTTATTCCTGTTTACCTAATTGATTTAACTTTCAGAAACCTGAGTATACATGCTACAGATTTCTGTAATTGATAAAAAGTTTATAATGTTATTTATAGTTTGTAATGACAACAGTCAATTTTAAGACGCATAAAATCAGTTGAAGTGAAGAAAAATGCATAAATATATAGTTGGACCAATTATTATTTCATTTTTTTTTTGTTATTTTCATCTCCCCTAAACGTTATTCAATATCTACCCAAGCATACTACATAGATCCTTAAGTTATTAAGTATTTTAATAAAATATACTGATAAATATCTTTTAATATTTTTATATTGTGCCCCAAATTAAATTTAGAGTTCAACTTAAGTATACACATTTTATGGCTCTCGTACTGACTTCAAGCAGAAGATAAGATAATTTTCCTATTTTCGTGAAGTCCATTATACTTACGAATAGATATTTAATATGTAATCACAAATTTCACAATGTCAGTACTTATCATTTATGTATAAGTTAGAGTAAAACTGGATACATTTTTTCCAGTATTATCTTCATAAGTCAATGTAGATAAAACTGTCTTGTTTCAACAAGCACAACAGAGGAAGTGGTGTTTATGAACATCATGACATGTCTGGACAAGTAGTTATATCATCGATTAAACGGTGTTTCAGCAAAGAATATTGCTTGGTTATCAATAATTATTACACTTCCATAGAGCTAGTTGATGTATTAGTACATCACTGTTTTATTGATTTACATGGCATTGTATGTAAACTTAGATTTGATTTAACTCTTGATTTGTATAATATAATTAATAAAAGATATATTCTTGCTTTAGAACGTAAAAGGAACATTGAAAGGGAAAAGAATTAAGATACAAAAAATTGGGATTAAAATAGTCCTTGTCAGTTGACTTTTAACATATACTTCCAAGTATTTTATTTAAATTTTGTTTTTACGATAATAAACATTTTTCAACATTTTTATTGATACATATTGTAAATCAAATCAAGAATAAGTTTAACTTTTGATTCAATTCTAAAATGTTTTCCTCCTTTAAAGAATTAACTTAATGCTATTAAAACGCAAGAAAATTCTTATTTTTTTGAATAATTTAATGGGTGTAATTTATTATAATTTTTGTTTTACCACTTAATATTATTTCCCAAACACTCTATTCTTCATTGGTTTCTTTTCCGAAATACGACATCACGTCTTACGTTTCAACCTTTCAGCTCATTTATTGATTTTAGTTTGGAATAACCCCCCTCCCCAATCACTGTACTACTGCTGAATTTTTCGCATATATCTTTTACTTTGATAAAAGCTTACATTCGTATCTCAAAAACCGTACCATCTGCTAGGAATCACGTAAAACCTTCATTTTAAAAGGAAATTTAAAAATCACGATGTCGACAGAATATTTCTTTCAACTTTTTTTTAAATTTAAGAATTGTACTAAAAATTGATAAATGACAATTAAAGTAAAAAGCAAGTTTGTGTTAAAATTCAAAATAGTTTACGGTACATTTCTTCTCATTTCTACGTTGGTTAGAAAAACAATTATTTCCTTACATATATTACTATGTTACATTTGTTAGTTTAAGAATATTGAATTGCCTTTTGAAGAAAGTTCCTTTTAATACAATTCAATATCACTACTTTCAAGTAAATTTACTTTATTTCATCATTTCCTTCCACCCCCTAAATAATAATAGCCTAAGTTATCTGTCCGTCTTTCCTCGAATTTAAAAAGCGGTTGAACCTGGAATGGATAGAGGCATCCACATTAGGGTTAGCAAAATTTAAAGCGAGTTGGAAAACGTTCTAAAGCCAGCCCTTCCTCCCTTTTCGATCTTTTAAAGCTATCATTCCAAGCCCTATTTTCAAAGGTTAAGAGCATTCGAGGATTAAATTCATCAATTTATGACATTATAAGTAGATGAAAATAACATTTTTTTCTAGCATTATGACATCATTCCTTTAACCATATATCATTAATTCATCTCTTACTTTAAATTATTTAAACATCGTCTGCATTATTTTCATACGTTTTTTCACTGAACTTAGATATTACTTAAATAATTTTCTTTTATATTTATCTTAAACAATAGATTAAATACATATGTGATAATTTTAAATTTAATCATTGATTATTTTTGTTGCAATGAAAATTTTATCACCGGTATTAACAACAAATTCTTTCCGTAAAAGTCTAGGAGTCTATTTCACGGACCAATAAATATCTAGCATTTAAGCTATATATCTTTGAAAAGTAAGATATTTGATCGTTTGTGTGTTTGTTTTTTATACATAACCAGGGTTTCGAACCGGAACTGAACCGAAAACCGAAAACCGGAAAAAACCGTTATTTTGGTCGGAACGAAAACCGGAACTGAACCGAAAAAAATATCGATTTATTTCGGTTCGATATATCTTTCAGTCATTTTGTTACTGTTACCAACTTATCAATATTTTCTAATTTAACGTCAACTTTATAATTACATATCCGCACTTGTATAAGATTGCAATGGTGGTTTTGGCAGCTCCAGCTACACAAGTTAGTGTTGAAAGAGCGTTTTCAGGTTTGAAATTTATTCTCCGAGACAACAGAAGTAATCTCAGTGAAACCACGTTAGAAGATATATTAATAATTAGAGGCAATTTTCATATGTTAAATAAATAATATATTTTTTACATAATTATTGCAAGGCCAAGTGCACGATGTGAGAGTCAAACGACGAATGTGGGTAATCATGAACCTAGTTGTCAAATGCGATTTTGATAATGGATAACAATGCCAATGCTCGCCGCTCTTATCGTACCTGCTGTTTGTATCAATTCACATAGTGTACCAATTAAAAAAAAGAATAAAATCTTCTAAATTTTGATAGAATTATATTTTTAGTACAAATAAGAATATACATAAAATGAAATTATTCACTTGGAACTGAAACGAAAACAGTTATTTTTGGCGGAGCGAAAACCGGAACTGAACCGATATTCATTTTTTAGTTGAACCGGAACTAAAACCGGAACAAAAAAAATTACGGTTCGAAGCCCTGTACATAACCACACGATTTACAATCGTTTTGCTAAATTTAGGACATCATTCTTATATACCGCCAAATAATCACTGTCAATATTAAAACCTCTGCTGTCCATCCTATCACGTAATATGACAAGATAAATTAAAGTTGGCTATTAACATGTGGTCAGTAAAGATAAACAAGTTGAGTATATACCAGATAATTCTCATTCAAAAAATAAACAACTTTTTTACCTGCCTCATACGGTATTTTACAATTCTGGTGAATTAAAAATTTTAATGATCCCGTCAAATTACGAGCTATAT